>JARHVA010000179.1:135000-735000 GCA_037957365.1 Torreya grandis
GATCAATGATTTATTGTGAAGGTAAATCCTCATTGTAAAAGATATCATATCTTACACATCTTTGATAGTATTCATGATAGATGTAAAATAGGATGGATAAATATCATGAGGCAAAAATGTGTGCTTAAGTGTTCAAAATAGAATATATTTGAAGATTATTACTTTTTGAAATAGTTCCAAGATAGATATTTTAACAGGTGTATTCCTTAAATGATCCACAATATCAAGTTCTCTTTGTTAATATATTGGTGTTATTTTAGTGTGTTATGGATGAGAAGGGATGGAATGGTTATGATGCTCCTATATAGGCTATGGAGGCACCCTATTTGTCCTACTAATAGCTCAAAATATGAGATCTAATATTTATTAGGTGTGAGTAGTAGAGGCAAGATGGGAGTGTAGATAATCAAGTGGTCTATGTGGAGGTAGAACAAAAGGAGTCCTATAAGCCCTCTATCATCTAGTAGTAACTAGAGGTAGCTCAAAGTGAGCCATATAGTAATCATCCATAGAAAACTAGGGCTCACATGATGGACCAACATGTGAAACAAGATTAGCTTGAACTAAATCCATGATAGGAGTAACATACATTTGTACATTCTAAGTAAAGTACCAATATTTGTACCATGAAGTGAAAGATGGATTATGTCATGATAATCATGGTAACAAGTTGTAAATTTAGACTTAGTAATTTTTATAAATGTGAACCCTAGTGTTGTCTAGGGTTAGGGTTTTTTAAGCTAGGGTTTATTATCACCAATTTACATTAAATGTAAAATAAATTGAAATCCTTGTCAAAAATTAATTTCAATTAGCTAGGTTGTCTTAAAAAATTAGAAAAATAGAATTATTCAGCCCTAAATTTATTGCATAAAATTTGGATGAATAAAATATATGGTTTTAAGCAATATTCAAATTAAGATAAGTTTGCCAAATGATTTAACCCTTTAGGGGTTTACTATGAAAAACCTATATTTATATTAAAGGGATAAGATGCCTAAATCAGTTAAATAAATATGCAATAATCAAGTACTAATTTGTTATGATTTTGACCTTCTTTAACTTTATAAAAATAGCAATAAATAGGGATAAATAAAGACTTATCTTAAAACTCACTATTACGGATGATTTGGGTTTTGAAATTTGAGATTTGGGTAGTATTCTATGTTGTCAACAAGATTTTTGGTGTTCATCTTCTCACTAGATAGTAGCACCCAATATCAGAAGTAGTACCATCTATGTGTAGTTTCCTCAATGTAGTGCTAATGTCCCCTTTGTAGGATTGTTATTATTTTTTGGGAGCACCTATACCTATGTCTATATGTCATGTTGCTACATGCACAAAACTTGTAACTTTGTGTTGTTCTTGGAAACTTGATTCAATGTGCAAACCCTAATTTTCATTACAAGTATAAAATGATCAATAATTTTGTGTTAGTAGGATGGATTGGATATCATCAACACACCACTATATAGATATTTTCCTACATACCAATACATCGAAGAGAGATCAAGCCTGATGTAGTTCTCCCACCTAGTGTTTGATGTATGTGCAAGTGAATGTTAGAATGGGGTGGCCTTGGAAGCCTTGAATGTGATTAAGCTTTGAAATGTTTTAAAATTGGGATTAGGGATAATTAGATGGTATTATGTAGAATCAAGGTAGAATAGGGATAAAATAGCTTGATTTTTCTCAACTTTATCTTTGGTTTTAATATATTTTGCATCTATTTTCCATTTATTAAATAGAGGTAGAGTAGACTTATATTTATAGGGTTTCCTTTCTTATGCATATAATAAAATGAGCTTAGGCCAACCTTAGGAGGGCCACACATTTGAAAAAAGTATTAGTAGGGAAGAGCTAGGGATAAAGACAGTAGTGCCCATTTGGGGACTCTAGCACCATGTGGTTGTAGTGTCCCAAATGTAGCATTAAATTCCTCTTTATAGACTAATAAGCAAGTTGGATTATTATTTAAGATGATAATTTTGGGACTATGTCTTGATTGGCTGTAGGTGATTATGGTCTATTAAATGACTAAAAAAGTAAGTCTAATGCTTGAGTATATATCTATGGCTAGCCTAGGGATTAGGTTAACTCAAGTGATACTCTTAGCATCCAATTACCACTTTTAGGTGATTACAACAATAAAACCCTAGATCTTAAAAAAAATATTGATTGTTTCTAAAATTTGAGATGGGTATTTATATAAAATATTAAATAAATAGAACCTAGAAATAATTTTAGATTATTTTTACTAAATTTTAGTTATGGATGTATTTACTAAAATAGTAAATTAGTATTTATAGAAACAATATGATATAATTATCTGATAAAAAATAGGTTTTTAAATATTAGTGTATGAGAAATAAAAACTTATTTTATTTTTATAAATAGATCTAATTTTAATGAAAAAAAAATATAAAAATCCATAGTGAGGAGTTAGGTTTTTGATAATGTTGAACATTATGTAGGTTCACTAAAATGTTGAATCTACTTGAATTAAATTAGGAGATTTTAATAGAAATAAAATATATAAAATAGATTTAAAAAATATATAATAAAGTACAATGAAATTTTAAAATATTAGAATGAGATATAACCAAACTTTGACAAGGGTAACAATATACTTCTCTTAGTATGGTTGATTCTCTAAATATATATGTTGTTTTTAGATTAAAAATAAAATATAACAATCCCTTGATTGTGTTAATAAAAAAAATAAGAGATCAAGATAAATAGGGATAAATGTACGCAAAGGATAGGGTCATAGTGCATCATTGTCCTCTACTACAGATTTGTTTATGTTGACTATGTAGCTAATCTAAAAGTCTAGGCTTATTCACTTCTATGTATATTAGTCTTCTTTCTATGTGGGGATTAAATTTACATTTGATAATCTTAAAAAATCAAAACCTTGATCTAACACAAGCATACAAAATAAGATCAAATGTAAAAAAATGGGATATAGGCTAATAAGAATAGTTGAGCTAGCCTAAAAAATCCTTGTATAGATTAACACTATCTACATAGTCCAAGTGGAACTTAGGATAATGTATTTCTCTGTCCTAGTTATATGTGTGAAATTATGAATGTAAGATAATTGATATTTATCTATGAATACGCTTAGAAAAAATATTTCAAATGATCTATTCAACTTTAGAATCTGTAGTTACATCAATTATTTATCATGTATAGAATGTTTGTATAGCCTTTCAAACATTCAGAGTAAGTCTTTATTTTTTAAGATATATGTTTATATATGCCTTTCTATTTGAATTTATAGACTCATTAGCATGTGAAGGGTCAAAATCAAAGGACCAACTATCATAAAAAGAACTGTTAAAGTCATAGAAACTTGGAAGACTTCCACAAGTTTCTTTGGGATAGGTATGCACTACATGATAGGTGCATAGTGAAATTCTATCTAGGTAATGTGTACTTGTTTAAAAGATGAAAAACTAAAATACAAATACAAATATAAAGTAGGTATCCTGAAGGAAAAATAATAAAATATAGAGTAGTGACATACATAGACTTTGTGAAGACAATAAGAGAAAGAAAAAAATGACATGCTAATGATTCATTCATTCATCAATAATGATCTAAATAAACATAGTTATGTAAAAATATGTATTTATGTTAATATTGTGCCAAATTTAGGTGTCTAAAACTATATTTTTATTCATCTAACCATCATATTCCCATTTATTCTTGATTAACATAAGATAGCATATTTCAATTATTTTCGTATTGATGACTTCAATGTCCCCACATAGACTTAGATCAACCATCTTTATCTCCACATCCTAAAGTCTCTAAATGTGTTATAATATGTCATAGTCTATAAGACTTAGCATGACAAGACTGTAACTAAGGATTGATCTTTAATGGCATCCCATGTCGACCTCATAATTATGTTTTCCCTGGTCCCAAAATCAAAGACAACATTGGGGAATTCATATCCCATAATTTTTATGTCCATTTTGGCATCAATATCCTAAGTACTTTTAGTATTTACATACCATACCACCCTTTCAACTCATTGGTGTCCCATTTTCACATAGTCTGACAAGTTATGGAATAAGTTTTTAATGTTTTGAGAAATATCTTCATTATGTAGAGTACTTAACAACTTGAGAAGATTTGTCAAGGATCTAACGACTCCATCTTACCTTAGACTATGAACAATATGTCCATACATTTTTTCATGTATTATTTTAGCATCTCCTTTAGAATCTTTTTGATTTTGTATGGATTGGAGTAATTGAGCTGCCTCATCTATTAGGATATTTTATCTTTTCATGATCTGAATACTTATCCTACCAAAATTTTATAATCAAATCCATCTCTAGTGAGGGTATTAATTTTTCCTTATATTGACTTATAATAATAACTTGCATGAAAACTAAATCTTTAGGGTGAGATTTCACCATGTTTACATTTTATAATACCTTTTCTTTCATTTACTTCTATAATATAGGGTAATATTTTGTATTGTGTTTCTAAGTAACTCTAAAATATGAATAATATGTCTACCTCTATGTACTTCAAGGATAATTCCATTTATATGATTGATCTCACCACACAAGTAGAAAAAAATGGTTGTCTGGCTAGTCTATTTCCGTCTCTACAATTTTGGTATCCCCCTTGGAACCTACCTTAGTAGTATCCTTGCCTTGGTGGTGACCCATATTTTTTATATTTTCCATCATATCCCTCATATTTTTTATGCAAATAAAGAGGTGCCCATCCTTATTTTTGTTATGGTGATGTAGAAGTCCAACCTTATTGTTATTATGGAGACTTAGGTGTCCACATTGACTAATATAATAGAGACTGTGGTGTCCAACTTGATTTATACTTAATTTATTATTAAATCCACCTAGTTTGGTACTAGGGATATTTATGAATCCATCTAGTATTATTTTATGATACTAGTGGACCCCAACATCCTTGCCTTTCCATTTTAACATTTGGACTCAAAACACTTAGTTTATCAATTGGAGACTATTGCACAACTATTGTGAATATGTTTTAGGTGATATATTCCTTCAACTCTTGTAGAGATAAACATTTTTTATCATCATTGTTGTGTGATTTTAAAAAGGTGAAAAACATACCATGAGGTTGTTGTATGTACTACTACAATAGATGACACTTTGTAGTGGAATGCCCTACTATGTGAAAAAATTCATAGAGTTCTATTTTTATCTTTACACATTCATTCCAATGATGTCCCTATTTTCCAAACTCAATACATCATATTTTTAATCTCAATTTTTTTCTTCCTTATAGTTCTTCCATCCTATGCAAGAAAACATATATCTTGGCATATATTTTTAAAACAAGAGGTCAATCCATAATATTATATCTATTCAACCTAACTCATATTTAATCTTGAATTATATTTATTAATAAATTAGGATTACATAATGGAAAACCTAATCTTATGTCACAGGCATTACACAAACCAAGTAGCTTTATCTTTGTCTTACAACTAGAAGTTCAACCTATTCATGACATATGAGAACCTATAATAATAGTCATAAAATAATTCTCTCATTTTATGGTAGAGATCCTTTAAATCTTGAATGGTCTGACTTGTGTATTTATGCATCTTAAAATCTTTTACCAATATTTATTTTACTCATGTGAAAGTCAATGATCATGGATTATGTTTGAAGATGAACTTTAGATCTTGTCCAATCTAAGATCCTAGTATTTTTCATTTTTTAACCTCATCTACCATGGTGCCCTTAACCTACTAGTTCATTTCATAGGTTAAAATATACTAACCTAGGTTAGAGGACACATCATATGGTGTCAAAATGACAAAATATCTTGTAGGAAGATCCATATTTCTTGTACTTACACCTATAATAAATAGATGGGTTGGAATTGATTTAACATGTGTCGATAAATTTTCTAAAACTATATTTATAATATTAGTACCCTTTTTTTTAGGAAAATTCTTAATCTCCATGCTAAGATTTATGAATGTCTCTATAAATTTTTCAAACCACTTATTATCTTTCTTATCTTTTGAAATACTTATTAAAATTAATAACTTAGGCACACAAGATGCACCTCCTTAGATTGAATGATCCTTAATTTAGGTATCTTCCCCACTCATCTTAAACCTAACTTAAATTTATGATTCAAAATGAATTATTTAAAATACTACTCTTCCTCATCCCCAAATAATCTCTTCCCTGAGAACTACTTCTAAAAACTAGTATTATATTGATCTAGTTGCCTCACTACAACTTCTTCTTGGTATCCTCAATTGATTACTTATTATTTTTATGGTTCATTCTCCAATTATTAGATGATATCTATAATATTTATGACCCCAATGGTTTACTCAGTCTCCTTCAATACTTTTTTCTCCTATTCTCTAGATTTTCCTATAGTTATCATTCTTTCCAATTTATTCACAGGTTCCTTAATACTTAAATAGAAATTACTTGAGGATCATTATATTTGTTTATTATATTTTATTGTTACATTTTTAATTAAATTCCTATATTTTGATTCTAATTTTTATTTAATACATCATCCATATTTTAGGTTTAGGTTTAGGTTCCTTACTCACTTCTTCTTTCAAATCCTTCTAGTTTACATCCCCATAGCACCCTAAGTGACTAATCCAAGTTAGATGGAATCATTACCATGGCCTTTTCCATAACCAACACATTTAATTTTATAGGAATTAATTTTAATAATTTTAACTAGATTCCTTTGACAAAAAATTTGTGTGCTACTTCAAATTTAATATATCCTTTAACAACAAATTCAGTGATGTATATATCAGTTATAGTTTTCACCCAGTGATCAATCACAAAGGGTCTAGTTAGTATCTAAGTTTCATAATTTTTCAAGGTTTTATTTATTCCAAACAAATTAATCCATTTTATAGGTTTGAAGAAATAATAATTAAGTATTTATAACCAAGTTGATATAGATTCAGGTAACTCGCTCTATAAAATTTCATAAATCTCACCATGGATATGTTCAACTATGATTTCTCTAGTAGAATCTCATAATCTTTTGTATTCTTCCTATGTGAAATTTTTTATCCTTTAATCCAACCAATGTTCAAGATCTCTTTGAATAGGTAACCATATCAATGTGTTTTAATTCCATGCTCATTGCACCATTGTTAGCAATGATCCCTAAAAAGTCTCATTAGAACATGATAAGTGTTGAATTTTGTGATGTGTTGCTGCATAAATAAAATGTGTTAAGGAATGAATTAAAAAATCACAATAATTTTATTTCATATTCATTAACCATTTTATATTATTATCTGGGTTTCAATCATTCATAATTGATTGCAAATCAAATACATGCACAAGGAAGTTGAAAATAATTATGAGAAAGGTTACATGCATATATAATTATTAACATAGAATAAATTCAATGAAAATCATCAATGATCTATATTGACTTATCAAAACTAAGGAATCAATTATTGATTTCTTCTTTACAAAATAGAATATTTATGGAGTTATGAGGAGGCTCTGACTCTTCACCTTTCTAGCCTTTCATTTATGTAATTGAAGAGACTTTTTATCTTCTAAAATCTTTTGACATTCAAGATGAATCTATATTATATACAAAATAGATAATATATCACACTTGTCACCTTTTAGAGTCAATAAAATATTCTTAGGACTTGGGCTTCATATCGTACTACTAATAGTTTTCATGATCCTTTTAATACATTCATCATGATTTCACCTATACTATGTGACATGATCCCTATCATGCATATACTTAAGTCAAGAACCTACTAATATTGATCTTAATTACTATATATTTATGAACTAATGACTCAATTTTATAATATATATAATGATTTATCTTCTATAACTATTGTTTCTTAAACCCGCATGTGGAAAATATCTTAGTACATATTCTCACATGATACATATGTTTGGAATATATTATAAAATAATATGCTATAATGATATTAAATATTGTGTAATGAATTCAATTATCCTATATCTTGAGCCTTCATAGGGAAAAAATAGGTGATTAGGGAGGGGTGAGGTTACCTTAGTAAGGTGGTATGTAACATGTGCGATCATACAAGCAAACATTTTTATTTATAAAATTTTTGCTAGTATACCAATAAAATTGGGGTATCAATGTACAAGGCTAAGAATGAAATATTTTAGTGGTAAATCCAAAAAAAAGTTAATTTTTCTTCATCTCAAGACATGAGTGTCTCTATTTTTCATGTGTTTCACTCATATCTTGAGGGGGAAACCATGTTCTACATGTTATTATCAATTATTTTCTTGTTTATATGTATATAATATTCACATTGATTCATCTTTTATATATTAAATTATTGAATGTTATCTAGAGCCATTGTAGCTACCATAATATTAACACCCAGAATAAATAAAATATATAAATCTAATAAAAGTTGAATAAATATAATACATAGATTTATTCTAGGTAGCATACATCACTCTAGCCTAAATTTTCCAATTTTCCAATATTAACTATATTCCACAATGTACCTCGCCCACTAGCCCTCTATGTTTTTATATAGATAATAAATGAGGATAGGGTTAGGGTTTTGGAGAGTATTTACTTTTATAAAAAGTATTATTAGAGATAAGACTTGATTATTACTAAAAAAAATTAAGTAAATACTTAATTGATAATATTCTCTAATAATGACCACTAAATAAATGATACATCAAAAGTGAAACAAAAATGGATAATGGTGATGGCATGCACAATAATGGTGGGCATAGTTTTAGGGATCTTATATGGTGTTTAGCTACAATATTAAGATTCAATATAAAATCCAAAAGGTTAGTGGCATATGTTGTGGATCTAGAAGGTGAAGATGAGGCTAGGAACATAGAGAATGAATTATGGGATATTGGGAGATTAGGGATGGATGGTGGAGCAATGACTATAATGAGGGATTCAAAGAATAAGAACCTAGTGTTCCCAAAAATTTATAATGCTTCAAACCTATTTCATTCCTATGGGGACTTATTTAAATCAAATATCATCCATTTAAACCCTAATCTCTTATTGTATTTGGTTCATAGGTGGGTCCTCCCAAATTTGACATCTAATAAGGGAGGTAGGGTGGATTATGTGTCTATTTAAAATATAGAGGTGATGTTGTATTTTGAAGGGAAAATGATGAGAAAATACTTATACTAAGAGGAGGTGAATTAGTATAAGGTAAAATTCTACTTTTTAAGAACTTTTATCATAATAATATCAATCACACAACACCAATAATTAAGAACACAAGATTTACGTGAAAATGATTTTGAGAGAAAAACACAAAGAAAGGATTTTTTGGATCTGCTATCCAAAACCAACCACAGATAAAAAATTTATTATCAAATTTGTAGGCACCAACCCATTGGAGACACCATTCCCCACTACTAAGCACCAAATTTGCAAGAGACACCCATCATTTTGATTTGAGACACCAACCTCCACTAAAACAATCTTCCACCTTAATTTTGTTATTTTATCAATGAATGATGGAAATTTCAATCTCCTCTTCTTCTCCACAAAAATATGACTATGCTCAAATGATAAAAATAATTAATTACATTCTTCAAATATGCATGTGTTTGTATGATATATCTTTTTATTATCCACACACTTACTTCCTTCTCTTCTTCACATATCTCACACTTCCACTTTTATTCCATATATTTATCAATCTTCTATTCAGTGTATATAGCCTTCAAAGGATCTTCACAAAGGAGTCATCACATCTAAGAGGCACGTCTTCACTAAAAGATGTGACCATTGACATTTCCATCAACATTTGTGTTGACATTTTTGTCAACATTTCCATTGACATTTTCATCAATCACTCTATTTGAATTTTCATATACATTTCTATTGACATTTTGACATTTTCATTTTATAATTTCATTGATATTTCTATTAACAATTCCATTGAATTTCATTATATTAATTATAATTCCTTTGACATCAATGAAAATATTCCAATAATCTCCCCATTTTAATTTATGGAAAATGTATATAGAAACTCCCCCTTGTTGAATTTCTCCTCCTTTGCTCTCCCTTTCATTAATTCTCCCCCTTTGACATCAAAGGCAAAGGGATGTGTTGGAATCGCAATCACTGAGGGGGGTGTGAATAAATGTTTAAAACTTTCTTTCATATTTACTTTAACATTCTTTTAACCATAAAATTAATACAATGATATGGTAATGCATAAATAATCAATCACATAAGCATATAACAAGATCATAACACATAAAACACATATATGAGTGAGAAACCCTCAAGGGGAAGAAAATCCACTATGATACTTATAAATGGAATACTATCCTATAAGACAAAATATCAATTTTTTTATCACCAACTCAATTTGGAGCACCAACCCCAATGAAGTCAAGCACCCACTTGAAAAGGCTTTAACAAGCACCTACTTGCAAGGAATCACCAACTCCCTAAGTGACTCAACACCAACTCAACCACCTCATAAATTTTATCACCACACCTTTATTCTTATATTATGGTCTCATTTCAAGACCCCATTATACTCTACCAAGAAATATTTTTTTTCTTATTCTCTACCACTCCAAAGTGGCCTAAAATTCCTTGTATATATACTATACTCAAGGTTACACACCACTTAGTTGGCCATACACCTTCAGCCTATTAGGTCAGTCACAAAATAGATATTATAACAATTTTTTAATATTTTTCAACTTAAAATTGGACCCATTTTGGTTTTCAACAACTCAATTAGGCTTCATTTCTCTTTTAGGCCTTATAGAGACCTAATTGTATTAGGTATGTCCTCTTAAAACTAAATATTGATCTTATTAAGCCTAGAATGATTTCTCAAATAGCTAAAAATAGTTAATTTACTTATTAAATTACCTCTACTAACTTCATCCATGTGTTTTTATAAATACATCCTTCATTCATACCTTGAAACCTTCTTTAGGACAAACTACCCTATTAAGCTTGTGTACAGTCTAAAACCTATCTTGAAAGAATGAATTTCAAACACATTTAAACAAATTAGTCATGAAAAATTAAAAATTTATATATATAATAAATCACCTAAATATCATACCCAAATCATTTAAACACTTTCACTTAGGAGATAAAGGCTCAAGAAAATCTCTACAACTTACTCACTTAGAACTGTCAATTTACTTCAAGGACCAGTCATGGTGACTTAGACCTCCAACATATGTATATACACTTTTCATTAATATTTATGCATGTATTTTATCCTATGATATCTATAAATCATTCTCAAATTAAAAATTCATATATTATAATGCTAAATATTGGTCTTGCAAACCAATTTCTTGACCCTATATCACACAGTCTTATCTAAACTAGATAGGTCATTTTGTGAATAAATTTTCACCATATGAACTGACCTCTAAAATTTATTACAAGCATGAACATTAATTATAATTCATAAATAAACTTTTCATACATTTTTTTGCATCAATATGACATGCTCTAACCCTCAAGTCCATCTTTTCATCTTTATTTGGGTTTTTCACTATTCACACCATTAGGTTTATCTGTGACTAGCTAATTTCGATGACCAATTTATCATACTTAAATGGTGGAACCTATCAAAAAAAAATAATAGTAATATATTATGATTCTATAGATACTTATTACATTTATTTAATTTTTTTTACCAATGCAACTTTTAAGAGCTAAAACAACTTCTTGATAGATCATGACCACACTCTTGTTTTCTTATGATAACACTCTTCTTCTCTTCTTATGATGACACTATTATCCCTCATGTCAACACTCATGGAAAAATTATTTTCTCTTATATACATAATCTTTTATGTACCTTGACATATCACATTATTCCTTCTATCTTTAGTCACCTTTGACATCAACCTTCACAAGATGATTCTTTATATCAACCTTTACATCAATGACCTATACTTTCATGCAACCATAATACATTATTTTCCTTCAAATTATCTCTTGCCTTCAAATTCTCTCATTACAACATACTCTAATGACAACACACTCTCAATGTACATATTTCCACCTAGGCTTAGTCACCTTTGAAATCATCATGCTGCCAACTAATAACAAACTCTCAATAAGCTACTTATATCCACAATACTCACTCACTGATCAACACTCTCTTTATGCCACTACCATGCTAAATCACTAGACCAAATAGACCTTTAAAATAAATTACCATTATACCTTTACATTATGTACCCTTTTGACATTAATGACATCAACATGCCAACAAAATCCCCCTTTGTTATTGATGGAAAACACATTGATGGTAAACACACTATAATTTGAAATCACTTCAGAAAGGTACTTGTCTCATCTACTCACTCTCCCCCTTTTAAAATTAATGAAAAAAAGTCTTCCACAAACTATCATATAATCCTTAAACCTCAATAAACCATTATTATTATGACTTATACATAATTTTCTTAACACTTCATAACACAAAGCTGAAAATCTCCCCCTAATTCTAGTCTCCTTTTGAGTCACAAGATAGAAACCACTCTCGAACACTCATTAGGATACCCCACTTCAATTGAAGAATTAGGGACTCCCCCTTTGTCTTCATATCTTATGATAATCACTTGAGTCATCAAGACTCTCAAAACATCATTAAATTCCTTCAATCATCTTTATACCAATACCAAATCTCAACACAAATTAAGAAATCAACTATTAGAAACATAAAACAGCTTTTTTCTTACCTCTCATATACCAATTAACTATATAGTCTTTTATCATGCTTTCAACACTATCAAAAACATCCAAGTTATCTATATGAGCATATTGGTCTTGTAGAATAATCCATAATCCATAATTCTCAAGACACAATCCCATATTCATACTTGCATTCCATACTATGACTCCTCATGACCTGATCTCTAGAATCAATGCTCATACTAACCAAAAATCCTTTCACTTTATCATACAAGCTACAAATAAAACAAATCAGACATTACAACACCGATATCCTAAAGTTCTATCAAAATGAATACTCCTTTGACTTCAACCTCATGCTTCTACTGATATAAGAGTGTCTTCATCAAGCCTAATTAAGTCACCCCTTTTCATAAGTCTCTTAAAACATCATGAACTCAGGGGATTACCAAATCTCCAAACCACTCTTCTTAGTCATTTTACAATTATGAGACTAATAGTCCCTCCTTAGAATCCACTTAGGCTTGACTAAGGCATTCAAATCATCCACCTTTTCATCCTTCTTCTTATCTTTAACTACCTTGTCAATATATGTATATAATGAGTATTTTTGACATTCCTTCACTTGTGATTCTACTCTACCTTAGAAAATAATACATCTTGACTCTTGGACTTAATATGATTAGTCCTGACTTTATTTGGCTTCCATATCAATGTTTTACCCTTCTTATGCACTCTAGGAGCTCCATGTACCTTATTAAGTCTTGAGGGAGTTATAACTCTATTAGGATGGAATATTTTAATGTGTCTTATATTATGATAACTGTAGAAAACAACATTACTATACTTACCTCTTGACTGATCACTCCTCCCATGGTCCCATGATAACTCATCTCTTGATACCATTCTACAATCACTTGCTCTATGACCAAATCTATGAAAATAAAAATAATAACCATTAAAATAATTTTAATACCTCATTGTATTGGGATGCCCGATTGGTCTCTTCATGCTGATTTTAATATTGGTACTCTTGACTTATTGATGATCACTTTGAGTCTCATATTTGAGAGTTTTTTCATAGGTCTTTGAGTTTTGACTCTCCTTGTTCTCTTTTTAGTCTTATTTTAATCCAAGACCTATCTTGTCATGTAGATACCTTTGAATACTCAAAATATCACCAATAACTTTAGTACTCTTTTCAAATTTATGATGTGTCTTTAACTTGATTGGTGTCTGATCCAATTCTACCTTTAAGGAATCTATTTATATTCCAAACTTGGTGCATTCCTCCTCCTTGGTTTTGAGACTTGTAGATAAAATCTCAATCTAAGTTTATAATTTTTTTATGATATCCTCATGTTCATTGGTGTTTTTTGTATCTCTTCAGAGAGATTTATTTGATCCTCATAACTCTTAACTAATGATAACACTTTTTGATTCTTCCTTATTTGAAACTTCATCTCCTCTAGATCACTCACCAATTATACCTCAAGGTTCAATTTAACCTCATCTTCATCTGATTCTTCATCATCCATAATATGTTTCCCTTTTGAACAACCTTCATTAGCTATTTGTATATCCATGAATAAGATTTTATTGTTTTCATGATCATTAATATCATCATCACTATCAGATGTACTTGCATTACTTACATTAGATGAGCTACTATCTTCTTTGGTATAAAAACTTCTCTTATTATTGAACAACCCTTTCATGCCTTCATACTTCCTAAAACCCTTTTTTCTCTTGTCAAGCTTATAGATATTCTTATCATCACCATGATTTTCATCATGTTCTTCATCATGATCAGTCTTATGCTTTTTAGGACATTTAAAGGTAAAGTTACCAATCTTACCATAGTAGAGCATTTGAATGTAAACGTGCATTTATACTTACCTGATCCTTTTCTTGGTTTTATAAAAAACATGGCTTATATCTTGTCATAATCATTTTTTATGTCAACATCATTATTAACTTTCTTATCTTATGATTTTTTATCAGTTTTGAATGCAACTTCCTTCTTGAAAGGTCTTCCATCACTTGTTCTCATTTCATAAGCAATAAAGATGACATGAAGCTCATTCATCTGAAGTATGTTAATATATTTGATATCTCCCACATTATACAAATTTGAATCAAACTTAGATGGCAGGGATCTTAATACATTTTGAGCTATAGTTGATTCTTCTAACTTCTCTACTAGACCTCTAATGACATTTAACACTTCATCTACTCTTAACAAATAATATATAATGTTTTCATCCTCCTTCTTTCTTAGACTTTCAAACTACCTTTGGTGGGTCTACAACTTTGCCAACTTGACTTTGGTGTCTCCTTCATAAATTATCTATAACTTTCCCAAATCCATTTGGATATATCACAATGCATGACTTTAATGAATTATACCTCTAAAAGACAACACAGATTGGCATTAATTTCCTTAGAGTTTTTATCACTTACCTTCTTGCACTTTGCATCAGTTGGTGGTGTAGAAAGTGGAGTGAATCCATCAAAAATATATTACCATATATCATAACCTAAGAACATTAGATAGGTATTCATTCTGATTCCCCAAAATGCATAGTTAGTCCCACTAAAAAGAGGAGCCTTATTGGTTTAGAAACATCCTTATGATTGATGAATAGACATGCTTGTGCTTTTAGGATCTCCTTTAAGTTGTTAGGCCTACTTCAAAGGACCAAGGTCAAATACCAATTTTTGGAAGCACAACCTCTGAGAAGGGGGGTGAATCAATGTTTAAAACTTTCTTTCATATCTACTTTATCATTCCTTAAACCATCAAATAAATAAAATGATATATTAATGCATAAAAAATCATAACACATAGAACACATATATGAGTGGGAAACCCTCAAGGGGAAAAAAAAACTATGATCCCTCCAAATGGACTATTATGCTATAAGAAAAAATATAAAAAATATATTAGCACCAACTCAACCTAGAGAACCAACCCCAATGAAGTTAAGCACCCACTTGATTAGGCTTTAACAAGAACCTACTTGTAAGGAAGCACCAACTCCCTAAGTGACTTATCACCAACTTAGCTACCTCATTAATTTTATCACCACACCTCTATTCTACTATTATGTTTTCATTTTAATAACCCCTTCTACTCTACCAAGGAATATTTTTTTCCTTATTTTCACCACTCCAAATAGGCCTAAAATTCCTTTATATATATATATATATATATATATATATATATATATATATATATATATATATATATATATATATATATATATATATATATTATACTCATGGTTACACACCACTTAGTCAACCATACACCTTCAACCTCTTATTAGGTCCATATAATAGGTCTTATAACACTTTATCAACATGTTTCAAACAAACTTTGGACCCCTTTTGGTCTAAAATAACTCAATTAGGCCTCATTTCTCTTTTAGGCCTCATGGAGACCTAATTACATTAGGATTGTCCTTTTAATTCCAAATATTGATCCTATTGGGCCTAGATGGATTTATAAAATAATTAAAAACCATTAAATTACTTATTCAATGACCTCTACTAACCTCCTCCATTCTTATCTAGATCTACATCCTTCATTCATACCTTAAAACCTACTTTAGGACAAAATACCATATTAAACTTATGTATAGTTTGTTATCACTTAGATTTTCACCCCTTGAGGAGATGTCTCAACTCTCCTCATCCAAGTGGCACAATTGAAACACCTCTAGGCTATGGGTAGCCTAATAATGAGGTAAATCTCTAGATATGGCTAGCTCCCTTGATGTACCACTTTTATATCACTACTACACCTATGCTTACAAAGAAAAAGGAGATAAAACTAAAATTAAACTATCCTAAAGGTATTGATACACCAAATTAATTTATTATTACCAACCAATTGCATGTCACACATGAAACCAAGAGACTAACTAGGCATGCACTTCTTTAATCTGAATCTTATCACATCAATATCTCATTATGAAGTTGTGATGAATGTCTAGGCTAGGATGACTAAACACAAGGAATATAATGGAACTAATGAATATAATAACTCACTCAAACTTGACACTTCATATAACACTTCACATGAATTTGAAGAAAAATCATGCAAACTTCAAATAGGTGAGAGAATTAGACAAGAATGCTAAGGAAATAATAGTCATCACTAAGCAAGATCAATAATTCAAGTGAACACACTATGAATAGTAATAGAAGAGGTAAAATCAATAGTATTTATTGATCCATGGTATTTAAATGATTATGTATTTTCCATAATCAAGTGCATCATCCTTACCATAGCTAAAATGGATAGTTCTTATAAAACTTTAGAGAGAAGAAAATAAGGAAGTCCAAAGGTTAAAAGGAAAATTTTTAAGCTAATAAAATGGGTTACATGTGCATGATAATATAATTTGAAAATAATCATGTAAATTTATAAAGAAAAAGTGTCAATCCAAGGCATGAAACTCTTGAAATATGGCATGAAATTATTTTTGCTTGTTCAAAAAATTGTCTTCATCAATCACCCCTTTTCAATGTCCCAAAACTAAATAGGGATATGTCTCATGATTTATATAACAGGGAGGGGTTATATACATTATTCTCCATGCATTGGTTACATTCCTAATCACTTGGATTCCTTTAAAAGTGATCTATCACTATTTTCATTCAAAGAAAACTCCTATTTCACACACCTTATGCACTTGGCTTATAAAAAAGCTTTAGTTTCTCATGAAAATACATAAAATTGTGTGAATTAAATGTTTTAAGACCATCCATGGCCTTAGAGTCATTAGGCACACCTTAAAAAGGCTCCCACTTGAAGTTTTCACCCTTCTCACTATCTTGTTCACTATGCTAGTTTTGAATGCCTAATATGAGAGCTCTTGTAATAAAAATTATGAATTTTTATGAAACATGAAATGGATATGTGGAGTTATCTTAAGTCTCAAGCTTCCCTCCCATTTGATTGGCATCTTTAGACCCCTTCTAGAACCTAAAAAACACATAAAATTATTAAAAATGCCCTATTTTGTACTCCATCCATATAATTTTATATAGTTTGAAAGGATTGTGAGGAGATTGAGAGAGTCCCCTACATCATACAATCACTTTTTTGGGTATACTAGTCCATTAGGATAGCTTTCCATTATATTTTCCGTGATTAGGTCCTTATCCAAGGGTTTTAGGTCCTTTAAGCCCTTAAGCTTCATTCATAAATATAGAACATTAGAGTTTCAAAAAAAATACACAATTTCAATGTATATTACCTCTATCAACCTCTCTAAACTACCTTTACCTCCATACACATCCTTAGAGAAGATGTGAGTAGTCAAAGTTAGCCTATTGAGCTTGATTATTCATTTCTTTTAGGCTTGAATCTATCTTGAGCTCAAAAAAGGATTACTTATTCTTTCCTTACATCCCAATAGCTTATACATATCTAATTTAATCATTTAAACATGATCCAATAGGGTATAAATATCACCAAGAGCTGAAAATGAAGTTGGACCCCCAATTGGGCTCTAGGCCTCTTTAAGGCCTAACAAACCTCCCTGCATACTTGGTAATCATGACCATCCTATTGGGTTCCCTTATTAAATGAGATTTTTCACATTTTTTTTAGGTGTTTTTGAAATTTACACACCTCTTTTCAAGGTCTTATCATCTCTTAGCCCGTCCTTTATCTCCCTTTCTTAAAGATGCAGGGCTTACATATAAAGTAAAGTACCCTCTGTCTAACATAAAATAGAGGGTACTTCCCATATTTCCTCAAAAAATTTAATTATTTTATAGGATTATACAATTTATAATGATGTTTTTTAAAAATTTACAACCTTTGGTAACATCATTTGACCCTTTAATTCCTTAAATACCCAAGACAGGCTCCTGGAAAGGCAGATTGTATGTGAGGTCTAATCATACCGACTGAGTGGTGCATCTTTAGGGTCCTCTGTCTAATGTTTTACTTCATAAATATCCTATATAGACTTATTTTATCATTATTTAGGTTTTATTATATTTATTCATCAATCCATCCTTCTATTTACTCCTCATTTTATTCAAGACTAAGTATAAATTCATCATTGTGTTTTTTTCAAGGCATCATACCTATAAGTGACCCTTGCATAATTTATCTTGATGAAAATATATACATCCTTCTTATATTCCCTTAGGATAATATTATACTTTATTGGACCCATTTTTTCACCTTTCATATCCTAGACCATCACTTAGAACCTCAAACCTGCTCATTATCTATCACAGTCAAACACAGTCAATTATGTTAAGATAAATAAGATCATTTAGGTAAGATTCTTCTTGGAATAGATTTAAAATAATATTGGAATATCATGAGCCATTTTTAATCATCTCCCATCATCTAAATTTTATTTTTCCATGCTTAAATTGTTGTTATATATGATGTAAAAGATGACATTTGGTTGTAGGTGAATAACCTTAGATCTAGGCACACTTTTAGGTGTATATGGGACCAAAAATTTGAATATAAACCTATTTTAATGACCTATAGATCATAAATGTTCTTTCCAACCATATAAAACCATTCGAACATGAAGGTATAGTCTAATACTACCAACTTGGGTGAAGATTCCCTTTATAGCTCAAGGCCTGTAGGTTTTACTGCCTAAATTTAGTGATTAAAGGTGCATCTTTAGGCCTTATAAAAACCATCTTCTCTTATTCATATTCCCTTAAAACATCTCAAATTCCTTTAATGTGAATAATATAATACATAGTCACTTATATGCATCAAAAGTCCTTTTAACCCTATTGTATGATATCAACCAAATGGTGAGATGCTACAATTTCGCCTTTTAGGGAAAAGGTACCTGAATAAACAGTGATTTCCCTTGAGAGTGAGCTTTCACATTTTATAGAAATATGTCATTCCAAACATGTAAGTTAGGATCCCTTTAGCATGTTAGGAATTTAGGATGAGTTCCACTATGTCCTTTAATATTCCATATGACACCTCAACCCTCTATGGGGCCACCTATGGTGGGCATTCCATTGTGAAAGAAGTATATGTAAGTCCAGGAAATGAGAATGAGATATATATATATATTAAATTGAATATTTGACCTAAATAAAATATTAAAAATATACACTTTTAATTATAAAGAAACTTTCTCAACTCAAATTTTCCTTCTCAACATGTTTGGTTTCCATGAAGACGCTTGTAGGTGTATGTTAATGGTAGAAGACTATGTGAAAGTATTATATATGATTGATAAAATATTATTTTAACAATTTAAATTATAAAATAATTAATTCATGTTGATAAAATACATACCAATGCTTTTTAACCTTCATCACACCTCTGTGAACATGCTATACAAGCTCCATACACATGATTCACCATGACAGCAAGTAGAAGCGGGTAAAGAGATGACTAAGTATGATAATAGACTAAATGTTTGATAAAATCATGGTTTTATGAGTTTAAACATGGAATTATGTGATAATTATGGCATTATAAACATCATATCCCATTCATATGAGACCCTTGTAGAGAACAAAGCATTTTGTAAATAAGGAAACCTGACTGAAACCTCATATGGTGGCACCTTGCTAAAACATGAGATGATTTACCTATAAAAACACCATGAAAAACTAAACGAATTATGGATATAATTTAATAATAGATACAACATCATCCAAAATAAACTTCACTATCTAGATTGTATGGACTTGTCCATAGAAGAGTAAAACATATAGGGTGTAGGAAATAGTGAGTAGAAACATACAGTCAACTTGTTAGATATGATTCATAAACAATGGTTTACCAATAATTGAAAAAAATATATTTAAATTAATATCTCTAAGTTTAATTTCACCTCCTAAATTAGTTTGACTTGGAAGTCATTCAATTGGATATACTAAGCACAAAATTGTAGACTGGTTTTGTGTGTCTAGAAGGGAGAAGGAGTAGAATGGTTTTGGACATTTTTAAAAACTTAAAAATAATTTAAATATATAATATTAATATGAATAATATTAATATTCATCTCATAACCTTCTCCCATGTGTCACATTCCCTTATGGGTAGTACAAGTGCTAAACTCCTCCTTTTTTAGTTGATTTCTTAATTTTTAGTTAGATAACCTACAATTTTTAGATAGGAATGACATTATTGATATATAATCTGAATTATTTGATATTTTAAAGGAAACTAAGACACTTTAACACCTTGAAAACCATGCCATTTTCATTTATGACCCCTAAATGGATCTTAGGGCTAAAAACATTATGACCAAGGCTAGATACACATAAAATCACACCAAATGAGATATTACATACTTCATTACATTATTACAGTCCCATAAAAACATCTAAAGATAAAATTTTTACCTATAGGGGTCCCAATTTGACCTATAGGGTCAAATTTGGTCAACATAGTTAAAAAATTATCTTGCAAGAATGAAGCTCAAACACACTTATGAAATTTACTCGTGATAAATGAAATATGTATACATAAACTAAATGACCTAAATATCATCCCAAAATTATTGAAACACATTTAATCAAGAGATAAATACTCAAGAACATCTCTACAACTTACTCACTCATAACTACCAATTTACCTCAACGACCAGTCATGGTGACTTAGACCTCCAACATCTATATAGACACTTGTCATGAATCTTGATGCATGTAAATGATTCTATGAAATCTTTATATCATTATCAAATGAAAAATTCATATGGTATAATGCCAAATACTGGTCTTGTAGACCAATTTCTTGACCTTATATCACATAATCTTATATGAACCAAATAGGTCATTTTGTGAACAACTTTTCACCATATTCACTAACCTCCAAAAATTATTATAAGAATTAAAATGAATTAAAATTCATAAATAAACTCTTCATTCACTTTTTTTCATCAATCTGACATGCTCAGACCCTTAAATCAATCTTTTTATCTCTACTTGGGTATTTTACTATTCACACCATTAGGTTTGTCTACAACTAGCTAACTTGGATGACCAATTTAGCATTCTTGAGGGTGGAACCTATCCATAAACCATCATGGGCATGTATTATAAGTCTCTATCTAATTTTACCATTCATTTGGTTTTCTTTACCAATGCAACTTTTGAGATCTATAGTAACTTATTGATAGATAACCCTGTATCTATGCATTTTCTATCTCATCTAACTAAACACCACCATATGGAGGTACATGGGATATTTGAATACATGATCCAATAACTTCTCTAGGTATTTGAGTCCACTCTAAGAAGATTTGAATAATATGTTTCACATTGGGTCCTCATTAGGGTTTTAAGGAGGTCTAACATAGGTTTTGGTATTAATGATTATTCAAAAAGGACTACCCTTTAAATAAAAAACTAATTCCTAAAGATATTATATAGGAACCTTAACCATCTCTCCTTAACAACATGGGTTCCCATGCAGAGGTTACACATGGCAATGAACATCTGAAAGTGCTTATCGGGTCTTGAGACATCATTCTATGAACTCAAGAAGCCCTAAAATAGTGTTTCATGAAATTTCCATTAAACCATGGCATCAAAGTTTGTGAACATGACTAAAATAACATATATTACCTATGTCCATGCTCATATATGCATAATTTATTTGAAATTTGATCTTCATGCCTCGTTAGGCTAGGTAGGGTCTAAGAGAGGTCTAGATGCAGACCTATACTAAAGGTCTTACCTTCAACAACTCACTTTGAAACACTTTTGATTGAATACATACCTTATTATCATGATCACAAAACCTTAAAAAAACCTCTCACATGCTTCATTTCACTCACCTCATTATGACACTAGCTCATATATATACCATGTCATGACTAGACTCAAACTTTTAATGCACTTGACACCTCGACTTGTTCCTTCCATGTCATGACCTCAAGAAAACATCAAACAATCAAACATAAGACATCACAATGCACTTACATCACTACACCATTATCTTTACTATGACAAAAATCTTATACATCCTCATATAGACCTAAAACCACATGACCAAGCTTCCTTCACATGGCTCACCCTGAAACTCTTCATACACTATGCTTCCTTTTTAGACATTAGTTGTCTTCAACCATTTTTTCATAGCTTGAAACTTCCATACTCACAACATGCATGACAACTCTCATTCATGTAACACTCTCTCTTTCATGAATGACCTTACTCATGATAAATCTCATGACCACAATCTTCTTTTATTATGATAACACTCTTATTCTCTTCTTATGATGACACTCTTCTCTCATGTCAACACTCATGGCAAAAAAAAAATCTCTCATACACCTAATATTTTATGTACCTTGACATATCACATGTTTCCTTGTGTCCTTAGTCACCTTTGACATCAAACTTCATAAGATGCTTCTTGATATCAAACTTGACATCAATGACCTATAATTTCATGCAACCATAATACATTAGTTGCCTTCAAATTGCCTCTTGCCTTAAAATTCTCTCGTGATAACATCCTCCAATGACAACACTCTTAATGTACACATTACCAATTAGGATTGTCATCTTTGACATCATCATGATGCCAATTGGGAACTTAATCCTAATAAGATACTCATATACACAATACTCACTCACTAATCAACACTCTCCTTATGCCACTATCATGATCAATAACTAGACCAAACAGACCTTTGACATCAATTACCATTATGCCTTTACATGATTTACGCTTTTGACATCAATAACAAAAACATAACAATAAGATGTTCATTATACGTCCATCCAAAAATAAATCATGGGAAACATCCATGTCATCTTCTTCAACATCACCATAATTTAATGATTGTCTTTATGCTCTAACATATCCTTTTTCATAATAATTTTTATCATTTTTTCTCTTTGAATTTTTTCAAATTTTGGTTTTTTGATATCATCTACATCCATATATATTATCTCTAGATACTCAAGTGGTAACTCCTCTTTTCCACTTCCCTTTCTATCTACATATCATGATCCATATGCTCATTAATATTCATAACTTGATCACTTATTTGATCTAAGCTACCTCCTACAATATTCACTTAACAATGGCCCTTAACTATTGTAAGCTATCCTACACCCTAACTGATTTCATTCTGCTCTATTCCTATTTCTCTAACTTGTTTCTAAAAATAGTACCATCTCTTGCAACATCACTCTCACAAAGAATATTCATTAGTTGATCTTTCTCGTTGAATTTTGAATGCATATCACTAAATAATCTATGGATCTAAAAGATAATATAGTTATTATATCCCCTTAATTGGTGCTTCTTCTTAGGATCTTAGTGATACCTCTTATGCATGAAATGTAATTTACACAAGCATAGGTCTCTCCTTATTTTCTTTTTCTTGCTTATTTTTTCATACTTTTGAATTTTCTTCCTTTGGTTTACTCATGGCTTCCACTTTATTATTATTTCTAGGAGGTTTCATAAAACCACTTCTATATAAGCATGTTGTATGTCCAAAGTTATTGTGCTTATAACATATAACATTGTAATCTATTAACAGATAAAATGGATTGTAGTTTCTATTTTAAGACCCATAAAAACTTATATTATTATTTCATACAAAATCATTTAATGATTGTGCCCTAAAATCTCTTGCTTTATGGACAAAATGATTACGAAAATAACAATAACCATAAAAGAAACTCTAGAACCTAGTTGTATGTGCCTACCTTAGAGGAAAGGACTTTATTAATTTGTCCTTGTTATCTTTTGGAGTAGTTCTAGATTTTTGTGGGACTTGATTCACTTTCTTCTTGTTGATAGGACTTTTGAGAACATTTTCATAGCTTTTTGTCTTTTCCTCATTTTCCTTATTTGGTGGCTCTTTGTGATCTTCTTTTTTATCCATCTAATTTTCTTTATATCCAACACCAATTTTTATAAATGGTGACCTCTTCCCATTAATGATATAATATAAGATCTCAGTACTCATCTCAAATTTGAGACTTCAATTTTTTTAGTGGTTATTATCTCTAGTTTCTTCCTCAAGGAAATAATTTTGGACTCTTGCCTCTCACAATATTCTTATTTTGTCTTAAATTGGATTCTCACCTCTTATTATATCATTTTCACCTACTCTAGTTAGATCTTTAGGCTAATGATAATCTTTTTTGATTCCTCAACGCTTTGTGACAATTGATATCTTAAATCACAATCTTCATTTTCATATTTCTCAAGTTTAAATTTTTGTTTCAAATTCCCTTTATCAAGCACTTTTATATCACCTAAAGCACACATGGGTTCTTCTTCAATATCTACCTCTCCTTCATCTTCGACATCTTCATCTTGCGAGGTGTCTTCATTTGCAAAGGCATCATTTTTTAATTTCTATATCCATTAACAAATTTTCTTCTCTATCACTATCTCATATGCTCTCATCACTCTCCTTAGCTAACCTACTATCCTTTTAAGAATAGAGACTTTTTTTTTGCTTACCAAACTTTTTCTTTTTTTCATTTTGTTTGAGGCTTTTATTATATTTAGGTTTGCTTTACTTTTTATTTATTTCATCATTATGATTTTTCTCATCATCACTATCACCCTTATGTGGACATTTAGCAACAAATTGACCTATTTTAATATAATTGAAACACATGAAAGGTAGCTTACCTTTTTATTTTTTGGATCCCTTTTTAATCTTACTAAAAAATAAGGCCTCCTCATCTTATTCATCATTAGTGTTATCACTTTATTTAAGATATTTATATTTACCTTTCTTAGAATCTTCAAAGGTTTCCTCCTTCTTAGCTGATTTCTCCTTTTCAGTCCTCATTTCATATGCCATGTGTTGGAACAAAACTATCTACTAAGAGGGGGTGACTCAGTAGATTGATTAAATTAGTCATTTTAATTCTTTTAATGTAGATTAAAACATATATGCATATATCATACACACAAAAATTGACACAACACCATATGTATATGTGGAAAACTGAATATGGGAAAAACCATAGTGAGACTAGATTCTAGAATTTATTATTCTAATCAAGCCTCATAATCAAAACCTCACTAGTTAAAACATTTAAGGGAATTGACCCTAAGGAGACACCAATGCCCTAATTTAAGAGCACCTACTCTAAAGAAGCACCAAATCCCTAACTGAGCACCAACTTAGCTTATCTAATGGCACCCACCAATCAGATCTATATTCAAAATATGGAGCTATAACTCTAGATTACAATATTGATTCATAAATGACTCCAATTCCAATTCTCTATTATAGGTCTAGTCTATAACTACTCATGCTTTGCACTTCTCTCTCTTCTATTCTCTTCATCTTTGCTCCTCTATCTCTATGTCTCTATATTTCTCTATTTGACACACTTCATCAATCTCTTCCTCTCTACCTCTCTCTTTCAATCTGACTCTATTTAACAATAACAATAGCCTTTTTTGTATCCTAGACGACATATATATAAGAATTGTATCTAGGTCTCATATCTTCTCTATGTTCACACTTGATTTGTAACACATCACACTCCTACAAGTCTCCCACTTCTTGAATTCATATGCCACCATCATAATTATCAATCTTTTACTATATTTAGCATATGTAAGGCTCTATTTTTAATACACATGCCATATTACACAATATTGATCAATCACAATTATCTATATAATTCTCTATGTCATATCATGCATCTTTTATATATGTTCCATCACTTGACCATTGAGATGAACATATCTTTAAATATTGACTAGTGATATTAAGTTTTGCACCATGATCTATTGATCCTTGTTCAAATGACTCAAACTTAAAATGAAACCATTAGATCAAGCTCTGATAGGCTCACACACTCTATTGGATCCTTGTACACTTTTGATCTTTAATTTTTCAACTTTATAATGCATTTATTGGATCCTTTAATCCAATCTCCCATGTTTTGTTAGATCTTCAAAGTAGCAAAAACTTTATCTCTACTTTTCATTAAACATTTAGATCTTAATCTCATCTCAATGCTTCCTAAATCTTTGGAATATATATACTCCATTGATATCATCAAAGTATCTTAGTCTTTAACTCACCTCTATGTCATTAAACATTTATCACTTGATCTCATTAAGTTTACTCACTCTGTTATATCTTCATTACATGATCACTCTCTCACCATTGATCCTTGAAATAAGCTCGATATTTATCTATAACAAGCTCTCATGAGTGTGACACTCGGCATCCTCACATGCCTTCTACACATTTGTTGTCAATTTTTAGTATTGTGACACTTGGAATTCTTATGTTAATCCTTAATTATTTGACTTTAAACTGCTCCATATATTTACTATGCAAGATCCATTATTGTGACAATTATCACTAGTAGGTTTACTCATAGGTTCCTTTGATAAATTGACTTTTTAATGCTTCATTGGATATTCAATATATGATTAAGTGATTACCATTGATAAATGTAGGATAAATATTAAGTCTAAGACTTAGGAAATATTAAAATATTTGATCACTACTCAAGCTGGTAATTTTTAGGCTGAAGGGGTTGGTTGCACAATGATGAAATGGACTTAAGATATAACTTAAGTAACTAGTTCTTACCTATATCTAGTCAGCCTAAAAATAGAACATGCCTATGAACACCATGCCTTAAACCTTTAGGGTTTAACTAAGAAACCCTATAATGTCTAAGAGATAAAATAAATTATTTCTAAGCTCATTTCTCTTCATCTAAACATGTGGACCATATATCTACGATGCACTTGAAAACCCCATAACAGATCTTCAATTAGTTGCTCTTCAATCCTCAAGAAATGGTCTCTATAAAAGCATGACAAATTTACACTATGAAAATATAGAACATGTTCTTCTCTCCAATCTCATGCCAACAATCTCCCTTTTGACATCAATGACAATCATATTACAAAAAATCTTCCCCTTTGGAATTAATGGAAAACTAAATGCTCAGATATTATAATACTTTATTCCTTCTCTAGCATTGCTTGCATTGGCTTCTGATGAACTTGACCTAAAACTGTTCATACCAAATTTGTTCCCCCTTAGGTAATGGAACATTTTCCCATACTAAAATTTGACACATGCTTTGCTTTTTCAAAACTTTTATAGAGAGCATTTTCACTTTTTCTCCCCCTTTGACATCAATGGCAAAGGGACTCCAACTTTATCATAGTTTGTCCAAATTTTTTTCCCCCTTTATCAGATAAAGGAGTTTGTCCAAGAATCTACAACCATCAATTCTTTAGAAATTTTTAAAATTATTCATACCTAAGTTTCTTTTTCCCTCTTCTTCTAGGGATTAAAAAAAAAATTATGATCCTCCCCTATACTCATGCTCTATCACCAGGATCTCATGATGTGATGTAGGAGCCACCACTTCCAATTTCTATCTCAGATACTCAAATTGTTCCTTGAGAAGAGGGTTTGTGAATATGTCTATAATTTGATCCTGAGTTGGCACATATTCCATTGTGAAATCTTGATCTACAACCTTTTTTATTAATAAGTTATACTTTATTGATCTATGCCCAGTTCTAGAATGCATCACTAAATTCTTTGATATACTAATAGCAATTGAATTGTCACAAAGAATAGAGATAGGTAATTTGTACTCTAACTTGATGTCTTTAAGTGTTTCATTCATCTATAATACTTGAGTGCAACATGCCACTACTATAATATACTCTACTTCTATTATAGAAAGAGTAACTGACTCTTAGTTTTTGCTTAGCAATGAAACAAGTTTATTTCCAAGTAAAAATGCACCACCACTAGTGTTTCTTCTATCATCCACACTTCCTACCCAATCAACATTTGTATATGTTTTCAAAGTGAAATCTTAACCTTTTGGATACCATAGGCCATATTCAATATACTCTTGATATATATAAAAGTTCTTTTCACACATTGACATGTGAATCTTTAGGATCAACTTGAAATCTTGTAACCATACATACTACTTACATGATATTAGGTCTTGATGCAGTTAGGTATAACAAGATACCTATCATTGATCTATAAATAGTCTAATTAATATCAAGGGACTTATCCTCTTTGATCAACTTTCATCTAGTTATCATGGGTGTACTTACCAGTTTGTTATCTTCCATCCCAAACTTCTTGAGCATTTCCTTAGCATACTTGGTTTGAGATATAAATATCCCTTCATCAGTTTGTGTCATCTATAGACCTAGGAATAAATAAAGTTATCCAATCATAAACATCTCAAACTCATTTTAAATTTAATTATAAAATTCTTTGCACATTCTATTATTTTTTCCACCATAAATAATATCATCTACATATACAAAAATAATTAACATGTCCTCACCTTCTTATTTTAAGTATAGATTGTTATCTACACATCCTTTATTGAATCCTTTTTATTGAAGGTACTATTATAATCTTTTATACCATGCTCTATGTACCTATTTTAGACCATACAAAGCTTTATTCAGTCTATAAACATAATCTTCTTCTTTTGACAACTAAAAACCTTTAAGTTGTTCTATGTAGATTTCCTCTTCTAGGTTCCCATTCAAGAAGTAGACTTAACATCCGTTTGATAGATTTTGAATTTTTTTTAAATAGAGAATGATAGAAACATTCTTATGTCTTCCAATCAAAAAACTAGAATAAATGTTTCCTCAAAATCTATGCCTTTAACTTGTATATATCCTTTACACACCAATCTAGCTTATTCCTTATAACAATTCCATCCTCATTAAGTTTGTTTCTAAAGACCCACTTTTTACCTTTTACATTCTTATTTTAAGGTCTTCGAATTGATTCCTAAGTTTTGTTCTTTTCTATTTGGCTTAGTTCTTCATCCATAGATTTTATCCAATTCTCATCCTTGCTAGATTCAACATAGTTTTTAGGCTCAATTTCAGATATTAGAGCAAAAATTACTTACTCCTTTTTCATTACAATTCTTCTCCTTATTTGAACTCCTTCATTTTTATTTCCAATGATATACTCTATAGGATGATCTTTTTACACAAATATTGTAGATGCCTTTTCATTTACTTCTTCATGCTCTTCATTAGGTGCTTCCTCTTCATAATCTAATTCTTCATTATAGATTTCTCTATCAATTTTAACATGTTTCAAGCCTTCTTCAACCTTGACATTGAAGATCTCTACAATATTGTGTAGATTTTTGTTGTAAAATATGTAGGCTTTGCTTTGGGTGGAATAACCAATAAATATTCCTTCATCACATCTTGATTTAAAGCTTCCCAAGTTATCTTCTTTTCTCCTAATGTAGCATTTGCTAACAAACACTCTGAAATACTTCACATAGGTAGGTTTTCCATACCATAGTTCATAGAGATTTTTATCACTGTTTAGCCTCTATTTAACTCTATCCAAGATATATACTATTATTTGTACTACTTCTCTCCAGTATCCATTAGGTAACTTGGCCTCTTCTAGCATTATTCTAGCCATTTCCTTGACTATTCTATTATTTCTCTCAATAAATCCATTCTATGATGGAGTCATTGTGGTAATTAATGCCTTTTGATTACATGCTTCTCATAGTATTCTATGAACTCATTTGAGGTGAATTATCCACCTCTATCAAATCTTAAGCATTTGATTTTTCATCTAATCTCATTCTCTATCATGGCCCTAAAGATCTTGAATCTTTCAAATACCTGATACTTGTCCTTCAAAAAGGTTACCCATGTCATTATTTATTAATAATATATAAATAACATGAAGTGTCTCTTTCCTTTAGATCCTTTTGTCTTAGTAGGACCACAAAGATCAGTATGAACTAATTCTAGAAGCTTTGTAGTTACATACTCCTTTGTTTGAGATCTAACCTTTGTCTGCTTACCTTATTGACATTCCTTACAAGTAGTGCCTTAAAATATGGTTATCTTAGGCATGTATCTAACACACTTATTTGGGCTCACCTTTACTAGGTTGTCAAAATTGACATGGCCCATTCTTCTATGCCATAACCAACTCTCATCACTTGACTAAGATTATAGATATTGCTTTCAATTCTCTTTCCTTCTATAATTAATCTTCTAAATCTCCTTATCTTATAGCTTTCTACATTAAATGTGACCTTATATCCATTGTCACACATTTAGATAACACTTATAAGATTATGTTTCAGACCTTCAACATAAAAAACATCATGTGTAGGTAGTTTTCCATCTATATTCAAGGTTCCTTTACCACAAATCTTAACTATAGTATTTTCTCCCAAGCTAATAGATCCTTTCTTACATTTGCTTAGTTTTATGAACTTACTCTTATCACCAGTCATGTTTTTTGAGAGACCAGTATCTATTACCCATAAATTTTCTCCTTGACACAGAGTATAGTTTAAGCAATTATAGATTGATCTTTCACTTTCCACACATCCTTAGGTTTATTATTTATCTTATTTTCCCTTTTTTTAGAGACTTTTGAACCTTTATTCACATTAGGAGGAATGGTTTTCTTTTTACTTTGTATCTTTGATCTTACAAAGTCTATTTTACATTATTTAGATATGTGACCAAAATTATTATAGTTATAACATATTACATTTGTATCTAACAGGGGTACAAATGAATTTATGCTTACAAATTTTGTTTTCCTCTTGGGTATAACCCTACATTCACTATCTCTATGACCAAACTAATTATAGGTATAACAATAACCATAGAAAAATGAGGCATACCAAGTCATTGCAATCCTTTGTGCTAGATGAAGAAATCTTCTTAACTATGGATTATTCAAATATTTCACCCTTATGAAACCATTTGCATCAGTTACCTTTGTCTTCTTCTTTTCTACATGCTTCTTTTCTCCTTTAGCTTTCTTCATATCAATAGTGATTATGTTTATTTGTGTATCTTTGGAGGTATTCTTGCAATCTTTTTCATTCTTTGTTCCTAGTTTTCCTTCTACTTTGAAGTTTTCATATAAGCTTGTAGATGTATTATTTATGGGACTTTTCCCTTTTTCAAAAACAAGAAAATATTTCTCTTTTGATGGATTTTGAGATTTGATCAACTCATCAAGAATTGTTGAACCTCCTTTCAACTTCAGACCTTTTTCTATTTGTTCTTTAGCTTTTTCAAGTTCATTCTTCAAATCCATTATCTCAGCTTCTAACTTCATTCATTTATCAGATTTAGATTATAGTTCAAGTTTGACTACATCTTCTATTATTTTGGACTCTTCAACTTGTGTCTTTAGGCTAACCACCATCTGATCAAAATTTTCAAGACTTTTAAATGCTTTTTCAATCTCTTTTTGTCCAAGATTATTGTATGCAATTATAAATGCATCATGTCTATGAATTAATCTTTGATTAGATAATATAGATCACACCTACACTTCCATTTGGAATACACTTATTAAGTGGGAGCATGACTAATAAGGGTATCTACTAGACCCAATTAGGATATCACTTGTACCACTTGTCACAACACATCATGCTAAGAAGGGTTCCAAAGCATATAGTATAACACAATCATACAATAACCCTAATGGAGTCTTAAGGTTTAAAATGTTCACTTTTACTAATAGCAAGAAAACAAACTCTAGTCTAGTGCACACCAAAGCTTGTGGCACAAAGTGGGGGTTAGAAATAATAAAATAAATAACTAAACTAAACATGTATTAGAAGACATATAATCATGTCAATGTATGTTAAATCCTAAATACATGGAAAGAAGAATACAAATGCATTATCTTTCTAATCTTACCAAGGAGAAATAAAGTTATGAATACTTACCTTTGAATATGAACCTACCGAGCCTCAATCTCTCCCTTGGCCAAGGTGCTTCACAAGATATTGTTGTAGTATGTAAGGATAACCAAGATAAATTAGCTCTAGGATACACAACCTATATAATCATCCAAATGAATTATTCATAAGAAAATATTCATATCTCAAAATAAATTATGGAACCCTAAGCTTTATTCCTCAATTAGAATGGTCAATAAGCAGATGTTCACTCATAGTTCTTTGTTAATAATTCTTATTTTATGAAATGATGGGGAATGACCTTGTAAATAGGTGAATCTTGCTCTAAATACTCTTGATAACATTAATTATATAGTGTTGACCCAGTTGACCTAGTGTGTTTTTAAGGAAAATTTAATAGGTTTGTGTTAGGTCGTCTAAAAGTCTAACAAACCAAGAAAGTAAAGAATGCCCCTAAACTATATTGGGTTGACCCAGTTGACCTAGTACAACCAATAGTCAAAAAGGATGTTAAGGTATGAAAATGAAGAATAGAAAGAGGAAAATATTGGAGGAGGTAGGACTGAGAAGAATAATCTTAGGTTAAATGTTTTTTAGGAGACAAGTATTTAGATGGAAAGTGTAAAAAGGAACAATAATTGTATGAAGCATCGATGGTCTACCCACCCCTTTCCTAGTGTACCCCTTGAGGTATGCACTCAGAGAGATTAAGACTCAATAGGTTATTAAAAGATATAAAGTGTTAGTAATCATTAAAAGTTTGAAAATATTATGTGTATACATATACCCCACTTGAATCTCATCATGTGTCATGTAAGTGCAACACGGGATGGTGCTTCAAAATAAAACATGATAACACATAATGTTGATGGTAAGTAAAGTGCAGTAAGTAGAAAATAAGATAAATGAAAGGATTGAATTGAAAAACATATACCTTTAACTTACCTTAGTGTCATAGATAAATAATTAGACTGTAAGATATTTGAAGGTGTCTAATATATCGAGTACTAGATGAAACTATAGAAGTTAGTGTAAAAAATAGCCAAAAATTAAATTTTTTGAGAAATAGTCATATGATATTGTAAAATAATCTCTACATAATCATGAATCTAATGCATTTTATGGTTTGAAAAATGGATGAGTAGAAATAAAGATATAAACAAAATAAGGAATCTGCAAGATAATAATTTAAATATTTGCATTTTGAAAATGTGTTTTAAAGTAGGGTAAAAGATAAGTAATTTGTTATTTTCACTTGTGAGAGAGGAGAAAATAGAGCTATAGAGAGCTAAAACAAGCTAGGATGGTGAGGAGATGACATGCTAGATAGGGAGACGCTCCAGAGGTAGCAACAAGTGCACTATAGGTATGCAACTAAGAATCTCAAACCAATTTTTGAAATTTGTATTGAATTAAGTGAATTTTTAGTAATTTTGAATTTTAAGCATTTCTAGATGTCAAAATGAAGCAAAATTAGACTTTAGGGTTAGTAAATATGAAGATGGGAAACGGGTTTAAAGGATTTAGGCAAAAAGTAAGAAAATTACACTTTTTTCAAGAAAATGCAAGGGGTCGATAGGTAAAAAGCACTGGGTCAACCTAGTAGGCTATAAAATAGGTAGAATCCATAGTGTTGACCCAATAGGTATGAGTTAACCCTATACATTCTACAAGCTAAAGGCCTAGTTTGGATTTGTTAGGTGACCTGAAAGGTCTAGAATTAAAACTCAGCACTAGGGAGGGGAAGATAAGGGGGTTGACTTAGATTTTTGAGTCAACCAAGAAAAAAAATAGGAAAACTTTGGTCAAACTAGTTTGACCAAAGAGATAGAAAGATATGAAAAAGTATGTAAAATGATGAAAGATAGATAAAATGGCCTAAAATAACCAAGTAAGGTCAAGAAGGACCAAGAAGAATAAAACTAAGCTAAAATGAATAAAATAAGATAATATGTGATTTTATATTATAGAAATGTAAAAAGAATGTATTTTTACTATACGTGACATGGAGGAACTGATACATCCTTTATTTTTTCTTGGGTGCAGGGATGATATAGATTTTTTAGACTTATAGATGCAACATGGTTACTAGACTTGATAGATAGGCTATTAGATGGAGATAGGGCTAGACTAGGATCTATAGGTCTAGGTAGGATAGCATAGATGTGTTGGATCCCCCTCAATGTTGATTTTTAGTTATATTTCTCAATTACTAGGAATGATTAACTAGCACCTATAAATGGGAGGTGGATGGGGATAAAATAGAGGTGGATATTACACTCGAGGATGTCCATGCCATATTGGGGCTGCCTATAGTAGGAGCATAGGTGACTATATGGATACTATATAGTCTAAAGGAGAGGAGAGCCTTAACCATGTTGGTCATAAGCTTAGAGATGATACTACTAGGTATGAGGGTGAGTATGTTTGATGTCTATACATCATATATTTTAGATATTTAAAATTTTGTTATAAGCCTTGTGACACAGTGGGTATTATGTCACAAGTCAGATGGCAAGGTACCATTGTTCATGGTAGCCTTGAGTAGGATGATATTGGATTAGTGAGTTTTATATGACCTAGGATCAATAATCTAGGTTAAACTAGTACATGATATATATTAAATTTTAATTGGAGGGTAGAGGACCATGGGGTTGATCATATTGTTTATAGTTCTGATCTATGAGAGGTTTCTTATGTACCAACTAGTTAAGTTTCCCCATGCTATTGATGACAATTTACCTTAAGTCTAGAAATGGAGGGAGGACCAAGTAGTGTAGGTTATGCCCCATATGATAGTGTTGTAGTTAGTGAGATGTGCAGACATCATATGGTAGCCATATGAGCACATAATAGTTACATGGGTGAATTGGCACATGGTTCACTAGTGACAGAAAGGATAGAGGTGGTTGGACACTATTTCTAGTGGAGAGAGGCATAAGTGTTGGGATAGATGGGTCAACCTCATTTCATGACACTAATATTGATGCTCGAGTAGTGGGCTCAAAATGTGAGGTATCCATGATGGAGGAGAGGATTAGGGCCACTAGTAGTGAGGCTAACACTAAAGCCATGCTAAGGTGACTATGGGCTAGTCGAGCAGATGAGGAGCTAAGTAAGGGGATAGGGACAAATAGGTATAGATACCAGATGTACCACTACTAGTTCCACATCAAGATGAAAAGCATCTATTAGGGACATAGTATTGATGGAGGTAGGAGGTAGAGGATGGAATGGAGATTATTACCATCCTAGATGACCCCATAAGTGAGCCAAAGGAGATGATAGAGAGACCACTCAAATTCAAGATGAGACTAAGATGAACCATGATAGTCAGGTTTGAGTTAAGGATGAAACCTATAGAAGAAGTGATAGGAGGTCTCATAAATGATGATACTATGCTAGGTGGTCATGCATATGGTAAGACCATAGTAGCTAAGACATAATTAGGTAAAAATAATTTGTTGCTTAATTTTTTCTTAGATAGATAGATAGATATTATGAGATATGATAGTTATCTAATATCTATCTTATGGGATTTTATAGGGGTAAGTGATGATGAGGAGGAAATATGGGAGTCCTTGGTGAGGAGACCACTCCATGACATCTTGCATGAGACTCTGCAACCATACGACCCCACAACATTAGAGGATCCAAATGTACCATCTTCCCAGCTCAAGTGAGCTAGTTCATATTAGTTGGAGAGGTAATAAGAAAAATATGGATATAAAGGGAGAGGATGTAGCCACTAGTGGTGATGGGTGTCAAGGAGATATAGGCATGGTAGGACCTAGCATATGATAGCATTACACATCTAGATAGAGTAGCATAGATGAAAAATATCTAGACCCAACTGGTAGAGTCATTTATGTAGGTAAGACACCTATAGGCATAGGTAGAGGGATTGAGATCTCATATGACCTCCTTATAGTATACTATTTGGATGAGTCAGACCAAGGCCTTAGAAGGTAGAATCACTAGGCTATGATATAGATAGGATGGATCCCAACCCTAGAGCTAGAGTATTTTATATGGTTGTATTTGTTGTATAAAACTCATGAGATATATATAGATCATTTTGGCATATTGATGTTGGATGTATATGTTGTCATCATGGTTGATTCTATTTTTTTATTATGGTTTAGGATCGAGATGCTTAGGATATATTTCCTTATAACACATGTATTTATCATTATTGTATATGCTATATAAAATATATAAGATGTGGTTTCTTTTCTAGAATTATGAAAAACACATGCATGATTAAAAATAAATAGGTAAAAGGACTTGGAAAAATATAATCAATCAAGAAAATGCATTACGTATGATTTCAAGATGGTAAATGTGTAATAAAAAAAATGACCAAGTATAAAGAACCAAGAAAAGGAAAATAATATGGTAAAAAGAAATTTGTTTTTAAACCAATGTGAAGGATGTTTGCACCAAATTAAAACAAGTAAAATCATACCGATATCATGTTGAGAATCATGAAAAATAAAGTAATAAAATAGAATGTATGAAAAAGGTCACAAATGGTAATAAAAACAAATTAATTAAGTCAATCAATCATACTAAATCATATTGGGAAGTATGAAATAAAAACAAAATTGTAAAAGATTGGTCTTAAATTGATCACATTAATTCAAACTAGGAAGTATGAAAAATTCAATAAATGGTTAAAACCTTACACACACTCAAGAAATAAGAGTATAAAAAGGTGAAATAAAAATGAATTATAAAACATACTAAATCAAGATATAAAAAATGTAAAATGGCATGTAACTTCATAATCGATTAAATCTTATCTCAAATTTGACACATGTAATTTGGATGGTAACTTGGGTATTGGAAACTTTTGTGAGGGTTGGATCCTATCCACGGTCCTACATTGAAACTCAAAAAAGAGAACCCCACTAGGGTGTAATAAATAGTAAAATTGGGTAATAAAGGATGTGGGTAATATGAAGGAAAAAATGGTAATTTGTGAGGATGGTTGGGTCCTATCTATTATCTTACAACGCAACTCACAAATGAAATACCAAGGGGAGTGATCAGTACACCAAACAAAAAATCTCAAGAGAAAATGTAAAGGATATAATGAGTCAAAAAGGGAGTGTAAAAATAAATAATTAGGCATCTTATGAGAAGACCTTAGGAGGCAAGAGGCATACTAAGGAAATGAGAAGACACTAAATGACTAGTGGTCATCTATGTACAAAGGAAACTTGTGTGTTATATACACAAAGTGTTTTAGGAAAATAAGCATGATACTAAGATCAAATCATGAAGGTATATTGGTACAATAAAATTAAAATTGACCTACATTCCCATGACATGTTCCCTACTCTTTAGGACCCCTTACAGAGTTATCAGTCTACTATGAAGATTGGATACTTACATGAGAAAGTAGGTAGAACTAACATATTTTTTTATTCTCCTCTTATAATATACTAGCCTAACACACCCCAAAGGACCTCAGACCTACTATGAGGCCAAATGTGGAGTTTGAGCTTCAAATAGAAGAAGGAGATGTGCTTTGAATCACAACTTTTAGTGTGATTAGAGTTTTAAGAATATTTTTTCCTTTTGATATCATTACCTTTTATTTAAATGATTTGTATTTTAACTTTATTTTGAAGTATTTTTAAGACTCCTCCTCCATATGTATTTGGAATGACCAATCATGAGAGAGATATTGATACACATGAATGAGTTGTAGGCTAAGGCTAAAGGAAGCTAAGTAACCAAAGACAAAGACTAACTAGGAAACTTAATCTTGATAATGAACTAGCATGTGATATCAAGTCTCAATTGTATAAATGCTTAATTTGTGGAAAAAGGAAGAGGTAAAAATGAGATCCAATGTGGAATGGTAAGAGGAGATAATAATGAAATAGATTATTTACTAACTGGTCACATGGTAAAGGGAAAGAATAACCAAGGGGAATAGGGTTTGTATAACCAAATTACCATGACAAATTATCTATGAAAAATAAGGATAAGCAAGAAAAAAAATCATAAAGATACAAGAAAGAGAGTTTTGATAAAAGAAAAATCCAAGGAAAAATGGAATGGAAATCAATTATAAAATAAAATAAAATCATATGAGAAAATAAATGATAAGAGAAGAAAGATATAGTATAACAAGTAAGATCATGATATAAAATAAGCATAAATTTGACATAGTGTCAAATGATATAATAGATAAAAATAATATTGGAGCACATCCAAATATAAATGTGAAATCACCTTGAATATACTCATAAATACTTGTAATTATATCCACACACATTATCCAATACATCAAATAAATCTGTATGGAGCTGTAATTGAACTACTGCTAAGGTTTCATCAATCTTCAATGAATACCAAGTAAATACTTATTTTCTAATCTCATCAATTGAAAAAGTAGGAATAATTGATAGATCATGATAAAGAGGAAAATTAAGCAAAGGGTGGTTAGGAGAATACATGGGAGTGGGATTTATAGGAGGAGAAGGAATTACCAGTGTATAAGGATCCATAGGTGAAGGGCTCATAAGTTGAGAAGGATCCATAAGTGAGGGAAGTTCCACAAGTGAAGGAATCATAGGTGGAGGCATAGAAGGGACCATAGGAGGTGATGTAACCACTGGAGTTGGAGCCATGGGGGAAGAAGGAGGAGCCTTATTATAGGAATGACCAATAGTAAGAGTCATATAAAATTTGGGAATTACTATAAGGTGATATTTGAGATGTTTTTATAGGATGCGATAATGATCAATGTTATAGGTGTTTCATAGATGCCATAGATAATATAACTCACCATACTTGGTCAAATATTTAGGAAGTACCTTCAGGGGAGGTATAACTTTGTCCTATGATGGGGAAGAAGGATGCAAGGTATCAAGATATTATTGTAGCTTGTGACAATGGGTAGAATAATGGTTATCTATCTCATGGAAGTAATACATACATTAGAGAGTGGTTTTAGGAGAAGCACTCATGGAAGGATTTAAAATATGAGTATCAAAAGTTGAAGAACACTCATTAGCCCATTTGGTGGGTAGAGGAGCCATTTTAGGTAAAGGAAGTAAACCATCACCAAGGGTAGGTGATGATGAGCAAGAAATAGAACTAGATTTTATAAAAGGAGTGATAGAATTGGAAGTAGGGGTAGGCTCAACAACAGTAAGAGTGGGAATAGGATCAACTATAATAGGAGTGGGAAGAGGCTCAACTATATAAGGCTCTACTAAGGAGGGTTTCACTAACCTTAGGGGTAAACCAATGATGGGAGTCAGGGAACCTAGAAAAGTGGTAAGGCCCAATCATAGCATGATCCATGAGTATATTCCTACATGGATCCTTAGAAACTAGAGGTGTTTGCACCATCTCTACCCTATGATAAAGGGGGGAAATGCAAAAAATTAGGAACTATAAGTGAAGGAAAGTGATGAGATGCATGAAAAGACTCAAGTAAAAAAGAATGATAATGGATAATCTTGGCATCATGAGATTGAATACTACATAATAATAGATCATCTAAGGAATAACCATCATTTTAATCTAGGGCATGAAGATCAATGACATAGGGAGGGATAACCTTATCATTTGATGAAGCATGGTGAATAGAATGCTTAGTCTTTGTCAAGACTACAGGAATGTCCTAATAAGGAGTCTTACAATAATGAGGTTACAAGGAAGTAGGAAGATATAAGATAAGATGAGGTAAGAGATCAAAAAAAATTATCCTTAAGTTAATCTCATTAGGCTCATCATCATTGAAATCTAAAAGATTTGGAGGAATGTTACTAATGAGCTTAGGATGCCCACTATAACCATGGGTTAAATTTATAGGAAATTTGAGATGTTGTGACTCATGGAATGGAACACTTGGAAAAGGCTCAAGAGTAAGAATCTTAAAGACACCATGATCTTGGAGTTATTCAAAATTTCAAGCGTTAGTGTCACTTTGAATCCTGTAAATGTCTCCATTATGAGGGAATTTCATGCATTGGTATGTATAAGAAGTTATAACTCTCATGAAGTGAGTCCAATAACTAACAAACAAGATGTTATATGAAAGGGGGAAGTTAAATATCATCACCTTCACATAAATGGTGACAAGTGGAATGGTAATGGGATGCCACACAAAAAATAAAGGAGGTATTTGCCTTTGATTGTATCCTTGGCATGTAGTGTGTGTATACTTAAGATTACATTCATAATACACAAGAGTCTTAATGAAATCAAGAGAAGTGACACATGTGATACAACCCTCATCAATCAAGGCACGCTTGACTTGGATATCACCGATTAGGATGTTAATTAATAAAGGAGGATCATCCAAATGAAGTAGAATATCATTAGGAATCATAAAATCTATGAGAAATTTTAAAGAGAGAGAAATGTCTACAATTTCATCAATGTGGATAGACATCTCTTCACATTGTTTCAAAATACTATCCTCAAAACTAGATAAAGTTATTTCCCATCCTACAAGGGGAGGATGAGGGACATTCAACTCAAATAAGAACTGCACGAGGTAGTTTGTATGATGTGGGGAAGTCCTTACAAGCTCAAGAAAAGGAATTTTAGATGGGAGATTAATGATCACTGCAATGGGATCCCACTCATCATATCTCATAAAAAGGTTGTTAGATAAAGGTGTGTTAGAATTGGAATTTTTGTTGATAAAAATGAGAAGAAGATTTGGAATAAGGCTGTAAGTCATGTTGAGATGATGAACTAGTTGGTTCAAGTTTATTTTGAGAATTAAAAGAACTAGTATTAAAATAATCTTGATTATCATTAGTATTGGAAGATGATGGAAGAGTGGTAGAAATAGAATGGGATGTGTTTATCTAAGGGAGAATCATAAATTAGATCATCAAAAGTTATAAGATATTCTTTCCCTAGCTCATTTGAATGAGTTGGAGAAGAATCTTGGATAACATGATATGTCTTATGAGGAGTATAGGTAGATTTAGAATCAATGAATTCCACCACCCTTTGCATAGTATTCATGCTAACCACATTTTCTACAAAAGTTGGTCCAATAAGATTTTCTACATTATTGGTGGAAGGGGTGGGCTTGTCTTGAGTATCTTGAATGGGTTGATGATTATGTAGAGGATCCATATAGATAGCCAAATGAGAATTTTTTTGATTCAAGGATTGAGTTTTGTCATTTTATTTATAGTCCTTGAAATCAATCTCATAGGCTCTTTGACACTTATGGATAATGGAATCATGATCAAAATTAGGTCCAAGAGGAAAATATATAACCAAATTATGAAGTTGTCTACAGTTATCATGAGAATGACCCAAACTACCATGAAACCAAAAAAAATTATTAGGATCATACCATGATTTCATAGGACAAGTAAGGTCAAGCTTTCATGGAAGAGGCCTGGGTAGACACTTAAGTAATTCAACTGAGGATAAAGGTTTGTGAATATTGATGTTATTGGGTAAAGAGAAATGAGGATTAGTATATTGTTGAGAAGAATGATTTAGTTCTGAATAAGGGTTAGGAATGATATCTTGAACATTTTGAATGGTGTCATAATAATTAGTAACAACATCATTAGTGATATTGCAATTTTTGTTCTATAGTAAGAGACAATAACCTGTAGAAGGTTGTTATGGCTCGAATTGATGCATTAATAAATCTTGTCTTTTATCTTGGTAAATAGCCTCCTCCAAGGTACATGGAGAGAGAGAGTGTGGACTCAATATTGTAATTTAGGAAAGAGGTCATTTATAAGTAGATGAAAAAGATTTTCATCTGTTATGTTATGTTCACCTTTGTTAGAGAAAGTCTTCCATCTCTTAACAAAGGCTTGGGTAGTTTCATTCTCATGTTGTTCGAAATTAATGAAATGGGCCAAAGTTTTTTAAATAAGATCATTAGTTTTTAATTATTGAACTAAATAATTTACTAATTCTTCCAAAATATAAATAGAATGATCTCTAAGTTGTTGTACCAATCCAAGGCATCACCCATGAGGGTTTTGGCTAGGAGTTTAGTACTAGTAAAGGTGTTTAATTTGACCCAATACTTGTAAATATTTCAAAATGTTTTGAGGTGAAGCTTAGGATCAGTTTACCCATTATAATAAATTATAGGTGTTATACTTCATATATCAATATTGGAAATTTGAGTAGTGAGAGCTTCATTTTGTAGATGTTTAATGGTTTTATTGATTTAAGGAGGCTAGGGAATGAGATTACCTTGAGAATATTGAAGAAGAGGGGGAAATTTTTTGTTATGTGTGCCCCAAGACATTGGAAATAGATAAGATTTAAGGTTAAGAGGGTGGTTTTGCATTCTCATCATTTACTTTATATTATGCGCTTGAAAGGTATTCATTCAATTGAGAGTTTGAAATAATAGTTGGTGTGTTTGATTAACATTAGAAGCATTTGAATTTGTGTTTTTATTAGTATTATTGGCCTGGGTATCACTATTAGTGTTGATATGAGCTTGAGAATAACTATGAGAATTTGAGGCACTAGTTGAAAAATTTACTTGTGAAGCAAAATATGGACTAGTGAATGGTTGAGAGGACAAAGAACTAGAAGCATGATTGCCTTGAGTAGCAATCGATCAACTGATGGAAGGATTAAGGATAATGGGTTTTATGAGAGACCCATTATATGTATAACCTACCATGTTAGTTGAGATACTAGGCATGGAGGTAGAAGAGGTTAGAGAAGAAGAAGTCATGGCATAAGAAGTAATCAAAATTAAAGGAAGAGGTTGGGAACCAAAGAAAGTGGTACCTCTAAATCCTATATTGAATGTAGGAGTAGGTGAATGAGGCTCTTTGATTTGACCACTAATCATGAGGTTTTAAATGGTAGAAGGATCCTTTCCTCTATGTTAAGGAAATTTAAAAATAAAGAAAAGCATTTTGGGAGTATACTCTAACTCAGGTTGGTCCTCTAAGAAAAGATAAGGCTTAATCAATGAAGAAGTATTAGGAGGGGTCCCATATTTCATTATGTGAGTGGTAATATGAACATTACTAGCATCCAAAATAGGATCCCTACTTTGTCTATGGGAGACCCTATTAGGATTGATAAATTTCATCATGTATGTTGACTATTACTCAGTGTCATCACCAAACAAAAATTCTATGATTAAGGAGAAAGAAGAGTGATGAGAAAGCAAAGGTCAAAAGAGGTGACTAAAATAGTACAGGGTCAACTAGGTCAACCCAATATAGAAATAGGGACTATAAAAATATATAATATCAACTGGGTTGATCTAATATCATGTACAGAAGGAAAAAAAAGCATTAGGTTGACTAGGTGAATCCATTACAGAAGACAAGGAACTTAAAAATCCTAAATAAAAAATTTCAAAATAAAACAAGCTAAATTTACAAGTAATGAAAATCAATAAGTACTAAAAGTAAATAGACAGTCAATTGGATTAACATTTTCCAATCCAATTAAAACATACAAAACAAAATCTTGCACCAATGTTGGCTAATGCAAAGTCTTGCACACACAATTGAGCAAAGAGCAAGTAAATAACTTGAAAAGTAAACCTAACTAATTAGTCAACCTAATTATTTATTAGATTATTAAGATATATTTTAAATGTGATATGGAAGTTGGTTATAAGCAAGCTACTAGATAGAAATATAAGGATGGTTTTAGGTAGTTTGTGGTAATGATACAAGCTTGGTATTTGGGCATACCCCCTCACTTCACACACTACAATGATAAGTGTGTTGGGAGCTTAGTCAAAATATACCATTAAGTATACTTTATACTTGACTAGAGTATCAAGTCAGCTTCTACCTTGGTAATTAAATCCAAGTAGGTTGGCCTAGGGTAGACAATATGTTAAATTACTTGTTTATGTTATGTGATTTGGCCATGTGTGCATAAAATATAAATAGTGAAACTAAGTGATTAATTGAAAATATTCTAATTAAACTATGTTAATTATTCTAAGCATGTAAACAACAAGAAATTAAATGTGTGAGCTAATTACTAATATATATGAGGTTAATTCCAACTTTGAAACAAGGTATAGTGTGAACACTATTTACACTAAATACATAAAAGGGTTGATAGGGTCAAACCTGTACTACATAATCAAAGTTTGAAAATGAATTGGGTCGGTTGTGTTGATCTAGTTATTTCAGACAACACATAGAACTGGGTTGGTAGTGTCGATCTAGTTGACTATGCGAGGGTAGTTTTGAAGACTGCAAACTTTGAAAGGAAAGATAGAAAAGAGAGAATTAAGAAGTAGAAAGGAACCTAGTGGATCAGATATGTAATGAATAATATTTTTGGTCTAAAACTTGAAAGTATGCTTTGAGAAACCTATAAACTAGGTCGATGGTATCAATTAAGCTATAAAAGAACTTGTTAAAAGGTGTTGAAAATATAAGGGGTTAATTGAGTTGACGTAGTAGGCTGACCTAGCTGTCTAAAATGCTAAAAACTTATACTACATCAATTGGGTCAATCCAGTTGTCTATTCCTAAAACCTACACATAGAGAAAAATATTTGGGTCAATAAAATCAATCTAGAATGTCAAAAATATATGATAAAATTGGTGATAAAAATAAATGAAATAAATTAAGGTAAAATTAAAAAAATCTTACAAGGGTTATTTCATGTTAGGTTCACTAGAATGTAATATGAAGGTGAAGCTAAAGTGAATTCTAATACTAAAAAAAAGAAATAAAAATGGAAATGTGAAGACAATCCAACCAGTGGTGGGATATGATTCATGTTGAGTTCACCAAAATTTATGCAATTAGAAATGCAAAATGTCTATGAATTAATCCTAGATTAGATAAGATAGATCACACCTACACTTCTAATTGGGATACACTTATTAAGTAGAATCATGACCAATATGGGGATCCACTAGACCTAATTAGGGGATCACATGAATCACTTTTCACAATACATCATGCTAAGAAGGGTTATAAATCCTACAGTCTAACATAATCACACAACAACTCTAATGGAGTCCCAAGGTTTAAAGCATTCACTTATACTAATAGCAAGAAAGTAAAATCTAATCTAGTGCACATGAAAGCTTGTGACACAAAGTGAGGGTTAGAAATAATAAAATAAACAACTAAAAATAAACATGTATTAGAAGACATATACTCATGTAAATGTATATAAAATATTAAATATATGGAGAGAAGAATACAAATGCATTATCTATCTACTCTTACCAAGAATAAATAAAGTTAGGAATGCTTACCTTTGAAGATGAACCTGTCGAGCCTCAATCTCTCCCTTAGCCAAGGTGTTTTGCAAGAGATTATTATGGTATGTAAGTATAACCAAGATAAATCATCTCTAGGATACACAACCTATATAAGCATCCAAAATCCTTCTCCACAAGACAATATTCATAGCTCAAAAGAAAGTATGGAACCCTAAGCTTTATTCCTCGAGTAGAATGGTCAATAAACAGATGTTTTCTCACACTTCTTCACTAATAATTTTTCTCTTATGAAATGGTGGGAAATGACCTTATATATATAGGTGGATCTTGTCCTAAATCCTCTTGATAACATTAAATGTATAGGGTTGACCCAGTGTGTTTTTTAGGACAATTTACTAGATTTGTGATAGGTCAGTCGAAAGGCTTACAAACCAAGAAAGTAAATAATACCCCTAAACTATACTAGGTCAACCCAGTAAACCCAATACAACTACCAGTCAAAAATGATGTTAATCAAAGAAAAGGAGGAATGGAAAGAAGAAAAGACTATAGGAGGTAAGACTGAGAAAAACAAGCTTGAGGTAAATGGTTTTTAGGAGACAAGTGTGTAGATGGCAAGTGGAAAAAAGAATAAAAATCTTATGAAGCACCGATGGTTTGCCCACCCCTTTCTTGGTACACCCCTTAAAGCATGCACTTAGGATATTGGCAAGATACAAAGTGTTAGTAATCAATAAAAGTTTGAAAATATTATGTATACACTTCTTTTTTGATTTCTCTTTTCTCAGTTTGTCAATTTCATCTAGAGCATAGAAAAGTTCACACTCTATATCCACTTCACCTTACTCTTATTCATCTGAGTATTCAACTTCTTGATCCACATAAATTGATCCTAATGTCATGAATATCACTTCCTTTCTTCAGCCATAAAGGTATAGTCATGGTCATCATCAGAACTATCACAATCATCTAATGAATCATTGTCTTCTTTTGTATACATGCCTTTCTTGCTTTTGAATAAGTTCTTCTTATTGGAATAGTGGGGTTTCATATTTTTACTATCCTCTTCTTTCTCAGAGTTATCCTTTTTTTATAAGGGAATTTATCAATAAAATGTCCTACCTTACCATAGTTAAAGAATTTAAAGGGTAACTTACCTTTATATTTTATAGACCCTCTTCTTAATTTTTTGAGAAATTTGGCCTCTTCTTCATCAGTATCCTTAGATCTAGATGTAGGTGCTTATGATTTTACTTATTTAGCTGCTTTGAATGTATTATCTCTCTTGAAAGTGTTCTCTTCTCCCATTATCGTCTCATAGGCAATGAAGGTTCTATGCAACTCATCAATAGTGAGTTTATCTAGAGTTCTTGCTTCCTATATTGTAGCTATTTTAGAGTCATACATAGATGGTAGAGATCTTAGGAAATGTTTGACAATGATTAATTTTTTCATTTCTTCTCCAAGGCTTCTAATTGCAATGACAATTTAATCTACTCTAAGGAGGTATTCTACAATTTTCTCTTCTTCATTCATTTTAAGGCTTTCAAACTTGCCTTTATATGTTTATAGCTTGCCCTATTTTACCTTATCATCACCTTCATATATGCTCTTCAATTTGTTTCAGATATCTTGTGCATTTATACAATGCATTACTTTGACAAACTTTGAGTTAGAAAATCCACAAAGGATAGCATTCTTTGCCTTAGCATTGTTCTCATATACCTTCTTTATAGCCTGATTAGTAGGAGTTTTATCAGGGGATGTATATCCATTTACAATAGACATCTATACACCAAATCCTAATGAAGATAAATATACTTCCATTATAACGATCCAAAATTCAAGTTTGATCCATAAAAGAGAGGTGCTTTGTTTGAGGAAGAGCTTTCTTGACTAGACATTTGTGTTCAGTAACCAAGATCTACCTAAGATGATTAAGCTCATTTTAAAGAACCAAGGTTCTAATACCAATTATTAGAACATAACTATCTACTGAAAGGGGTGTGAATCATTAGATTAATTAAATTATTCCTTTTAATCATTTTAATGTATATTAAAACATATATGTAGAGATCACACATATAAAAATAGACACAACACCAGATGTATATGTGTAAAACCTAATATGAGAGAAACTATGATGAGAATAGCTACTAGAATTTACTATTCTAATCTAGCATCACAATCAAAAACTCGTTGATTACAACATTTAATGGCATTAACCCTAAGGAGATACCAATCCCCTGATTTAAGACCACCTACTCTAAGGAAGCACCAACCCCTAAACTAAGCACCAACTTAGCTTATCTGATGGTACCCACTAACAAAATCTCTATTAAAAATACGGAGTTACAAATCTAGATTACAATATTGATTCATAAATGAATCCAATTATAATTCTTTATGACAGCGCTAGTTGGTAATTGATCATGCTCTACACATCTCTCTTCTCTTCTCTTCCTCTCTACCTCTTTGTCTTTATGTCTCTATATTTATCTATTAAACACACTTCATCATTGTCTTCCTCTCTACCTTTTTATCTCTTAATTTGACTTTGTTAAGTAGTAATAACAGCCTTTACTATATCCTATATGACATATATATAAGCATTGTATCTAGGTCTCGTATCTTCTCTATGTTCACACTTGGTCTATAACACATCACACTCTTGCAAGCTTCTCTCTTCTTGAATTCATGTACCACCACCATAATTATTAGTCTTTTACTATATTTAGCATATGTAAGGCTCTATTTTTTATGCACATGCCATATTACACAATTTTGATCAATCACAGTGATCTATATCATTTTATGTGTCATATTATGCATCTTTCTTGTATGTTTCATCACTTGACTATTAAGATGAACATATCTTTAAATAATTACCATTGATCTTAAGTTTCATGTCACAATCCAATGATCCTTGTTTAAATGACTCAAATTTAAAATTCAACCATTAAATCAAGCTATGATAGGATCATGCACTCTTTTGGATCCTTGTATGCTTTCAAGTTTTAATGTTTCAACTTTATAATTCATCTAGTGAATCTTTTGATATGAGCTCCCATGTGTCATTATATCTTTAAAGTAGCAAAAAATTTATCTATGTTTGTTGTTAAACATCAAGCTCTTAATCTCATCTCACTACTTCTTAAGTCTTTGGAACATATATGCTCTATTGATCTCATAAAAGTATCTCGGTCTTTAAATCACCTCTATGTCATTAAACATCAAGTACTTAATCTAATTGAGTCCACTCACTCTATTAGATCTTCATTTCATGATCACCTGCTCACTTTTGATCCTTGGAAGAAGCTCGATATTTATCTTTAACAAGCTCCCATGAGTGTGATACTTAACATCCTCATATGACTTCTTCACATTTTTTATTAGTTCTTACTATTGTGACACTTGGCATTCCTACATTAACCTTTGACTATTTAACTTTAAACTGCTTCATAGATTTACTATGCAATCTCTATGATTATGACACTTATCACTAGTGCACTTACTCACATGTGTCATTTACAAATTGAATTTGGTATGCTTCATTGGATTTTAAATGTATGAGTAAGAACTAACTACTGATCAAGTTGAGATAAATATTAATTATAAGATTTAGGAAATATTAAGGTCTTTCATCACTACTCAAATAAGTAATTTCCAAGCCAAAGGGGCCAGTTACATAATGATGATAAGGACTTAAGATATAACTTAAGTAACTAGCTATTTTCTATATCTAATCAACCTAAAAATAGAACATGACTATAAATGTCATGGGTTAAACATTTAGGGTTTAATTAATAAACCCTATAATGTTCAATAGCTAAAATAAATTATTTTTGAGCTCATTTCTCTTCATCTAAACCTATGGACCATATATCTAGGATGCACTTAAAAAACCCATAACAAATCTTCAATCAATTGTTGTTTAATCCTCCATAAATAATATATGTAAAATCATGACAAATTTACTATGTGCAACTATAAAGCATTCTCTTCTCTCTAATATCATGCCAACAATCTCCCTTTTGACATCAATGACAAGCATATTGCCAACACCATGAGGATCCCATGTAATTCATCCATTATTAGTGTATATAGATCTCTCATTTCTTTGGTGGTGGAGACTTTGGCATCAAATATTAAGGAGAGACTTTAATATTTTTTTCACAATAATTGTATCTTGAATATTTTCTCCGAGACCTTTGATAGTGTTGATGATTTCATCCATGTGAAGCAGATAGGCTGCAATGTTTTCTTCATCCTTCATTTTGAAAATTTTTAATTATCTTTTATGTGTTTGAATCTTGGCCTTATTCACCTTCATATATGTTTTGTATTTTTTCCCATATTCACTTCAATAATTTATAATGCATCACCTTGATAAACTTTGATTATGATATACCACACAAGATTGCATTCATAACATTGCTCTTACTAGCCTTCTTTCCAGTTTGTTTTATTGGTGGAGATGATGGAATAGCTTAACCATTTGCTAATTATTTCCATATATCAAATCCTAAATCCATTAAATAGGTTCTCATTCTTATACTCCAAAAATCATAATTTGTTCCATAAAAAAATGAATCTTTATTTTTGGATAAACCTTCTTGTCTAGCCATGTGTGCTCTCGAGATCTACCTTCTAGCAATTTGGATATTTCTAAAGGAATTACTCTAATATCAATTTATAATCACATGCTTATATTTAGAGGGGGGTGAATCAATATAAGGTAAAATTATAATTTTTAAAAACTTTTATCATAATAATATCAATCACACAACATCAATAATTAAGAATGCAATATTTACATGGAAACCCTTTTAGGATAAAACCATGGAAAAATAACTACTTGGATCTACTATCCAAATCTATCCATAGATAAAATTATTATTAAAAAAAATTAGGCACCAACTTACTAGATACTCAATCCCCAATACTAAGGAATCTATAGGCACTGACCTACTAGGGACACCAATCCCCTGTGTTAAGCACTTTGTAGGCACCAACCTACTAGAGACACCAATCCCCACTTCTAAACACCAACTTATCAAGAGACACCCATATATTTGATCTGAGGCATCGAAATCTAATGAAATAATCTTCCACATTAATTTTTTTGCTTCATCAATGAATGATAGAAAATTTAGTCTTCTCTTTTTCTTCTCCAAAAATTTAAAAAAAAAATAATTACATTCTTAAAATCTGCATATGTTTCTATGATATATATTTTTATTCTCCACACACTTATTTTCTCCTATTCTTCACATATCTCACACTTCCACTTTTACTCCATATCTTTCTCAACCCTCTATCTACCTTATATAACCTTCAAAGGCTCTTCACAAAGGAGGCATTTCATCCAAGAGGCACCTCCTCACAAAAATATATGATCATTGACATTTCCATCAACATTCCCATCAACATTTCCATTGACATTTCCATCAATAATTCTATTAACATTTCCATCGACATTTTTGTTGAAATTTTGACAAATCTATTGACAATTCCATTGATAACTCTATTGAATTCCTTACATTAATTATAATTCCTTTGACATCAATGCAATATTGCAATAATCTCCCCCTCTATCATTGATGGAAAATATATAGAAAAACTCCCCCTTATTGTAGTTCTCATCCTTTGCTCCCCCTTTTTTTAATTCTCCTCCTTTAACATCAATGGCAAATGGATGTTCATTATACTTCAATCCACAAATAAATCATGGGAAACATCCATGTCATCTTTTTCAAAATCACCACAATCGAATGATTATATTTTTGCTCTTCCTTATCCTTTTTTTAAGGACTTATTTTCTCATTTTCTTTCCTTGAATTTGATTAAATTTAGGTTTTTCGATATCATATACATCTATCTAGATTATCTCTATTTTTTCAAGTGGTAACTCCTCTTTTCCACTTCCCTTTATATATTCATATCATACTCTAGATGCTCATTAATATTACCAGCTTGATCACTTACTAAATCTAAGATACCTTCTACAATCTGCACTAAACACTAGCCCATGCCTATTGTACGCTATTTTGTACCCTGACAGATTTCATTCTACTTTTTTCTTGATTATCTAACTTTTTTTTAAAAATATTACCATCACTTACATCATCAATCTCAAAAAGAATATTAATTATTTGATCTTTCTCTTTGAATTTAGAACGCATGTCACCAAATAATATATGGTGCTGAGAGATAATACAATGATTATCTCCCCCTAAATTGGTGTTTCTTTTTATGAGCTTAGTGATACCTCTTATGCATGAAATGAAATTTTTACAAGAATAGGCCTCTCCTTATTTTATTTCTCCTACTTATTTTTTCCATACTTTTGAAGTTTCTTCCTTTTGTTTACTCATGGCTTCCACATTTTTTTTCTGCCTAGGTGGTTTCATAAAACCACTTCTATAGAAGCATGGTGTATGTCCAAATTTTTTGCACTTATAACAATTGTAATCTAATAAAGGAGAAAATTTATTTTATTTTATATTTTAATGTCCATAAAAACTTATATTAGTATTCCATATAAAATAATTTATTGATTTTGACCTACAATCTCTTGCTTTATGACCAAAATTATTAGAAAAATAGAAATAACCATAAAAGGAACATTAAAACCTAGTCATATGTGCCTACCTTAGAGAAATGACTTTATGAATTGTCCTTGTTATATTTTGGATTAATTTTGGTTTTCTATGGGACGTGATTATCTTTCTTTTTACTGATAAGAATTTTGAGAACATATGCATATTTTTTTGTCTTCTCCTCATTTGCCTTCTTTGGTGGATCTTTTTTATCTTCTTTGTTGGCCATTTAATCTTATTTACAAGACCATTTTTTATAAATGGTGACCTTTGCCCATTTATGATATCATCTAAGATCTTGGTAATCTTCTTAAATTTGAGGGTCTATTTAGTTTAAAATGGTTATTATATCTAGTTCCTTCCTTGAGGAAAAAATTTTAGAATCTTATCTCTCACAATTTTCTTATTTTGTCTTCAATTGGATTCTCACTTCTTCTATACTTTTTGCCTCCTCTAGTTGAATATTTAGGCTAATGGTAACATTTTATTATTCCTCAAGGATTTGTGACAATTTAGCTCTTGAATCATAATCCTCCTTTTTATATTTCTCAATTTACATCTTTTGTTTAAAATTCTTTTTATTAAACACTTTTATCTCACCTAAAGCACATATGAGTTCTTCTTCAATACATATATCTCCTTCATCTTTGACATCTTCCTCTTCTAAGGTGTATTAATTTTTAAAAACACCATTTTTTATTTCTATATCCATGAACAAAGTTTCTTCTCTATCACTATCTTATATGTTCTCATTGCTCTCCTTAGCTGAGTTGTTATCCCTTTAGAATAAATACTTGTGCTTTCCAAAAAAATTCTTATTTTCATTTTGTTTAACTCTTTTCTAGTAGTTAGGTTTGCTTTCCTCTTTATTTATTTCCTCATTATGATTTTCCTCATCATTGTTATAATCATTATGTGGACATTTAGTAACAAAGTTCCCTATTTTACCATAATTGAAACACTTGAAAGGTATCTTGCCTTTTTATTTTCCAAATCCCTTTTTAAGCTTTCTAACAATCAGGGCCTCCTTCTCATTTTTTCATCATTGGTGCTATCACTTGATTTAGGCTCTTTATATTTCCATTTATTAGAATATTTGAAGTTTTCTTCCTTCTTAGATGATTTCTCCTTTTTGATCCTCATTTCATATGCCATGAGAATCCCATGTAATTAATCCATTGTTAGCATATCTAGATCATCATTTCTTTAATGATAGAGACTTTGGCATCAAATATTAAGGGGATAAACCTTAATCCTTTCTACACAATCATTGTATATTCAATATTTTTTTACAATACCTTTTATATTGTTGATAATTTCATCCATGTGAATCAAATAGGCTACAATTTTTTCTTCATCCTTCATTTTCAAACTTTTGAAATGTCTTATATGTGTTTAAATCATAGCATTATTCACCTTATTATCACCTTCCTATGTTTTTTGTAGTTTGTCCCATATTTATTTCATTGATTTACAATGCATCACCTTGACAAACTCTATTTTTGATAGACCACATAAGATTACATTCATAGCTTTCGCATTATTCTCATTGGCCTTCTTTCTAGCTTGTTCTATTGGTGGAGATGATGGATTAGTATAACCATTTACTAATGCTTTCCAGATATCAAACCCTAAATCCATTCAATAGGTTCTCATAATTATAATCCAAAAATAATAATTTTTTCATCAAACAATGGATCCTTGTTTATCACACACTAATATCAAGATCAAAGCCAAATATCATCTCATTATGACCAAAATTATTAACTATGTACAAGTATATGGCCTTAAAAAAGGTTTATCAATTGGATCACCATGTTGATACACCTAGAACACCTCAATGGTCAATTAAACCTTACTATATTCCATATAATGATTCTTGAAACCTTAATAAGGGGCATGTGTTTGACGATTGTGCAAGACCAATGTGTCTTTAGACCTTTACCATGTTATCTTCCCAATTTGTCTTCATCACTACATATTTATCATGTTGATGAACCATCAAGGTGGATAAAGACCAACTAGGCACTTTTAAACACCATGACACTACATGACTTAAGATTGAAAGGAGGAATATAGGTCTATAAGGACTGAGAAGGCAAGTTTGAAACATGACCAAATAGTAGATTGACTAGGCACCCCTCTCAACTCATGACATGGCCAACAACCATAGTGTCACGGATGGATCGTAGCTCTAAGATATAAGGTGAGACACTTTCTAGGTATATGAATATAAAGTGACCAACATCTATATTTGGACATTAGTATAAGTAGTGTGTTCTCTATGGTTTTCTCTTGAAAGGGTTTCCATGTAAATCTTGTGTTCTTCTTATGTTCTTAATTATTGATGTTGTGTTATTGATATCATTATGATAAAATTTATTAAAAATTATAAGTCTAACTTATATTAATTCACCCCCTCTTGATATAAGTGTGTGATAATCAATTGGTATTAGAACCATTATTTGATGAAACAAATTAGGAAGAAGTATTGATGAAGACAAATTGGAAAGACACATGACAAAGATGTAGTGATGAAGACAAATTGAGAAGATAACAAGGTAAAGGTCTAAATACACATTGGTCCTACATAATCATCAAAGGCATGCCCCTTATTAAGGTTTTAATAAGCATTATAGGTAATATAGTAACGTCTAATCAAGGTTGCATTGACCATTGAGGTGTTCTAGGTGTATCAACATGGTGATCCAATTGATAAACCTTTTTTAAGGCCATATACTTGTGCATAGTTAATAATTTTGGTCAAAATGAGATGATATTTGGATTTTATTGACCACTAAATCACTTATGCCTCTAAAATACCTCATTATCCTCAGTAATCCATCATGGGATGGTTTCATACCTCATTTGGATCTATTATTTCTTTGGTCAATGCTCATTTCCCCTAAAGAGGGCCCATATGTGCCAAATTATGACATTTTAGCTTCCTCAATTTGTACCACTAAGTCAAAATGAAATATTCCCCCTTATTTTCCCTCAAAAACACCATTTGGATATATTTTAGGTTTGAATTAAGAATATTTATAAGAAAAATGATAATTTTTAAATGTTTCTTCAACAGTATGGATCCATACTATATAGACTAGCTCAGTCAAAGGTATATTATTAAAAAGGGAGTTCAGATATGTATAATGGTGAAAGGAGTAGTGTGTTTTAGTGAATTATGATCTCAAAACCATTACTCCTTTACTTTGAGCTTATTATCATGCTCAGAGGATGCCTCAAGTTCATACTTATTTCATAAAATAGAAGGTGAGTGGGGATCCAAGATTTTGGCCATGGAAAGTAGACTTGGGGAGCTAAACACCCATGGCATATGTATATAGGTTATTTGCCTATATTTTATGAACATTCATTAAGAAGTTAAGGAACTTATATACCCCTCATATACATAAGCACATTTGGAGTCAACAATTTTCCAAAGATTTTACTTAATTTACTAAAACTAATCATGGATCTTTTTCTCTCAAGTCATATATATTATTCCATTATGTTTTTAACATTGGGTTCACATGTGTGACCTTGTGTGGCTTTAAAATCCCCTTGACTAGTTTATGTGCATGGTCTACAAATAATTTTTAAAAAGAATAGAGTTTTAATACCTCCATCAAAGGCTACAAGCAAGGTTTAAGAGTTACTAAGGGTGTTTCAAGGATCCTAAATCTTTCTTTCTCAAATAGAAGGCCCAATAACCCCTTGTCATCTCATAATACATCAAGGATACCAAATTGTGTGTGTGTGTGTGTGAATAATCTTGCATGGCAGACTATGTATATGTGGCTCAAGCACACCTATAGGGCTCTAATATGTCCCAAAACATGTAATATAGTGTTGAAATGGTAATGAGATGTTTTAACAAGCCTAAAGGCAAATTTATCCACTTCATGATAGCTTCACAATCTTGTAAACCACCCTCTATGTCTATAAATCCACTCAGCCACCATTTAGCAGTGTTTAAGGTTCTTTATGAAGTATAAGGTACTTCTAAGAATTTGAGGTTTCCTTTTGGGACTGTATACACTTTACTCTTGCCTGAAAACTTTTTTTTTATCAGGTATACATTAGGGAGTCTATAGGGTCCACTTAGGTTGGTCTCAGGAGTATTATAGTGTCCATTCCATATCATTCTAAAAATTATATTGTTCCACTATGTTTCCACTACCATTAAAATATATAAAACTTTTTTCTATATTCATTTCACTCCCACCTCTTTGACTGTTACCCTCCTTCATCCTTCTACCCTCCATTCAAGATTAGATCATCCCAAGTTGACCCCCATATTGTACAAAAACCATCCATACCACTAACAACATCAGGAACTAGACATATATGGTCATATGGCAACCTGGGAATGCAAAATTTGCACCCACAGTTAGTCTTGAGGCTATTGTATCAATATTTCAAGGATGACCAGGTAGAATATTCAAGGCTATGAAAGTTAACATGAGCATCATAGGATATGCATTTTGAGAAGGTTAAATGATGATATGATCCATAAATGTTATAATTCTTAAACACCCTATAGGACATATCCTTCCTAACACATGCCTTTATCAATCTTACTTTAAATTTAAAAAGTAAACATCTAATTCCTAAAACCATTATGTTGAAATTATCACTCTTACTTGAAATTTGTGAAAATCAATTAAATGTAATAAATGGTTCAAGTTTTTCATATACAATTGATGATTTAGGACAATTTATCCCTCAACGATATAACAAATGTTATGTGATTATTAACTTTTCTCAAATCATTTTGAGTCAAAATGATGAAAATGCATTTTGGTGCAATAGATCACTCTTTTCTTCTAATTCAAAATTACATGACACATGCATCTATTATTTTATGTTGATAATGTCGCAAATGGAATAATTGTTTATAAGTAAATAACATCCCCTTATAATTCTTATCTATCCAAATTAAAACCAAGTAATATGACTTTCTGACCAATTTGATTAAATGAGTGCACTAATTTCTAAAGAATTGCACTAAATTTGATTAATCTTAATTAGGAAAATTAAAATAAATTATGAGCTTAAGTAAGAATTACATGGAGGTTATTGAATATTTATTTATTTTAAATTTATTCCTATTAACTACACCATTAATTGAGGTCATTTATGGGGTGGCATCCATAAGCCTAAAATGCAACAAATATCAATATTATGGCTTATCATGCCTCTTTAATGTCCCTTCCTCCCAAATATTTATGAGGATATTTTATGGATATTATTTACATAATTGAATTAATCCATTGCCACACATCTTGATCTTAATATGGATGGTAATGGTTGATCCTGATAAAATTCAAATATATATAAACAGGAGGGCCAAGACCACTTGATTAAGCTTCATTTGTGTAAATTTATAATGCAAGATTATTTATACAAGCCATTTGAGTGTAGTTTGATAATGATTTATTCTTAATCAGATAGCTTCATTGATAGGCATAACATTGATTTCATATCATGAGCCTATTTTAGTTGTTGTTCTTGAGATGGTGGAAGAGTTTGGCCTTGCACCATTGTTGAATACTTAAGTACCAAATCAAGGGGAAAATCACATTTTGATCCACATTTATGTGATGGGATGCTCTTGTAAAGATAACTTATGTTTTATTTCTTTCATTTACTCTTAATTATCATTTTCACACCCTATTGAACAAATTGTCCTAGATTATTAGTTATTTATGCATTTTTCTTGGTTTTCATGACTAATACTTAATCTAACAATATTTTTAATCCATATCTACATCTTGGTATTCCCGATGGGACCACATATCCCATTCAAGAAATGAAGACACTTAATCATTTCTATAAAATCTAAAAATTCTTTAAAAACCCTTAAAAATTAAATTTTAACTTTGTTTTCCTATGTTTTTAACATTTTTTATTAATACATAGGTCACACAGTGACTGACATCAGTTATGTGTAACCAGCATTAGTTTAAGCTAACCAACATCAGTTAGGTTATAGGGAAAAACCATGTTAAAATTTTGAATTTTAGAGATTTATTCAAAGTTGTAATTTTTAATTTGAGTTTACAAGTCTCTATCTGAATAACTATTTACTTAATCTAGATGTTTCTTTTGGAGATTTTATCCTAACTTAGGATAACAAGCATTTTTTTCAAAATATTTTTTGCCTAGGGGTTTACATGTAATCATTATCATTCATTTTTTATTGTAATAAATTAATGATTGGAATTAGTCTTATTATAACTAACATTGGTCTAGGTTAACTGACATCGATTAGGTTACATGGAAAAAATAGGTTAAAAATTTGCATTTTAGAGCTTTATTTGAAGTTATAATTTTCAATTTGAGTTTATAAATCTATGTCTGAACATCTATTTACTTGATCCAAAAGTTTATTTTGGATATTTTATCCTAACTTAGGCTAACAAGAGTTTTTGTCAAAATCATTTTTGCCTAAGGGATTATAGTGACCATTATCAATTATTTTTTATTAGCATCAGTTAAGTTTATGACCATCATCAGTCTTTCTACAACTGACATCAGTCATCATTGATTAACGTCAATCTTTGTGTGTAAAAAATAGATAACCCAAGAGTAAGAATTCTAAACTTTCTTTTTTCATTATAGATTATGATTCAAAGTAAGGGAAATCTCTAACCTTGTAGGGACTACATGAAAAAGTGATCAAAAATTGAGCATGATTTAAGTCTTAAGCCTTCCCTTTGGTGTTTGAAAGGAACTTAGACGTTTTATTTGATTATTTTGTGAAATTTCCAAAGTTTTTGAAAACTAAGGCCAAGGGGCCAATAATTTCACTTAAATTTTCAATTTGGTGCTTAAAAATAACATTTACTTAAAGTTTTAATCTTTTTAGAAGTTTGTTATTTTATGCAAATCAGCTATTGTTTGTTTGTTTATTTTTTGAGAAAAATTAAAAGTACATGTATGCTTTCCCCCCATCCCCTATAGGGAACTTGGGTGACCAAAAGATCCTTTTCATTATGATTGTACCTTTGTCCAAGGTGTGAAAATGAAGTTGTCTAAGCTCTCCCTAAAACTTTTATGGTTTGGGTGATCTAAAAATAACCTCTAAAACCTTTTCACTTAGTTTTAGTTTTTACAATTTGGATTTTAGAGGGGAGTTCATATCCTCTTCATGAGATCTTTATAAAAGATTTGACCTAGGGCTTCATCTCCCAACATTGTTTCAACCCTACTCCATAGTGAGGTATATAAATGAGGGTATTCATACTACAAAAGCTAGGTTATTGAGTGGTTAACCCCTCCTTTCATAAAAAAAAAACTTGAGTTAGGTCTATCTAACCATGGGATTCCGCTAAGCAGTACATAGATGGAATCACTATGTAAAGGAATAGACCTTTTCATAGTAAGTTAATTAGTATGAACTCAATTTACATGTTATATCTCTTACGTTATCCATCCTTGGGACCATCTAGATGGTCATAAATTTAAGTTTCAGATAACCCCACTTGCCATGGATTATTGTTGATGCAAGGTGCATAACCCAAAATTCTATGTCATTATATAATATCATGGGAAAAGGGGGGTGTAAAATATCCTACCACTTCATGTTCTTTTATTTTTGGATTAATAATTAAAATACTCCCAAGAGCATGTATATATATGGATTTCAATAATATAAATAAACCTTGTCATTTTAGCACTTAGGAAAATTTACTTAGTTATACTTGTCTTTGTCTTTGCTTACTTGGTCTTGATTTGAGTCTAAAACTTGTTTATAAATAATTCTTCATAACCAAACACATTTGTTTTCCACCATTTCTTGAATAAGGCATTATGTTGGTTAAATCCAAATCACCCTTGCCTTATTCAAAACCTTATCTTAAAACATTGTGTTTGTATTCTCTAAACAATGTAGTTATGTTTCCCATTTGAGTCTAAACCACTTTCCAAAAATCTTTAAGTCTTTCACTAATAATTTAAATTTATAATTGCACCTTCTTAAGTTATAATTTAACATGTTAATCAAGTTTTCCATTTTCACTTGACTTAAGTTAACTTGGGTTTAATTTCCCATTTAGATTAAAGGTAATTTATAGACTCATCATCATCATTTTATCATCATGAACTTAGGTCATCTTGCATGTCACTTACGCTCTAAGTTCTAGAACTCATTTTATTATACCTCTTATTACCATGTGGTGATATTGTGTTTCCCATTTAGTTCTAGTTTTATACTTAGGAATTATTGCATGTTTTCACATCTTGAGTTTCTTAGTTTTCATTATCACCTTCTTAATCCAAAGGGATTTATTATAATTTTCTAGTAGCAACTCATCAAATTTGAACTAGATTTTATGGTATTGACATATCTCTCAACCTACATTTGGTGTACTAGTTTACACTTAGGTCTTTGAGTTATCATACCCTATTCTAATTTATATGATTTCAACCCTACACAAGGTTGAGTAAACTCATGAATTCATTCTTCTAATTGTGTGGTACTATGCCACCTTATTTATTATAGTATTTTTTGTGATTTTCTTAGAAAAGATCAAAACCCATACCTTTTTTGAACATTTTATAAATATTTTCAAACATAGAGAATAACTTTTCTAGACATGACTCAAAAATAAACTCTTATGTGGGTCTCCTACAACCCTAGTTATGAGGAGGATCAATTTTATGATGTTCAATAAAATTTGTGGTGTTTGAAGACATTCTGACGACTGTAGGATATTAGGAAGACTTTTTGGAATATCAACCCAAAGATGACAAGGATGAATAATTCCTAAGGTTGATTGAATCTTGTGCTAGATTAGCCTTGGAATTTCCAATGGAATAATTACATTTTTTTTTAGATAAGGAAGTAACAACAAGAACAATCCTTCACAAACATTGAAAAATAAACATACATTCTTCTAACAAAGGAAATAAAATACTTATAGATTCAAAACCAAATGATAAAGATCTTGTCACCAAGATCAAAAAGATAATTTAATGATATACAAACCAACTTATCATGAACTTGAAAAACTCTTTAATTTCCACTTCAATAGACAATGAGCTTCCTTATTCTTTTTCATCAAATTTGTACTTCTTGATTCTATTTATGTGTAGGTTCAAACATCAAATTAGACCCAATCACTGGTATAAATGGTTACACAAGAGAAACCTAAGGGTTTCAACAATAACAAGAATATGGTAGGGAATGGATCAATTGAATCATAACATGTCAAAATGGTGTAGGCCCCACTAGCTCCAAATGTAAAATTTGATCCCCATAATCTACCTTCCAATTTGTAAAGAGTTCCTCCACGGAGGACATTTCACAATCAATTCAAAGTCTTTAGTAAATTGGGAGAGCCTATTGAAATGGTATTCTAAAAGCTCATAGAAGCTAACCTAATTGTATGTCATGTACTAAAGCCATTTCCTTAAGATTAACCAAAGCTAAATTTGTATAATAAAAATGAATGGTGCAACTTTCATCATTTTTTTGGTCACAATGCTTATTATTACATCTAATTGAGACACCTAATTGAATATATAATTGAGAGTGGTGAAGTTGAGATCAAGCTTGCTCCATAGGGCACTAATCAAGATATAGGAATCTACCAAGATCCTTTTCTTTGACATAATTAAAAACCACCAAATAATAGTCAAAACCAAGGAAAAAATTAGTGATAGAATTATAATCAACATCAAGGTCAAAATCACAATTAGAATGATCATAATCAGGATCATAATAACCATGATAATAACTTGGGTTATAACAACATGCCTTATGACTTTAACGATATAGTTGGATATATTTATACAACCCACATTACCACTATTACTATTAATTAAATGAACTATCATATGTTCCTTGAAGTATGAGACCCATTATTATAGGGTCAACACCCTCTCCCTCTAGTAATGTCACATCAATTTCATGCAATTCTATTTTACCTTCATTTACACAAGTTACTATTTCTAGACCCCATCCTTCCTCTAATTATAATGTCTCATCGTCAACTCAAAATTGCTCAAATACAACTAGATTACCATGAGTCACCTTCTAAGTCCCTTTGCCTTTTTCTTATAATTATAATGAATCCTTGCCACCTCTAGGTTGTGTAATCATAACTAGATGCTCCCAAGTTACTTTTTAGGGCCCTTTGCCCTCTTCTTCCACTAAACCCAACATGAACATTATGCATTTGGATCTAAAGCCAAATATTATGCTAGCTAAGGCTAAGTTATCTTGTCTTATCATTGAAAAGACTTATAGTCTATCAGACCAATTGATTAAAACCCCTACATAGATTTTTATTTTGGATCTCTTGCATAAGTCTGAAGTCCATAGAACTATTTTGAATAACCTTTTATAAGAATTAACTATTCCCAAAGATATTAATCTTGAATAATTCAAAACACTAGTAGGACATTTGTCTTCATTTTGACATCTCATATTTGATCAAAAAGACATGTCCACCCTATGTCTAAGCCATAACAACCCATTATATATTGAGGTCATCATTGAAAACCATAAGATCAATCAATTTCTTATAGACAATGATTTGGGGCTGAACATAGTGTCCCTCAAACTAGTAAAAATATTGGGCTACACTACAAAAGATATTCAGTGAGATATGATCACCATAAAGGCTTATGACAACACTAAGAGGGAGTCTTCTAGTACCATTTATTTACCAATCATTGTTGTGTCTATTTCCCACCACACATTGTTACATATTATGGATATTGAGTTCCCTTATAACATACTTCATGTTCATCTTTGGATCCATGAAGTAGAAGTTGTTCCATCTACCCTACATCAGTGCCTTAAGTTTCCCCATGATGGGATCAACGTTACTATTCCTAATGATCTATAACTTTAATATTATTTCAAACATATAAAATTTGAGTTCCATAATTATAACTATTATCATGGTTCTGAATTCATTGAAAATAATAACAAGGAGATAGTTTCAAATCTACCAAAATATAATTATATCAACCCTAGTGACCTTGTGTCCACTTTAACTGATCCATTTCCTATAAATCTTGAAAAATATGTTTTTATAGAAGATGTGGGCATTTTCACATACCATCTTAAGGAAGCATTCCATATTTCTAAGTTCCTAAAGTCTCCCAAAACATTTGGTAAACCCAAACCTTCTAAAAATTCTAATAAACCTAACTTGATCCGGTAATAGAAGAAAGAAAAATGGAAACCACCTATGGTATTTATACCTACTACATCACCAAAATACAATTGAGAGGCTTTCACTGAAGGAGATTATTTATATTCTGATGGCATTGTTGATTGGTTTTAGAATCCAAAATATCCAATCCTTAATTGGATCATGGACAATTTTTATTGTATAAGAAGATGCTTTGGCCCATAAGCATAAGGAATCCTAGAACCTTTATAAGTTGGATTACCTAATTTGAATCATGGTCTCATATTTATACTTCCTATGGGTGACTTCATGACTTTCAATAGTGATTCTTATGAATCAATGAGAGACAAGACTCATAGTAATGATGTAGCATCCCATTATAGCCTTTTTGATGAGCTTGTTGACTCAAATTTATTTGGTTCAAAAATTATTATGACCTTAACACCTCATTATTCCCTGTGTCTTTTCCATCCTGAACTCACTAATTGGGACTAGCAAAATTTAGTCATATGCCTTGATGAATTTTAGAATGGAGAATCAATTGTAGAATACATGGGCCTAAGAGATAGATTGCACATTGGGGATTGCAAACAAGGCTTTAATTTTTCATTAGATCCTTCTACCTACTTTGGAGTAGACAAACTTTCTTAGTCATAAAAAAGATAAAAAATCAATATCTTTAGGTGAAAACCTCTTTGAGGAACCCATTGATCAGGGAATAAGTAAAGATAAAAACAAGCCCTCGAGTGAAAAACTCTTTCATCCATTCTTAGACAAGAAAATTTTTTCATCCCCAAAGGATTATCAAGGTCCATATAGTCCTATCTCTATAGTCAGTACAAGAATTTCTTCAAAATAACAAAAGAAAATTGAGCATCTTGTTCTTGAGTTTCCTAGTATTTTTACTACCTATCTATTACCTGAGCTGGTGGATTTAGATTTGTTACATTATCCAAAGCTTTGGGAAGAAAAACAAGAAATTATATCAGAACAAGATGATCATGATCACACATTGCCTACTATTTTTGAAGATGGTTCTACACTTCTTGTAGAGAACATAGTTGAAGTGAACTTAGAAACATATAAGGATCCCAAAAAAAATTATCTTAGAGCTTCCCTTATTGAAGCATAATGTGAACACATTATATCCCTTTTGATGGATTTTATTGATATTTTTGTATGGGCATATTTAGATATGATAGGATTAGAACCTTACTTGGTTGTGCATCACTTGGCTTTTCATATAGATGCCAATCCAATTAAATATAAATTGAAGAAGATTCATCCACACATCATTCTTTTAGTAAAAGCTAAATGAGAGAATTTATTATTAGTAGACTTCATTATATCAATGGACTATTCCAAATGGATATCAAACATAGTTCTATTCATCAAAAATTCATAGGGTATATGCCTTTGTATAAATTCTATAGATATAAATAAATCATTCCCTAAAGATGATTTTCCTCTACCCAACATTGACATGATCATTGATTCTACTGCTAGGTATGAGATGTTGTCCTTCATGGATGGATTTTATAGATACAATCATATCAAGATAGCCCAAGAACATCAAAACAATATTGCATCACCATCCATGTGGAACATTCTATTATGAAGTCATGCCATTTAGCTTGAATAATATTGGAACCACATATCATCATGTCATGGATGTCATATTCCATGATATGATGCATGATATTGTTTAGGATTATTTTGATGACATTCTATAAAAATAAATAACATGTGATGGATATCCTAACATTATATGAAGAATCTTTGAGAGGCTTCATGAATAGAAAGTCTACTTGAATCCTAAGAAGTATGTCTTTGGCATCACTTCAAGAAATTTACTAGGGTTTATTATATCACAAAGATGGATCAAAGTAAACCTTGTTAAGGTCAAGGATATTACTAAAATTCCTCAACCTTCAAATATTAAATATCTCTCAAGCCTACAAGGAAATATCTAGTCTATCTACAAGTTAATTTCTCAATTGGTAGATAAGTGCCACCCATTTACACATCTCTTGATGAAAGGGATCACATTTCAATGGGATGAAGACTATCAATTAGAATTTTATAATCTCAAGACATATTTGGCTAACCCACTAGTTTTGAGACTGCCAACACCTGGAAAATCATTGCTTCTTTACATATCAGCAATTAAACATACATTGGGGGCACTTTTGGCCCAACATGATGATCAAAGTAAAGAACATGTAGTCTATTATTTAAGCTACACACTGGTGGCTTATGAACATAATTATACACCTATTGATAAGGCATGTTTAGTTATGGTTTTTTCTTCCCAAAATTTGTAACATTATATGTTGAGAAATAAAATAATTATCATCGTTAAGGTGGATCCTCTCAATTTTTTATTATCCAAAGTAGCTATCACAGGCTGTATGGCTAAATTGGTCATGCTCTAGAGTGAATTTAATGTTGAGTATCAAAATAAAAAGGATATCAAGGGGTAGGTTATTATTTATCAACTTGAAAAAACACCTATTATAGACACTCAACCATTTAGATTCAACTTTCTAGATGATTATATCATGATAGTGGAGGAAGTGCAGCATGAACCTAAATAATGGAAGATATATTTTGATGGTTGTGTCACTTCAATCCATAGTTCACATATTATTGATTACAACATAAATTTATTTTATCCCCATAATGTTTCACCTAAATTTCAATTTTACCAATAATATGTCCAAGTATAAGGCACTTATTGTAGGACTACGTCTTGCCATACAGTGGGATATCTAGTATTTAATGGTCTATAGTGATTCCCAATTGATCATCAATCAAACTACTAATCAGTATCAAACTAGAGATGATAAGATTGTACCTTACAATAAAATTATTTATAATCTCAAAGTTTATTTTAAATCTCTATAGTTTGAACAAATTCCAAAGGCCAACAATAGATATATCGATCCAATGGCAATGACTAGTTTTATGTTACAGATTGATAGCATTAGTAAAGAGTATCAATTTTTTATTGATAATATTATACATATTAGACATATTATGCTAGATTTAGAAATTTTATGCACTATTATTGGTTTGAATGCCCCACCTAAGCTACCTTGGTATCAAGACTTTTATAATTATTTCCATGATCATGTTTTTCCACCTGACTTATCTAATAACTGATAGCAACTTTTCCTTCATTGTCTAGCTCATTATACCCTCCTAAGAAACATGATTTATAATAAATGCTATGATGTAATGTTAATTCATTATTTATCTTCAGGAGAATCCAAGCTAATGCTTAACAAGGTTCATGAAGGGATGTGTTTGTCCCACACCAATAGTGTATTATTAGCTAAAAAGCTCCTCAAAACAAATTATTATTGGCAAAAAATGGAGATATATGCTTTAAATTATGTAAGGAAGTGTGTTCCTTCTCAACAACATGTAAATTTGATACACACATCTTATGTGCCACTACATCCAATCACAACACCATGGCCATTTTCTACTTAGGGCCTCGATCTTATCAAAAAAATAAACCCCACATCTTCAGATGGACATAAACATATTTTAATTGCTACCAGGTACTTTACTAAGTGGATTGAAGCCATTATTATCACTTATGTCACTAGTAATTAGATAGCTAAAATTATTCATTACCATATCATCTGTCGATATAGAATCAAAGCATGCATTATATCTGATAATGGTGGATCCTTTGTAAATAGAGATGTAAAATACCTTTGTGTAAAATTCAAAATCAAGCATAAAAAATCCACACCATATAACCCACAATTAAATGGACAAGACAAGGCATCAAATAAAGCCATTGTATCCATTTTAAAGAAGATTTTCAATGATGTTGGATGTAATTAACACTTGTAAATATTTACTACCTTTAGGATTATTAAACCAGTATCAAACCCCCATAAGAACCACTCCATACTCCCTTATTTATGGCACAAAGGCTATTATCCCAATTGAAATCAAGCTACCTTTATTAATAGTTTATTTGGATCATATTAAAGATGATGAAGATTATTGAGTCTCCAAGTTGTGATAACTAGAACTTCTTGATGGTAAGCATTTGGATGCCCTAAAAACTTACAAGCTTATCAAAATAGATTGTGGAGAATCTATAATAAGTGAATTCTACCTTGGGAGTTTTAGATTAGTGATTTGGTATTGAAATATAATTAAAAAAACACAAATTTTGAAGTAATAAAAAAGGTAAGTTCCAACCTATTTGATTGGGACCATATGTTATCATGGTAAGCTATGCATCAAGGGTATGTTGTCTGAATACTCCAAATGGTGAAGAAATCATAGAGCCCATGAATATTGTGCATCTTAAGAAGTTCTATTCTTACTAAATTCGAACCATTGTCTACAAGACCCCTTACTTAGGGGAAACTTGTGCTGAATTATTTTATCCTACCATTATATCCTATAATGTCCCATGATGGACTATATTCTTTGCTTTTATCCTACCCTAGACCATTCTTTTGAGAGCCATATTAGTTTCATGACTCTAGAAAGTGAAATATTTTGACCATTGGTACTCTAAACACATTTTATTCCACCATAGACCATCCTCTTTTAGACCATATTCATTATGGACCATTCTCCTTCAGAGCCTTATTTCATCTCACCTTGGGCTATCCTCTTTTGGACTATATTTATTCTAGACTGTTCTCTTTGAGAACCACATTCTGTTCATGTCTTGGGTTATTGTAACTCAGAAAACTTTATCCCTTGAATAATTATTATCCTAATTATGACTCATAGGCATTATGAACACATTTGATGCGAGTTATATAAAGCAGGTCAGCTAGGATGGTATTTTACAGCTTCTTTTATAGACAAGTGAATATGGACATATCTTCAGCTTAGGATATTTGCCTACTAGATGGTTATTTAGAGTTATCTAATGTTATATAATATTTAATTATTTTTTTTCTCTTTGGTATGTATTTTTTCCTTAACAAGATTCTCACTAATTTATGAGCATGTACCATTACATTTGGTTTAGCTATTATTGGAAATTCTACTCTTGGAGGAGTATCTCCTTGATTAGTTGATTCCCCTTATACATATTTTTATCCCAAAATTTAAAAAATATTATAAAATGATTAAAAAAAGGAAAAAAACATTATCTTACACTTTTTTACATTTTAGTCTTCACTCTCTTCTTATTTTTCAAGTAATTATCTGATGCACTTTCCATTTTGCAAAGCCATTCTCACTTGTCCCACTGGCTTTCCATTGTGCAAGGCCATTCCCATCTTCCCTTTTTCTTCTAAAGTATTAATTAGGTTTTTATTGTCATCATTTTTATTCTATCTTATTCCCTAGGAGAAATACATTTGGCTTGAAGTTTATGTTGGATATCGCATCGATAGAACTATGTAGAAGCATCCACTTGTCTTGTACATTTGGAGTCAGCTCGGCTAACCCCTTCCTTTTCTTCTTTTCTCCTTTTCTTCTATGTTGTTTCTCTATCATCTGGGGGGAACTTTGTGTCCTTTTTCCTGTTACACTATTGTATAAAGTAATGCCTCTACCACATGTACTTGAATAATTATTTTCAAAATGTAATAACTCTTATTTGTGTGTGTTTATTTGATTTTTATTGGTGTTTTGTTGTGCTTTCTTGTCTCTTCATTTATTTATTTATTTTATTTTTATCACTTCCTTTTGTTTATTCTTGGTCTTTTGTTTTGTTTTTTGGTATTTTTAGTTTCTTATTTTTTCCCAAGTACATCTTAATAGTCACATAGAGCTTGATTATTCATATCTTTTTTTCATGTTGTTTATTAAGTTGTTCTTGTTTTTCTTTTGAACATTATTGTTCCTTCTTGAATCCTGATTGTTCATATCTTTATTTTTAATTTGGTTCATCTATGTTTTGTTTTTATTTGTTTTTGTTTTAATTTAAATATTTTTAACTCTGATCTTGGTCATTTTTACCATTATCCTTAGTTATAGGTATTCATATCTGAACTAGCTCAATGTAATTGAAATCTAATGTCATTATAAGTTACTCATGCTTATGATGCCTAATTTCATTTTGACATAAGTGATTTGATTCCAAGTCTTAATGCCAATGCAAATTTGATGAACATCTCTTATGAACACCAATGAAACTAGGTACCAATGGCTTATTTCACACCCAACTCTATGAAAGATGTGCATCTCTTGGAATATATCATGAGTCTAATTGAATAGTGGTTAGTTTTATTCTATTCTTCATTCTTCATTCTATTTTATCCTATTTTTGGGTGAAATACATTGGTTTGAGGTCCATCTGGACTATGTAGGCAACACTTGGATACATGACATATCTTGAGTTAACTCGGCTACATTCATTCTTATTTTAATCTCTTTCATCACTTTGTGTATTCTCATATGTCTACTTTTTTATGACTATTTTTTTCTTCTATGTTTATGCCCCTCAACTTCAATCTATGCAATCAGTTATATCTTTGAGCTATTGCTTACCAACTTGCCCTACATGGGCATAACATTTGAACCAATCATAAATCTAAATCATCCCTATAGGGGCAAACCATTATTTATCAGTGATCAAAATCAACCCTACTAGGGTAAAATTGCTTTATTGATTGATCAAAACTTATCTGATAGAACACATTATTATTTCTTATATCTTTGGAGACATGATTATCCTTTTCTTTTAATTCCAATATCTACAAACGTTTTCCCTCAATCTATTTATATTTTAGTGTGAAACTTGTCTCAAGATTGATCAGTTCCAAAGTGCACAACTTGTACCCTAGCTTTAGGTGTGTTTAAATTTTGTCATTTGTATTTTTAGATTATATCCTTTCCATTCCTCCCATCATTGGGGCCTATTATACTCTAATTATATTTTGATAACTAATTTAATCAATGCATATAAGCATTAGCTCATTTGGATTTAATTTGTTCCATAGGTTGATCTCACTTTCTCTCTCTTTTTGAGAGTCCATCCTTCTCTTTTATCCCTGTATGTCCTCTTGAGGGGGAATCATGAGTCATTTCCTTATAATTTATTCTTGACAACTCTTTTATTTGAAAAGATGTTGCTTTTCTTGAATGTCTCTCTACACCTTCTCAAATAGGGGCAAACTGTAGACATCCAATTCCTAACACCATTATGTTGAAATTATCAATCTTGAAATGTTTGAAAACACACAAATTAGACTAAAATCACTTAAATGCACTAAATGGTCCAATCTTGTCATATACAAGTGTTGATTTAGGCCAATGTATCCCTAAATGGGGCAACACATTTTATGTGATTATTAACTTTTCTCAAATCATTTTGAGTCAAAATGATGAAAATCCATTTTGGTGCTCTAGATCACTCTTTTCTTCTAATTTAGAAGCACACAACATGTGCATGTGTTATTTTATGTCAAAAATGTTCTAAATGGGATAATGGTTCATATGAAACTAACATCACCTTCTAATTATTCTCCAATCAAATTACAACCCGATAATATGACTTTCTGACTAGTTTGATTAATTAAGTGCACCAATTTCCAAAGAATTAAACTAATATTGATTAATATTACTTAGGAAAATTAAACCAAATTATGATCTTAAGTAAGAATTGTATGGAAGTTATTGAATATTTATTTATTGGAAATTTATTCTTATTAACTACATCATCAAGTGAGGTCATTTGTGGGGTGGCATCCATAAGCCATAAATGCAATAAATATCAAGATTATGGCTTCCCATTCTTATTTAATTCCCCTTCTTCCCAAGAATTTATGAGGATATTTATTTATATTATTTAGATAATTTTATAAATCTATGGCCACACATCTTGATCTCAAGATGGATGGTCATGGTTAATCTTGATCAAATTCAAAATTCTATAAATAGGAGGGCCAAGACCACTTTGATTAAGCTTCATTTGTGTAAAATAATAATGGAATATTATTTATATAAGTCATTTTAGTTTACTTTGATAATTATTTATTTTAAATAAGATAGTTTCATTGATAGGCATAACATTGATTTCATATCATGAGCCTAGTTTAGTTAGTGTTCTTGAGATGGTGGAAGAGCTTAGCCGTGCACCATTTTTGAAAACTTAAGCACAAAATAAAGGGATAACTCATGTTTTTATCCACATTTATTTGATGGGATTCTCTTAGTAAGGTAACTTGTGTTTTCTTTCTTTCATTTTCTCTTAATTATTACTTGCACAACCTGTTGAATAGGTTTGCCTAGATTATTAGTTATTTATACATTTTTATTAGTTATCATGACTAATTCTTGATCCAAAAATATTTTTAATCCATATATACAAATATTATCCACCAATTATACAGGTATCTAACACCCTATATGGCATATCCTTCCTAACATAGGCCTGGTAAAAAATATTGCAACTCAATCACAGATAAAGGAAGGAAATAGTTGACATTGCTAAAATATAGTAGTGTTTCCAATTCATATGAGATTAAAGAAATAAAAAACATATAAAGAATATTAATTTACACATTTTTTAGGGTGTAAAATTTATAACCATTACCCTTTGAAGAGGTATAATGATGTCCCCATAGTCATGAGAGCACATAGTATATGCAAGTGTGAGACCTGAGTTAAAAAAAAAGATGCAATATGCAAGAAAGTAGTGTTAGGAGAATATCACCTGAGTATGATGGTTATTATAAGAATGTGTTAAATTCTTATAAGTATCACAAACACCCTCATATATAATGTTATAGGACACATTCAAAGATACATGTTTGAATGCACTAATTAGCAGACAATTTGGAGCTAATTTGAGATAAAATAATGATATAGAACCCTTCCAAGCATAACCAAACCTCCAAAATTAGTATACATGGTGATAATGACCAATTTTAAAGTTAAATATGTTCACTTGGATAGGAAAAATAGTGGATATATTCACTATTTTATTTCAGACCAAGGCTTATCTAGTGTAGGAAAATAGTGAGTTAAGGGGCTATCTAGGGTTTAAGAGGTTTGCAGGCTATTTGAGACCCCCAAGAGGTTTTGGTACAAATGGATATTAATTTTTGGAGGTTTCTCAACTTCTTATAGAGACTAAATTCTTAGGACAATAGTGAAAGCCTTAAGAGATGAAGTGACACATGCAAGTAGGCAGATTCACACACAAACCTTGGAGGTACCTTAGGACCTCTACAAGTTATGATAGCTAATCTAATGGCCAAAATGAGGAGTGAGAACGTGTTTTATACCCAAAAAAAGGATTTAATGTGTTAGGAGGTGTCAAAATTGACCCAAATACCATAAAACCTAGCTTGATCCATTCCATTTACATATAAATGATTTGATGGGCTTGTTCAAATGCTCACCTCCTCCATCACAAGCATCCTCAGACCTAGATATCCTATGGAGATTTAACTATACCTATCAAATAAACATTCATGGTAGATTTATTTTCAATGGGGGGTTAGACTTTATGAATGATTGCTAAGAAAATAAGGACTCAAAACTACCTACAAATAACCCTAACCTCACCTTCTAATGCTCATATTTCCAAGGATCCTTTACATGGGAATCCATATTATCCATGAGGAATGATGGGTTGAATGCCCTAAACATTCATGGCCTTTTTTATAGGTTTGGATGTCTATACTATATGAACCATCATTAAGATGGTGGACATCTCAAACCCTTCACAAATGCATGAAAAGACCTGATGATTAAATATCACCTCAAAACCCACTAAAATGAAGGGATATAGTAATGAAATGACCTTAAAGGTATTTTGAGATCCTATAATCACCACCATTTCTCTTTTTTTAGCATGTAAAGGGTCAAGATTATATGAAAGAGGCTTAGAAAATCTAGTTTGAGCCCAAGGATTAGGATATAAAGAATATTCATGTGAAAAATACATTGGAGAAGGGAAACTGACTCCCAAAACACCTAACTAAGCATTTTAGTGGTTTGCATGCTAACCTCCATAACTGGTCCATCAGATAGAGAGTTGTATTTATTAGAACATTTAGTTATATACACTACAAAGAGGGTAATTGGCACAATGAAGGAAATAATAATTTTTGAGGCATCTAAGGTGTTTTCCTAGACACACATGAGGCAATTATGGTTCATAACTTTAATATGGAGGCTAAATTCCATGTCCTAAGTATGAAAATAAGACAAACCTTCAAATCTCAGTAGGATTTTCATTTAAAAAGTGAAATAAAAGACAAATTGAGAAATATGTATGCTCTCAGACCAAAATGGGAGGTATACCAAAATGTTTGAGGGCCCTTGGATAAGTTCAAGCCCTTAGTAGATTCATCAATGTGAACCTTTATTCTTGTAGACATGCAAAGATCACTTAAAGAGCAAATTTTTCATACAAGGAGCACCGTGAAGTGCTTGTCATAGCTTAAAAGTTACACATGGAGGGTCTAAATTTTCATGGGAGTTGAGAGGGATTATGGGCTTGAGATAGGTGCAATTGTTATAAAAACCCAATATTATATCTCCATAAACCAGGCCTAAAACACCAAACCCCCCTAAAACCTCACATAAATCCTAATAATGACTAGTCTACAGAGGTTTAAGAAAAAAGGCAATATTTTTCTCAATATTTGTTGGTCTATAACTTGGATCCTATAGAAAACTCAAAGGGTATTCAACTCATGGTCTTGGATGGTATGGATTATGTATGGATGTCTCTTAAACAAGAAAATTTATAGGATTTCAATTAGAATTTACATTATAGAGCCTAAATAAAAGTTCTAAATCATGGAATGAGTGATCTAAGGACTTATTATATTCATGTAATGCTAAAATAGATTATGAAACTAACTATAAGTGTTCTCATCATCTCCATCTAAACTGCTAGTCTATGAGGTAGTCTAATTGGACTTGTAAGGCAAGGCTAGTGAATTTTATAGGAAAAGAATCCTTAAAGGATCATAATTTCAATGTACTAGATGTTATTTAATAATTATATAAGTCTCATCAAATGAAATTGGAGCCTAAATTAAACTGTTAGATCAATTACACAAAAGATGTGAGCATAAGGTTGGAGATCAGACCACATATGCTTACTTATAAAGCAAATATAAGGATATAGGGAGTAAAGGTTGGAATGAGGCCATTAATAGACCATCCCCATGCATTTTAATATTCATCTAGGTAATCTTACACTATAATGGGAACCATTATTACAGGTCAAAGGTAGTTTCATGAACCATTTGGCATGCATATTGGTGGAAAGGCTATTCAATGCCTCAACTAGACCTATTTAAACCCCATGTGCATTACATAACTACCAAAAGAGGGAATTTTGAGATATTTTTAGAATTTTTAATGCATTAATGAGGTCAATTAAATGATATATAGCCCCAATAATTCCTAAAATGGGCTCATCAATAGGGTGTCAATACTCAAAGAGAAGGATAAGATTGTGTAACTTCCCTATAAAACTTTGGGATAATTGATGTCCCCTCTTACACTTGGATTTCCATCTCTTGTATTCCATTTTATATAAAAAAATAGGCATTAAGATCTTATTTTTCCATCCCTCAGTTGGGTCTAGTAAAGATCTAGCAAAATCATTTTGTAAACTCTTTTGAAGTAATAGAAGACAATTTTAGATTCTAGTTGAATGCCAAGTGTACTTTATTGGAGTTTTATCTAAATAATGTATGTTTCTATTCATCATATTTATATCTTTCATGTACCTTGATTTAATTTTATTAGTTTTTTGTAGGTTGTGTGAAGTGTTAGCAAATAAGATTTCCCTTAAAGTGTCATGAGTTGATTGTGTCTTGCATAGACCTATCCCTTTTTACCCTTCAAGTTACAGGTCTCTAGCCAACCTTCATTCTTGAAACATTATTTAAGATTATAATCAACCCTTGTCTCTATTATATTCATCAATAGTTATCAAATGAAATTGTTGAAAGTGGATCCTTTGTCAATTGGTGCATCACCACCTAGGTTAAATTCTTGATTTAGTTTTCACATCCTTATCCCTTTTCCTTTTGAAATATTTATGTCTTATAAAGAATTTAATTTTCATATTATAGGATATATCCCCATAAAAATTAGAGGTGTGACCTACAAAATAGACAACCAATAGTCTAAGGCCACTCCCTTATTAGACTATGTTTGAGGATAAGACTTGAACACTTTTCTCCTCATCTAGGGTGCAATCAAGAACTCCAACAATTATAGCATTCTTTATGGGATAGAAATAAATACACTTGGACATCTATTTTATAAATCTTAACAAAATGGAAGGACATTTGTAATTATTAAGACAATCATCAGTAGATTGGAAGGCAAGTTTATGCACTAAATCTATACTCAGTCTACTTTAAAAGGTAAGTAGTTTTAGTTTATTGAATTGACATTAGATATTATAAGGAGAAAGAGGGTTCTTATTCCAATTCCATATCTCACAAATTATGTACACATGTAATCTCATAAAAGCCCACCAATCCCAAGTGTAAGGCCTAGATTACAAGCCTTTATACCTTTTAATGGTGTCAACCCTCTTAACCTCTAATAGTATGATGATATCCAATCTTCCTCCTTGAAAATGTTTCCTTATTTTATAGGATAAAAATCTATCAATCATGTGGATCACATAGATAACATTTCAAACCTATGCTGAGTGCATAACATCACCTAAGAGAATGTATCCATGAGACTACTACCCACATCCTTGAAAGGCAAAGCCTTGAAATGGTATATAGGTATAACTCCTACCTTAATTAATATTTAGGATGAGTTTTATGAGTGCCTTTACAATAACTTTGAATATAGGAGTGACCATGTGTCACTAGTTGAAGGGCTCACCTCAATTAAGAGGGTACCCTAAGAATCTATGGTTAATTTCAACTATAGATTTAAAAAAACTTGGGATAGAATCCCTCTAATCATAAATCCCATGCCCAATTATTAATTTATTTACTACCTAAGAACCTTTAACTCAAATTTTTCTATAATGATCTAATCCATGGGCAAGATAACTTAGCATGAGGCTTATGAAATATCTATAAGAGCAAAAAATTATTTGATACAAGCAGGGAAACTAACACAAAGACCCCTCATGCCCCTATTTCCTAATATCCAATATAATCCACCCACCATTTCCCCTTTTCCTACACCAAAAAATAAAATACAATCAGATGATAACCAAGTGGATAGGCTTAGGAAAATTGAAGGATTGTTAAAAGCACAAAACAACAAATTGGTGGTTTTAGAGAGGTAGCAGCAAAACTCATATAGACCACACCAAGGCCCATATCAATCTCAATATCCTTTTTATTCTTATAAAAGGCATCCTCACCCACCAAACCAATAAGCCCAAGGAAAAATAACACAATCTAGGCCATATAATAACTACAACCCCACAACTGCAAGTAGCTCAAGAACCTTGGTACCCACACAAAACAACCTTGCACAAGAGGGCCAATGGAATACATAATGGGGGTAGTCCAATGAGATGGTAATATATGAAAGTGGAGAAACATATTATAATCCTAGTTGGTAGCAAGTTCCTCTATTTCAAGGCCATGACACAATGCCTTCTCCACCACAAGGTCCTCCAATGACTCAAGGTAACTTGCCTTCTATGATACTATCAGAGGTTCCAACACAAAAACAATGGAATGTGGGAAAATCACTAGCTGACACCACTTTTTTAAACTTTCAATAATGGGATCATGTTTTTAAATATGTGGTAACAATTTGGAGCAGACTATATAAAAGGCAATTGATACAATTTCAGCCCATACAAGGGCTAAAAAGAGGATGATGGATGATAGCTTGGATAAGCTTAAGGTATATTATACACTTCCTCAAGTCACTCAACATATTTCAACTCAAATTGAAGCCACTAAGACCCCTCAAAATTAACAAGTACCTCAAACACATGGGAAACAATAGAAGGATTCATTTGTTCCTCAAATCACTCAAGTGTCAAGTGATACTTCTAAGACCAAGGTGCAACCTAAGGGTACCAATATTCAATTTCACATTTTAGACCACATGAAGAGGCAAAACATTATAATTTATATTTGGGATGATATATCCATCTTAGGGTAAAAAATCATCCTCCAACATGAGCTCTCCAAGCTCTCTCATGTGAATAAGGTAGTTTACAAGGTAAGTACTATTTATGTCAATGATGGTCAACCCAGTCAAATTCAAGCCCATAATTTTTTTAATCTCCCTCCATTTTATGTGTCATTAATCATAGAGTACTATATTATCCACAATTATATGATAGATTATGGTACCTCAACCTTAGTCATGCCTAAGGCCATAACAGACAAACTAAAACTCAAGTATGTGCCTAATGAGAAAGGTGTCTTATAGTTATATGGTTCTCCCACCAAAACAATATGTGTCTTAAATGACTTAATGATTGTAATATAAACCTACCAAAATTATTTTATCACTCAAGATGTTATGGTTGTTGATTTTCCCCCATAATTTGCCCTATGCCTATCCAGGGACTTTACTAAAAATATTGGGGGTTACCATTCCTCTGATTGGTCATACATGGTCTTTAGGACCAGATATGGCACTAGGGTCATTATTAGGTCTGATTCTCTTTCAAGGTTCCATTACTAACCCTATATGCCCAATCTTTCAAATGTCAACTACACCATACTTGATGAAGATGAGAATGCTAGTGAGCAAGAGCCTAATGATCATCTTGAGGGCATATCAGATCTCTACTTTGATGAATGGGTGTTGGAGAGTTTTCAATGATGTCTCTAGTGTGACCAATAATTTTGATGATGTGTCATGTGTGCTAGAATGACAATGACAAAGTGTGTTTCAATGATCTTCAATGTTCTTACATGGTTATTCAGTGTTTGACTTGGTTAGGCAATTGATAAATGATATTAATGGTATGGAAATGTTGTAGATACCATATGGGGTGTTATGAGTACTTTGAGTGCTTATGGAAGTGAATGTAATTCATTATAATAATTAGTTGAGTGTTTAGGTTCAAGTAGTCATCTTGATAAATAAAGTCAAGTAAGTAATTTGATGACATTATATTTCACACATGTGAAGGTTTTAGGAGTAATTTTGATGCATGGATGGATTCCCTTATAAAATAATATCATATGGTTCAAATTTAAGGTCATGAGGTTGAGCATAGAAAAATTTAGCAAGGTGCAAGGTTGGCCTCTCAGGCATAATTCACTAAGTTCCCATACTTAGCCAAATTTGCATTATCAAAAATCTATAGTGAGCATTTAATTATATCATATATCTAACATCAAGCATTTAATGTAACCAGATAAGGATTGAATGTTTTATTTCAAATTCAAATATTAAATATTTCATGTGCTAGTGACATGTGTCACAATCATGTAGTTTGAGTAGTAGATCTAATAGTGAGCATGAAACCTATCAAATAGAGATCAATGGTGAGCACATGATTATGAAAATTATAATATAGTAGAGCATATTAAGTCAAATAGTCAAGATTGCATGTGAATTTACCAAGTGGCATAACTTCATTTGATTCAAATAGTCAATGTGCTCAAAAGGCACATGGGACTGATAAGTGGCATAATTTCATTGGAAGATTAACTGCATGGTTTGTAGAAGGCACATAGAGTTACCAAGTGGCACAATCATGGAAGTTTATAGCAAAGATAAATGGTGAGAATTGTAAGGTAAATATATATATACTCCCACAAAGATTGATGGTGCATATTTTTTTAAAGTTTCTAATGAGCATGATATGAATTCAATGTGTCTAATGTTTAGTATTTACACAGTGATCGTTGGAATTCAAATATTCAAATTAATGAAAGAAAACCAATCTATAGTTTTAGAGTTATATCTTTTAATCCAGAATGAATTTCATGGTGGTATAAAAATAAAAGTTGAAGAGGACTCCAAGGTACATTCACATATATTGGTTGGAAATTTGTAATGTTTCTAAAGTGGAATATATTGATCTCCAAAGTTGACTGTATGTTCATTCATAGTGTTTGTATGTATAGAATAATGTTTGAGTAATTTATGCTTTAGAAAAAAAGTTTTTTGGTAGGATTAATCATTTTAATATGACTTAGAGGTCATATGGAGTATACCCATGTATTTTAAAGTGATCTTATGTTCTTAATTTTCTTGATTTAGTGTTAAATGGGTTAATAGGTCTCCATGAGACCTATAAGGGATACTAAGGCCTAATTGAAAGGTGTAGCTACTTAAGTGTGACCCATAAATGATATGGCTGACCCATGAGAATGGATTTGAGCTATGTCTTAGCATGATATAAGTATTAAGGATTAATTCAAGTCTCATGGCTGACCAAGAAGATAATATTCATGAAGACTCAATAAAGAGTGAAAGCAAAGGTGATGGTTTCTAGGCTTGAGAGAGTAGAGAGGAGCAGATGTGATATTGAGAAAAGTAGAAAACCTTTGAAAGAGAAGGAATAGGGTAGTGAGGAATATAAAATAGTGAAAAGGATAAGTCATGTTTATCTGATCAAGGTGATAAAGATGAACACATAGGTTATTGGACCTAATAAACCTAGAAGAGGTAGATTGATCGAGTAAACCCAAGAGGATAATTGAGTGAGTGTTCTTAGTGAATGGATAGAAGAGAAAAGTAGGTTTAGGATTGTTTACATGACCTATTGTCATGTTTTTGATATTTTTATAGAGTTATTAAAGGTTTTTATGGTTTTGTATGTGCTAAGAAGTGAAGAGTGATCCCAAAGGGTCTTTTGGATGCATTGTTTATGTGTGAAAGTTTGTAAGAGTGTAAAGGGGAAAGAGAGAAAGTAATATAAGTCCATCATTAGGTGTATAATACATTAGATCAAATTTGGATATTAGATCAAAGTAGCTAAGTGGGTGCTTGGTTTTCTACGGGGTTGGTTCCTCCTTGTGGGATGGGTGTCTCACTAAATTAAGGGATGGGTGTTCCTTGATTAGTTAGTGTTGGTATAAATTTTGATCTTATTATTATAAGATTGTAGTCCATTTTGTATGTCCTAGTTGGTTTTATTCACCAAGAATGTTTCAGACATAAATCTTGTGTTATGGGTGTGATCTTACTTATCCTTATTTTTCACTACTATAAATGGTGTGTATGCTTCATGAATAATAATGTTATTTAGTTAAGGGTTTAAAATGACTAGAATTGAAGTTTGTATTATCTAGAATAATTGGCTCACCCACCTAGTTATTTTACCTATAATAATAGGCAAATGACAACCATGGATTTGATCCTTATAACACCATTGAGGAGATAGATTTAGGAGCATATTGTATGCATGAGGAAGGTGTTGTTATGTGTAGCCTAAGAAGCACAAGTCAAGGAGATGACGGTTTATGGACATTATTACTTGATGGATGAAGGTTAAAGAATGATATTGGATCTAGAGTGATCTTATTTTCCTCTTCAAACTAGAAATACTACTTAGTTGTAAGGTTTCAATTTAGATACACTTCAAACATAGTTGAGTATGAAGCTCTTTTACATAGGTTGCAAAAATTAAGAAGGAAAGGTATTAAACTCCTTAAAGTCAAATGTGATAGTGAGATTTTATTTAAACAAGTAATGGGTATTATTTTAGTAAATAACAATCATTTGAAGGCCTATAATCACTAATTATGGGACCTCATAGAAGATTTCTTTCCATTCAAAATATAGTCCATACTAAGGGAAGATAATCATCATGAAGACAATCTTGCATCCATTGGATCTCAATATGAGATTGTAGAGGGAGTAAAAGTTAAACAAATTTAAGAAAATATCAATGTCATATGCAAGCCAACTATACTTTGTAATGACGTGAGTTGGCAGGTTTTTGACAATTATGAGCAAATTGTATGTTTTCTCATGCAAGAGGAAAAATTCTACCACAAGAACCAAAGAAAGTTACAACACCAATATGATGATCAGATAGTGAATCTCAGGTCTAATAAGCTTCCTAAGGAACTTTTGACATTGTAAATAATCTTCAATGAAGATGAACAAGTGAGAAAGAATAAGGTGTGTATCTCTACTAAGGAAGGGTATTATGAGAGGGTAAAAATATTTAAGGATAAGTCATTGAAGTTGAGAAAGGTTAACATAGTATAAGAGAGAGATACCTTTATTGATTTATGTCAAGACTATTCATATGTATTTTCATGGTAGTACTATGATTTGAAAGGCTTTGACCCCAAACTTGCACAACATACAATAGAATTAAAAAGGAATGCAAAGTCAATGAGACAAAAATAAAGGCCTGTCAATCCAAAGGTGGAGGAGATAATGAGAAAAGAGTTGCTCAAATTGATTAATTCAAAGATAATATTCCCCATAAAACATTACTCATGGGTGGAAAACCTTGTGATAATAAGGAATAAGAATGGATAAATACCCTTATGTGTTGATTTTAGGGACCTTAATAAGGTTTATTTAAGAGACCACTATCCATTACCCTCAATGCATCAAATAATTCATAAGGTTTCAAGATCTAAGAAGTTATCAATACTTGATGGCTATTCTAGTTATAAATAAATCTTGGTCAAGAAGTAGGATAGGCATAAGAATGCCTTCAACACAAAGTGGGGTACTTATGCATACATGAAAATTTGCTTTAGATTGTCTAATGTAGGGGAAATTTTCCTAAGGGCAATGGATGTTGCCTTTGAGGGTTGGATCAATGAAATATTTATTATCTACCTTGATGACATCATTTTTTTCTCAAAGGACCCAATAGACCACATAGATCACTTGAAACTAGTCTTTGACAGATCCAGGTAGTTTGGACTGTCATTGAATCCTAAGAAATGCATATTTATTGTTCATGAGGGCAGATTGTTGGGTCATGTGGTGTCCAAATATGGTATTTATATAGAACCTAAGATATTTGAATACATTTTTTCCTTACCCATTCCAAATCATAATAAAGGTCTAAAATTTTTGGGGGGGAAGATTAACTTCATAAGAAGATTTATCTTAGGCTTTGTAGAGTTAGTCAAACCTCTTACTCACATAACAAGGAAATAGGAGTTTACATGGAACAAAGAGGGTAAGAGAAGATTTTAGGCCATCAAGGAGGCCATCTATAATTCCCATGAAATTATTAATCCTCATTTTAGCAAGGAATTCTACTTGTATGCTTTCTCTAAATCAAATGCAATTTTTGCCATGTTAATGCAGTAAAATGGTGAAGGCCTAGAACAGTCTATTGCCTTATTTAGTCAGGCCTTAGAAGGATATTAATAAAGGTCTATTTTTTTATATAAGCATTTGATTTTTATGGTGAGGGTATTGAAAACATTTAGGCACATGGTGTCAAATATAAATATCATACTCACAATAGTACACCCAAGCATCAAGGATTTTATACTCAATATAGACCTCAATGAGAAGAGAGTTGGGAGGGTAATAAAATTCATGGACTATGACCTTAAATATAGTGTTAAAAATTTTATTATGGGTATATTATTATGGTATTAACTTGTATTAGAGGTAAAGGAAGTCAAATATCAAGTGTTGGTAGTCCATGACATTTAACAAGTAGTTGTAAATAGAACCCCTCTGAGCTGAACACATGATGTGATCAAATTTATTAAATTATGCCAATGTCCTATGGGGTTACTTTAGGTTGAAAAATATACCCTAGGTATTGATACATGGATTAATTTTTAAGAAGGACATAGGAGGCATGCTTTTGAGATGTGTGGAATAATGCCAAGTGGACAAATTACTTGAAAAAAATCATGATGGCCCAACTAGTGGGAATTTTGCTTCCAAGACCATAGTCTCCAAGATAATTATATTTGTGTACTTTTAGACCTCATTTTTTATATATTCACACTTAGGTAATTAATTTTTCAAAGTATGCCATGTTTACTATAAAGTATAAGTTAGTTACCCTTACTTTGCAACCAGTATAAGTAGAATAAGCCTTCACATAATGGGGATTGAATTTCATAGTAATGATCCATACATATTAAATTGATGGACACAAATTTTTCATCATAACCACAAACTATTTCACAAGGTGGGTTGAAGCGGCTACCCTCAAAGAATCCAATGAGAATTTTATCTTAGAGTTTTATGATAAACTTGTGACCAGATTTGGTATGCCTTCAACAATCACTTCTAAAAATGCATTATCATTCATTATTAAAAAGGTATGTGAGTGGGATATTTCACATGTAATACATCTCAAACCATCCTCTAACTATTATCCATAGAGTAATGGACTAGCAGATTCCAAAAATAAGAACTTGTTAAGGATCATCAGGACTATGGAGGATAGTCAAAATGAGTGGCATACTAGATTGAGGACTACCCTATGGGAAGATAGAGTCACAATTATGAATGATATTGTAAATTCCCCATATATCCTTTTCTACTTTATAGATTCAATAATTCTAATTTCCCTTGATTTTCCTACATTAGAGCTTGCCCATCAACTTGAACTCCTAGAAGATGATGTTATGCAAGTGAGAATGATTGAGCTAAGATAGCTAGAGGAGATAAGAGATAGTTCCATGCACAAAATATGGTATAATTAGCATAAATTTAATAATTAATTTGATAATATATCTTCCTATATAATGTTTCAATAAGGAGATATAGTCCTTAAGTGGGATGAGGACCATGCAAAGCTAGGAAAACACTTCAAGTTTGACAGGCTTTGGAGTGGACCTTATATTATCACATGCTACAAGGAGATAAATGCCTTTTATCTTGATAAATTTAATGGTGATATCCTTCCCATACATATAAATTTTAGGTATCTCAAGTTATGCTACTAATTCTCTTTCATGTTATGTTGTACATAGGTAGGTGGGTTTCTCTTTTACCTCTAAGTGCTCTTGTACAAGTGTCATGATTATTATTTAGTCTTATTTATTTAGATAATATGTTTTATTCTTTATTATTTCATATTATTTGTTTATGTCTCATTTTTTAAATATTTTACACCTATGTTGTATTCATTCTCCATCTTTTAGTCATCTTGTACAAACTTAACCAATTTTCTAGGTTCCATGACCAGTAGGCTAGTCAATCCATCTGAGTCACCAAAAATGTTAGTCACTTTTTATTCCTAGAAAAATAAAGTGTATAACCTTATATATTTTAGTTATTATCCATCTTTGACAGTATTTTTTTTGGTCATGTCATGAGTTAATAGGGGTGCCTAGTCAGTCCACTATTTGGTCATGTTTTAAAATTGCCTTCTCAATCCTTATGGACCTTTGTGCCTTCTTTAAAGCCTAAGTCATGTAGTGTCATGGTGTTAAAAATTTCTTAGTTTTTATTTATCCACCTTGAAGGGTCATCAACATGATAAATATGCAATGATGAAGACAAATTGGGAAGATAACTTACTAAAGGTCTACAAACACATTGGTCATGTACAATCATCATAGGTATGCCACTCCTTAAGATTTAAAGAAGAATTATAGGTAATATTTTAAAGTTTAATCAAGGTTTCATTTACCATTGATGTGTTCTAGTTGTATCAAGATGGTGATCCAATTTATAAACCTTTTTTAAGGATATATACTTATGCAGAGTCAATGGTTTTGGTCATAATGAGATGTTATTTGGTTTTTATTAACCACTAAATCACCTCATAGGCCTTAAAAGGTCCTCCTTAATCCATCATGGGATAGTTTCATACCTAATTTGGATCCATTATTTCCTTTTTTAATGGTTATTTCCCCTTAAAAAGGCCCATAGGTGCAAAATTATGACCTTTCATCTTCCTCAGTTCGTACCACCAAGACAAAATGAAGTATTCCACCCTATTTTCCCTTAAAAACACTATTTATGTACATTTTAGGTCTGAAGTAAGAATATTTTCTATAAAATAATAAATTTTTAAGTATTTCATTAATATTATGGATCTATACTATATGGACCAGCTCAGTCAGAGGCATGTTCTTATAAAGGTAGTTTAGAGATGTCAAATGGTGAAAGGAGTAGTGTGTTTCAATGGCTTAGGATCTCAAAACTTTGATCCTTTACTTTGAGCTCATTATCATACTCATAGGACCTCTCAGGTTCATACTTATTCTATATAGGAGAAGGAGAGGGGGGATCCAAACTCTTTCCCATGGAAAGTAGACTTAAGGAGCTAAACACCTATGTCATTTGTTTGGAGGTTAACTAAATATCCTTTATGAATATTATTAAGAATTTAAGGAAATTATATACCCTCTCATCTACACAAGCACATTTAGATTCAATGGTTTTCTAAATATTTTTCCTCATTTAATAAAAATGATCATGGATCATCTTCTCTCAAGTTGTGTAGAGTCTTCCCATGGTGATTTCAGCATTGAGTTCACATGTGTGATCATGTGTGGCTTGAAAATACCCTTGAGTAGTTTTTTTGCATCATCTACAACTCAAAAACTTTGGTTGAAAGATAATTCAAAAATAATAACAACACAAATAAAATAATGCTATCTCTGAAAAGAGATGTTTTATTTATCAAAATTGTAGACCCAAGCATATGCTTATCTCTGAGAAGAGATGTCTAATTTCCATTTCAGGTTACATCTTCATTTATACATGTTTTGAAGGTGTGGAGAGGATATGGATGGTCACCAATATCGAGGGAGATGAATTGGTTTGACTTCCATGATTTAAACAATATAGAATTAGAGGAATTACTATTTTTATAAACTTACTATTTTTAGAATGCACTACTAAAATTGAAATTTAGGACACTTCCATTGGGTTTTATGGGGTCAAACTTCATCAAGAAAATCTCCATGCCATCTCATGATTTTTCCCTCATTATTATCTTTCCAATGGTTCAAATGGCGAGTCAATTGGAGCTACGGTGCAAAAGTTATGGCTCCCAAAAGTTTTGCCATCAAATGGGGTGGACCCATCACCCGAATTGTCATCTGAATTATTTTCTAGATCATTCCTCCCTCCTTGAGAAGAAATGGTCCCCATTTCATCAAGATTTTTAATAAAGTGTGGTAGTTTTACTTTGATTTGATTCTTTTTTCATACCTGATTGTTCACCATTTCTATCTGACCATTAGTTTGTGGATGGAAGGTTGTGAACTTCTTCACCTCAATATCTATTTACTTCTATTGTTGTGTTGTTTGTGTATTCAGGGCTGTAACATCAGCCCTTTTGGATTATTTTGGCTTGACCACCATGAGAACAAATTTCTTGGCACTAATTAGAGAGATAGCTATAGAAGGTGGTACTTCTGGTACCCTATAGCACCGTGTTCCAAGAGTGAGAGTGATCCTTCTATTTCTTGATTCATATATACCATGTCGATCATACATGAATGGCTGACCAAAGAGTAAATCACAAACATATATATTGACCACATCACATAAGACCTCATCTTGGAAAGGATGTATTGCATATGAGAGAAGACATTGGTGGGTAACACGAAGGTTTCTCCCTGGACTCAACCATCCAATACTGTATGGTTTTGGGTGAGGCTTCATAGATAGATTTAGGCTTTTCACAACATTAGCATAAATTAAATTCTTTTGACTTCCACTATCAAGAATGAAATGTAGAGGCTTACCTTTCACCCATAACTTAGAGTGAAACAACCTTTCCTTGTCATCTAGCATCTTGCCATGTGTCTATGATGAAGCAACAATGGCTTCAGGATCAGCATCTATAATTTCTTCCTCAACCTCTTCAACTATAGGGTCTATTTGAGGTAAAACAGAGGATTGTGACTCAGAAAGTAGTGATTTGATGGCTCAAAATTCTTCTTTGGAGTGAGTTCTAGATTTGTGATAATCACACCACTTCCCAATCTTTCCTTCCTTTTGCTTCCAATTTTGGCCTCGTGTTTGACCTTCTTTGTCACTTTTCCATTTTAAAGACTGATTCTTTATATTCATTCTTCCATGCTTCTACTCAATCTTCACTACGAACTTATATGCCTCACTGATGGTTTCCAAATTGAAGAGTTCCATTTCTCCCTGTATGTACCATTGTAGTCCACCATGATATTTGAGAACCTTGTGTTTCTCACTTTCTTGGATGCCTAATCTCGTAGATAGAGAATGAAAAATTTCAGTGTAATCTTGAACAGATTGTTCCTTACCTTGGTGAAGTTGTTGCCACTCTATATACAGATCATCATATGCTCTAATGGGGTAGTATTATTCCTTCACCACTTCCACAAAATCATCCCAAGTAGGTTCCACCTCAAGGCCAATGTCATCTGTACTGAACCTCTTTTTTTATACTTCCCACCAGTTTTTCACAGGCAATGTTGATTTCAAAAGAGCAAAAGTAATCTTTTCTCCATCGATGAATTTATTTACAAATAAGTAGGAAGACAGTTGATCCAACCAATTTTCTATTGCATCAGCATTGATTTTTCATTCAAATGTAGGAATATCAAAATTTACCTAGACCTTGAAGGGTGTTGGGGCACTGAAAGGACGTTCCTTGGATGAGGAGCCAGGAAGTGGAGCTGCAAAGCCAAGATTTTGCATCAAAAGTGTTTGACGAATTTGGGAAAATTGTTGTAGCATCTGCACTTGTTGCCATTTGAGGGTTTCATTCACCATTTCTTTAAAAGGATTAGATGTCTCAGTGTCATTTTCCATTTGAATTCATTTAGAGTGAACAGGTGGAAAATTTGGAAGCTCTGTTGTTTCCCACCCAAGCTTCTTGTAGCCTGACCTCATCCTTGGGATCATACACTCTCATGTCAAACCGCTCTGATACCACTAATCCAAAACTCAAAAGCTTTGGTTGAAAGATAATTCAAAAATAAGAACAACACAAATCAAATTATGCTATCTCTAAAAAGAGATGTTTTATTTATCAAAATTGCAGACCCAAACATATGCTTATCTCTGAGAAGAGATGTCTAATTTCCATTTTGGGTTACATCTTCATTTATACATGTTTTTAAGGTGTGGGGAGGATATGGATGGTCACCAATCTCGAGGGAGATGAATTGGTTTGACTTCCATGCTTTACAACAATACAGAATTTGAGGAATTACTATTTTTAGAAACTTACTATTTTTAGACTACACTACTAAAATTGAAATTTAGGACACTTCCATTGGGTTTTATGGGGTTAAACTTAATTTATAAGAGTTCCATGCCATCTCAAAATTTTCCCCTCATTATTATCTTTCCAACGGTTCAAACGACAAGTCAATTGGAGCTACGGTGCAAAAGTTATGGCTCCCGAAAGTTCCGCCATCAAATGGGGTGGACCCATCACCCGAATTGTCATCTGAATTGTTGTCCGAATCATTCCTCCCTCCTTAAGAAGCAATGGTCCCCATTGCATCAAGATTTTTCATAAATTTTGGTATTTTTACTTTGATTTGATTATTTTTGCATACCTGATTGTTCACCATTTTTGTCTGACCATCAGTCTGTGGATGGAAGGTTGTGAACTTCTTTGGCTAAATATCTATTTGCTTCTATTTTTGTGTTGTTTGTGTAGTCAGGGCTGTAACATCAGTCCTTTTAGATTATTGTGGCTTGACCACCATGAGAACAAATTTCTTGGCACTAATTAGAGAGATAGCTATAGAAGGTGGTACTTTTGGTACCCTATAGCGTCGTGTTCCAAGAGTGAGAGTGATCCTTCTAGTTCTTAATTCATATATACAATGTCAATCATACATGAATGGCTGACCAAAGAGTACATCACAAACATCTAGATTGACCACATCACATAAGACCTCATCTTGGAAAGGTTGTATTTCATATGAGAGAAGACATTGGTGGGTAACACGGAGGTTTCTCCCTGGACTCAACCATCCAATACTATATGGTTTTAGGTGAGGCTTCATAGACAGATTTAGGCTTTTCACAACATCAGAAAAAATTAAATTCTTTTGACTTCCACTATCAAGAATGAAATGTAGAGGCTTACCTTTCACCCATAACTTAGAGTGAAACAACTTTTCCTTGTCATCTAGCATCTTGTCATGTGTATGTGATGAAGCAACAATGGCTTTAGGATCAGCATCTATAATTTCTTCTTCAACCTCTTCAACTATAAGGTTTTTATGAGGTAGAGTAGAGGATTGTGACTCAAAAAGTAGTGATTTGATGGCTTGACATTCTTCTTTGGAGTGAGTTCCAGATTTGTGATAATCACACCACTTCCCAATCTTTCAATAGAAGGACTGGTTGTCATGCCAAAAGCTTCGGAGTGATCTGGGTCCTCTTCCAAACCCCTATATGGCCAGTTTGAGGACACTCAAGGTGATTCCTAGTTTGAACATGTGGCAGGTAGTCTGGTGACTGGAAGGCATTGAGACGCATCATGCATTGGCACGGATCAGGCCCACCAACTTTCATGAGTCTCGACCTCGAGACCTAGCTCTGATACCACTGATCCAAAACTCAAAAGCTTTGGTTGAAAGATAATTCAAAAATAAGAACAACACAAATCAAATAATGCTATCTCTAAAAAGAGATGTTTTATTTATCAAAATTGTAGACCCAAACATATGCTTATCTCTGAAAAGAGATGTCTAATTTCCATTTCAGGTTACATCTTCATTTATACATGTTTTTAAGGTGTTGGGAGGATATGGAGGGTCACCAATCTTGAGGGATATGAATTGGTTTGACTTCCATGATTTAAAACAATACAAAATTTGAGGAATTACTATTTTTAGAAACTTACTATTTTTTTACTGCACTACTAAAATTGAAATTTAGAACACTTCCATTGGGTTTTATGGGGTCAAAATTCATCAAGCAAAGCTTTATGCCATCTCATTATGTTCCCCTCATTATTATCTTTCCAACGGTTCAAATGGCAAGTCAATTGGAGCTACGGTGCAAAATTTATGGCTCTCGAAAGTCCTGCCATCAAATGGGGTGGACCCATCACCCGAATTGTCATCTAAATTGTTGTCCGGATTAGGTTCATACTTATTCTATATAGGAGAAGGTGAGTGGGGATCCAAACTCTTTCCCATGTAAAGTATACTCAAGGAGCTAAACACCTATGTTATTTGTTTGGAGGTTAACTAACTATCCCTTATGAACATTTATTAAGAATTTAAGGAACTTATATACCCCCTCATCTACACAAGCACATTTAGATTCAATGGTTTTCTAAATATTTTGCCTCATTTACTAAAAATTATCATGGATCATGTTCTCTCAAGTTGTGTAGAGTCTTCCCATGGTGATTTCACCATTGAGTTCACATGTGTGATCATGTGTGGCTTGAAAATACCCTTGAGTAGTTTTTTTGCATCATAACAATCATCTAGGCAATCTTACACTATAATGGGAGCCATTATTGTAGGTCAGAGGTAGTTTCATGAACCATTTGGCATCTATATTAGTGAAAAGGTTGATCAATTCCTCAAGTGAACCTATTTACAACCCATGTGCATTGGATAACTACTAAAAGAGGAAATTTTGATCTATTTTTAGAATGGTCAAGGAATAAATGAGGTTAATTTAAGGAGTTATATCCCCTAAAACACCAAAAATGGGTTCATCAATGGGGTGCCAATGCTTAAAAAGAAGTATAAGATTGTGTAAATATCATATGCCACTTTGGGCTCATTGATGAACCATCCTAAAATTTGATTTATTTCTCTTATCTTCCATTTTATAAATAAAAATAGGTATTTGTCTCTTTTTTTTCCATCCCTTGGATGGGTGTATAAAATCTCTACCAAAATCATTTTTTAAATTCTTTTGAAATTATAAAAGACAATTTCTGATCTTTGTTGAAAGTTAAGTATACTTTATTGGAGTTTGATATATAGAATTTATGTTTACATTCATCATATGTATGTCCTTCATGTAACTTTATTCAAGTTTTTTAGTTTATTTGAGATTGTGTGAAGTTTTATCAAGATATCAATTGAAGTGTCATGAGTTTATAGTATCTTACACAGACCTATCTCTTTATGTTCTTCAAGTTGTAGGTCTCTAACCAACCATCACACAAAAAAATAGTCTTGAAACATTATTTAAGAGTTTTATTATCCCTTGTCTCTATTAGATTCATTTGTAGTTGTCAAATGAAATAGTTGAGAGTGGATCATTCATCAATTGGTGCATCACCACCTAGGTTAGATTCTTGATTTAGTTTTCACATCCTTCTTCCTTTTGATTTTGAAATATTTAGGTCATAAAAAACATTAAATATCATATTATGGAAGCTATCCCCATGAAAACAATAGGTGTGACCTAAAAACTATGAATCCCATAGTCTAAGGCCACTCCCTTGTTGGACTAGGTTTAAGGATAGGACTTGAACACTTCTCTCCTTAGCTAGGGTGCAACCTAGAAATCCAATAGTTATGGCACTCCAAATTGGAAAGAAATAAAGACACTTGTACATCTGTTTTAGAAGGCTTGACAATGTGGAAGCACATTTGGAATTCTCTATATATTCATCAATAATTAGAAAGTAAGTTAATGCACCAAATCTCTAATAGGTTTGCTTCAAAAGGTAAATAATTTTAGTTTGTTGAATTTCCATTATTTATTTCAAGAAGAAATATTGTTCCTATTTCAAGTCCCAACATCACACCCCCAATTCCCCCACATCTCTAAACTCTACAAATTTTTCTCACACATAGTCTCCCAATAGCCCACCAATCTAAATGGAAAGGCCTATATTGTAAGTCTTGGTACCTTATAATGGTGGAATCCCTCTTAACTTCCAATAGTATGATGATATCCTAGATACATCTTTGAAAATTTTGCCTTATTTTACAATATAAAACTCTACCACTCTTTTGGATTACATAGCTAACATTCAAAACCTATGCTCAATGCATAACATCACCCAGGAGAATGCAGCCATGAGACTACAAGTCACATCTTTGAAAGGAAAATCCATGCAATGGTATAGATTTATAAATCCTACATCATTTAATACTTAGGATTAGTTTTATGAGTGACTTTTAAATCAATTTCAAGATAGGAGTGACCATGTGTCACTAGTTGAACAGCTCACCTCAATCAAGAGGGCACCCCAAGAATCTATGGTTGATTTCAACTATAGATTTCAAAAAACTTGGGATAGAATCCCTGTCATCATAAATACCACACTAAATTATTCATTTATTTACTACCTATTATCACTTATATTTTCACCTTTTGAGAATATGTCTAAGCTCTCCTCATCTAAGTGGCACAATTGAAACACCTTTAGGCTTATGGGTAGCCTAAGGATGAGGTAAATCTCTAGATATGGATATCTCCCTTGATGTACCACATTGGATCAAAACTAAACCTAAAAATTTGGGGGGGGGAGGAAGGGAAATATAGAATTGAAATAAAATTATCCTAAGGGAGGTGATACACAAAATTGAATGATGACTTCCAACTAGCTTCATGTTACACATGAAATCAAGAGACTAACCAAAGTTACACTTCTCCAATCTTCATCTTCTCAAATAAATATTACATTATGAGGTTATGGATGGATTTTTAGTCTAGGAGGACTAGACAAGAGAATTTAAATGTAACTAGTGAATAGACTAGCTCACTCAACCTTAACACTCATTAAAACACTTCACATGCCCTACAAGAAGAAGCTTTACAACTACAATAGGATGAAAGAATGAGATAACATGCTAAGGAATCCATATTTTTCACTAAGAAAGGTATAAAATTAAAGTAAAACACACTATTAATAGTCATGAAGAGGTAAAAATTATTAGTTTTATTGATCAACATGGTATGTAAATGAGCAAGGCTTTGCCATACTTAGGTGGAGCATAAGGTATAATGGCCAAAATGGCTAGTTCTTATAGAACTTGAGAGAGATATAAGAAGATAGTTGTCCAAAGGTAAAAAAATACACTTTAAAAGTAGATAAAATTATTTAATTTTTCATGAAAAAATGATTTTGGATGAACCATGCAAGGTCAAGAAGAACAAGTGTCCATCCCAGTTATAAAACTCCTGAAAAGTGGTATGAAACTCCTCATTCTAGCTCAAAGAACTATCTTCATGATTTAAACCTTTTTTAAAATCCCAAAATTGATTAGGGATATGTCTTATTATTGTGATAAAGTTGATGGATTTTATACATGCCTCTCCATGCATTATTTTTAGGCTTGGTCAACTAGAATCATTTAGGAATGATCCATCATCATTTTCAATCCAAAAACTCTTCTTTCATGAACCTAGCACACTTGAACTAAAAAAATTCATTATATTCCATTAAAATACATGGTAGGTAGTGTATGACACCTTTCAAAACCCTCCATGCCCTTAGAATCATTAGGCACACCTTCAAATTAGCTCACTTGAAGTTTTTCACCCTTCTCACTAGCTTGTCCACTATGCTAGTTTTGACTGGCTAAAATGAGAGCTATTGTTTGAATACTTAGGTTTTATTATGAATAAATAAATTGACATAAGGACTTATTAAAATTCCTAATATTTTCCCCAAAGTTGGTTTCATCTTCAGACTCCTCCTAGAACTTGAAATACACATAAAATAGTCAAAATTACCTTGTTTTGTACCCTGTCTATACAAGTTCATAAAAATAAAAACTATGGGAGGGATCCTAAAATATTCCTATATAATTTTCAATAATCACCCTGGTTAAACTATTCCATTAAATTATCTTTCTAGCTTCATATTCCCAAAGAGTCACTAGTAAGGGTTTGCAAGGGTTTTGAGTAATTTTGACTCTTAATCTTTGTTCACGAAGGTTGTACATTGTATTTTAATAAATACACAAATTTGATCCTAAGTACCTTTGATAACTCCTCCAAACTTCTCTGACCTCCATGCAAAGCCTTCAAGAAGATGTGAGCACTCTAAGTTAGCCCATCAAGTTTGTCTCTCTATTTCCTACATGCTTAAGTCGGTTTTTGAGCCAAAAGTGACATTTCCATAGTTTTCTATACATATTAATAGATTTAAAACATCTTTTTTTACCCTTAAAACATGTCCCAATGGGTTATAATTCATATCTCATGCTAGAAGTGTGAATGACCCTCATTTAGATATGAGGCCTAAACCATGTCCAATAGACTTACCTGCAACCTTTGTGTTTTAGATCATCATATTAAGATTATTTTAATTTCAATGGATCATAAACCTATTTTATGACTCTATAAACATGATCAAATTATTTTTAAAGTTCACATAGATCTAAAATTGAAGGTGATTTCTTGTTTGGATTCTAGGCCAAAACCCCATCCATAGGCCTGACTATAATTCTTATAGTTTTGGACCACTTATTGAGTTCTCCCTTCTTGAGAGTTATTATTTATGTTTTTTTATGTGTCCCTAATATTTCCACATCTTCTATAAATTTTAAAACAACTCTATGTCCCCCTTCTCATCTCTATAACCCAAAATTATAGGTTCATGCACAAGGGAAGTACCCTCTATCTAAGAAAACATAGAGGGTACTTCCCATATTTTTTAAAAAAAATTGAAAATTATAGGGAATTTATCAAGTGATAAAGTTTTTATATACAAATTTTTATCTTTTGGTTAGGTCATTTGACCCTTCAAATGCACTAGAAACTCAAGATAGACTTCTAGGCAAATGATTGTGTATATGATAGAAAATGACTATGTATTACCCTTTGAAACCCATTTATCTACATTTTTTGTGTTATATGTGATTTTATTAATTATATAAATACCATTAAAAAAAATTCCAATCCATACCATCACCATAATCTCTTATATACCTCTTTATATCCCTGCCTAGCATAGACTGTATGCATAATTTCTAACTATGTTTTATTTTTAGAGGGGACACCTGTAGGTTACATTTTATGGATCAATCTTTAAATAAGTTTTTTTAACATATTTATAGTCTCTTAAGTTCATTTCACACCTATTTTAACCCATTTTTTTCATCTACATGCTATAAACATCTCAAGAAACCTAGTTTACTTGTTCCTTACCCCTCACAATCAATTACAGTTGATTGTGAGAGGTATTGTAGGTGTTTTCCATATATTCTAAGCTTTAAATTCAATTAACACCATCCTCATTGAATATCCCCAAACCATATTCTACCTTCACTTACCTCTCATGCTTTTAATGAAGTCTATATTCAAATTTGTCAAGCTTATCCTTCATGGTGACCCTAGAACCAACCTGTAGGTGCATATTTGTAGTGAAAAGAGGCCTATAGGTGTGCTTTAAAGAAAAAAATGCATAAAAACTAATATTTATTGTACTTTAGGTAAAAAAATTGTCTTTTTAACTATTATTAACTATAAAAATCATGGGAATAAGATCCAATCTTGTAATATTAGGTTAGGCATTGAAGGAGGTAGTGGTTGTAGGTATTAGCTAGCCTTGAAAGCTACTGATAATCTAACACTTAAGGCATTATGTAACCTTGATAAGAATCACCTATTTTTTAAACCTTTTAATCATGTCATTAGACCTCATACCTTTCAATGTAATCACTTTCTCAAGTTTGAGCCCTAGGCTAGCTATAAATGCTCATTAGGCCTATGTACAGACTATTTCTACCTTAGTTAATATAAAATACCTTTTTATGATATTATTTTATTCTTTCCATTAAAATTATGTGTCTATTAGTGAAATTAGACCATCCAACCCTACTATTATGACTTGAAACCCATTTCATTGATTTGGGAGATTAACTTGGCTCACATGGTTGTAGACAACACTAAGTCATTTTAGTGCCTTGAAGAGCAATTTGAGACCTCTTGTAAACTAACCTCTCCAACTCAAAAACCTCACTTATTTTTAAATTTTATTTACCCATATGGTATATTGAAAAAAAATCACTTGGAGGCTCTATATATCAATGCAACACTATATAAGAACACTCATAAAAAGGCTTGGACCTCTATTTTGATAGTTTTGGGAAAATGTCCCAAAGTGCTACAAGTTTACTCTAAGACCATTTTTGTTTATATAGTTTCCCAAACCTAATTAAAAATTCTTAAAAATTATTACAAAACATTTTTTTACTCTCCAAACATCAAATAATATTCAAACATGGTTTTCATGCTCCTCCAAGAAATGGTAGGTCGTACAACTCTTGTAGATTACCATTTTGTGAATTTCCTTGCTCTCTTGGATCTTGAAGTGGATTTTTAAGTTTTATTTATAACTTAATATTAATAAAATATATTTATGATAAATTATACATGAATTCAATTCATTTTGGAACCATAACATAGAATAAAACATCAACAATTCAAACAAATGACTATAACTCCACTCCTTCACTCCTTACAAACTAAGTTTTTTGTTCTATCAAATAATTTAAAAATGTAAACCCAATCATGTATAATATGATATAAATAATTAAACATCATATTTATCTACTATTAGTAACTATATTATATAGACTTTCCCAAACAAGAGCAAAACCTGCAGGGTGTATAGATTAACAAACAGAAAAATATAGTCAGCTTCATGAGGATGGTTCATAAAACATAGGCCACCATTATTCAAAATATTATCATGTAAATTAATATAGTTTTAATTTCACCTCCCCAAATTTTTTGATCTGAAACATCCCTTGCTGGCTGAACCAAGTACAAACCTAAAGACTAGATTTGTATGTCTAGAAGGGTGAAAAAGGAGTAGAATGGTTTTAGATCATAACTAGAACTTCTAGAGAATTTAAAAAGTGTAAATTAGATTTACTAAACTTAATAGGTATTCTATGATCTTCTCCCATGTGTTACACTTAAATATGAGTCATACAAGTGCCAAACTCTCTTTTTTTCTCAAGAAAACTAGCCTTTCTTTTGAAGAACCTACCACATTTTAGTTATGACAATTGATTAAGACCTTTTAGGAAACATGGGACATTATATCACCTTATGAAACCTTCACACTTCCCAATAAATATATACAAGTCATTAAATACACTTTTTTTACCTCAAAATGAATTCTAAGACTGAAAGGATTAAAATAAATAAGGACCAAGGCTAATATAACATTAAATGACATCAATTAATCTATAACACACATTTATACATAATATATTATATCCAAAAACACATAAAAATCAAGTTTTTACCTATAGGGTTCCCAATTTAACCTATAGGGTCAAATTTGGTTAATAAATTAGTGACTCATAGAGGTAGTATACATGTTATACTAACTAGAACAGTAGCATTAACAATCCATTTGGATTATGGAGTCATCTAAAATTTGAAACAAAACAAGGAAACCTTTGACCACTTTACAACCATGCTTTGATCAAGACAAGACCACTTGACTACCTCAACCACATAAAATAAAGGACACACACAAAGCAAAGAAAACACACTAACAAGACACAAATACACATGTGCCTAAAGAACTTAGGGAAATTAGATAACAAACTATTATTCACAACTAGATATTGAGCATACCTCCTCTCCAGGTTTAAAATGAAATCTTCTTGAATCTTCTTCTCTATGAGATGAAACATAGTGCCGAGCATATTTATCCTTAGATTGAATGCCTTGTAGATTATATCTATTCCTTAGCACTTCACTTGATCTGATCTTAAGTATGGCATCCTTAAATAGGTCTCCAATTTATATATATTCCTCTTGAACTTATGCACATATCTCATACTACTTCCCACTCTTCATCTTATAGTCAACTTGCATCTTCTTTGTAGGCATAGCTTCAAGAGGATTAGTTTCTTATTCCTTAAAACATTGAAGCCAATAGGAGCTTGTTTTATCTGATGTGTTTCTCCCAAATAGTTACGAGGATGATATACCATCTTGATGACTTCAAAAATATCATTTTCAAATGCATATTCCTCTTGAAAGGGTAGATTTGAAAAGTTACCTTTTCTTTGCATACTCACTTGAGTGTCAAGGCTGCCTTCTCTATTCTTTACTAGATCATAGCCTCCTTGAAGAGGATTATAACCTACTCCAATTATTTAAAAAAATTCATCCAAATACTTATTAATAACTTGATCTTTCCCATCCATGATATCTTGCAAAGTTGTGGAAGATCCAATGACTATTTCTTCCTCTTTGGCAAAAGGAAAACATTCTTCCTCATCATCCCAATAAAAAGTTCTCACACAAGAAATAACCTCTTATTAATCATTTATAACCTCTTTAGGGATATCAAGCTGCATTTCAACTACCACAATGTGTCTTTGGTTCTCAAGGGTAGCAAGATCTTCCATCTCCTTCTCCTTCTTGGTGATGCCAAGACTAGGCATCTTGAAGTCATGTGACTTAGTCCAATGAGGCTGCCAAGGAGCTATGTCTTCTTCAAGAAAGAGTTCTAAGTTTTTATCAACCAATTTATCTTATTTAGGTTCGCATACCATATTTCCATCAATTAAAAGGGTGATGGGGTGAGGACAAGATGAACTAGTTGGTGAAGGTGGCACATAGAACTCAAAATCAGAGTGAGAGTGAAAAGTAGGGGATTCTTTTGGGAGCTCTTAAGGGGAGGAAGACCTTGGGATAAAACAACTTGGTTTTCCTCCTTCCACTTTAAAATTACTTCATTCACATTTGATTTATCTTAATCACTCTTTTTAGGGAGGTTATATAGGGTGTGTTTAGGCATAGGATCTTCTTTTGGGTCTAAACCTTCCATCACACTTGACTTAACAATCTCATCCTTCACTCTAACTCTTCAATTTTATTAGTTAGGTTCTATTGGAAAAGTTTTTATTGAATATCATATGAATCATCATCATCATGAGGAGTATAAGAGGGTTGAAATGGAGTAAAAGAGGTTTTTTGAGGAAGGGTGGGAAGGGTTTTCATAGGATCAAGTTCATTCTCAACTTCACACTCTTTATCAAGACATTTATCCTCTTTATTTACCCATGACTCCACTATCTTATTCCAGTTTAGGATATTGGTGATATGAGTCTCCTTTTACGGTGGTGATGCAACTTGAGTGGATGAAGTATTCAATAAACTTGGGATCTCCTTAGGCTTGGATTCTCCACCTTATCTCTAACTTGAAATGGCTTATCTAGAAGTCTCTTCTTGAAGTGGGGATGTAATGGGAGAGGGTAATGAGATCTTTAATTCCAATTCCTTTACTGATGACATGGATTTTTACATATGAATATTAGCCTACTCAATCTGCCTATCAAGATTAGCTTCAAAAATAAGGTTTTTGTTTTTAAATTTCTCCTCCAACTGATGGGGAAAGGGATGAATTTGATAAGATTGATTGGGTTCATGAGTGAGAACCATGTAGGTCTGATGAAAATCTTGGCGAAGTGGATATGAAAGATAATAGTTTTCTTGAGTTTTAATTTCATGATTTCTTAGCCTATCCTCTAAGGAATAAACCAAACCACTCACATCTAGCATCTCACTTGTGAGCCTTTATCAATTGTCTCTCTTAATAGGCACCCATCCTCTTTTGACCAAATCTAATGAATCTCACCTTATGAATAAGATGGCTAGGAACCCCTTGACCACATCTCCTTAGAGTATAAATCTCTAAAATGTACCTCTCATAGCCAAAAGTGTTTGCTTGAAGATGGAATGGATTGACTTGAGAAGTAACTAGGTTAACTAGGAGAAGCAAGATATTTAGGAGGATGGCTATAGGATTGATACACTTCATGATAGGGATAATTAATAACTTGTTCTTATTGATAGGGAATGAAATAAGCTTGAAATGTCTCACCAACTTGTATAAAATAGGACTCAATACCTAGGTCAGCCATAGAAATTCATTAGGAGGCAAGAACATAAGGAATGGTTATTAAAAATATTCAAAAGGAATACCTAGGTTGCTTGACCAGCTGATGCAACTTCAAATATGCCATTGATCCTTAGATAGATGCCTTTAAAAGCTAATTGTTGAAAGATAACACCAAAAATATTTCAAACTTTTTAGACCAAGAGTCCCATCGGGCATACCAAAAATTATTCTCACTTGGATTTTCACCCTTTTAGGAGATGTCTAAGCTCACCTCATCCAGGTGGCACAATTGAAACACCTCTAAGCTTACAGGTAGCCTTATGATGAGGTGAATCTCTAGATAGGGTTATCTCCTTTGATGTACCACTTTGGATCACAATTAAAACTACAACTAAAATTAGGGGGGAAGGGAGAGAGAAAATTGAAAACAAACTATCCTAAGGGAGGTGATACACCAAATTGAATGATGACTTCCAACTAGCTGCATATTACACATGAAATCAAGAGACTAACCAAACCTACACTTCTCCAATCTTTATCTTCTCACATCAATATTACATTATGAGGTTATGGATTGATGTTTAGGATAGAAGGACTATACAAGAGGCCTTTAATGGAACTAGTTAATAGACTAACTCACTCAACCTTAACACTCCCTAAAACACTTCACATGCCCTTTAAGAAGAAGCTTTCCAACTACAAATAGGATGAAAGAATGAGACAACATGTTAAGGAATCCATATTTTTCGCTAAGTAAGATCTAAAATTCAAGTAAAACATATTATGAATAGTCATGAAGAGGTAAAAATAAGTATTTTTATTGATAAATATGTTATAAAATGAGTAGGGCTTCACCATACATAGGTGAAGCATAAGTTATAATGGTCAAATTGTCTAGTTCTTATAAAAATTGAGAGAAAGAGAGAGAGAAGTAAAAATGTCACAAGGACACTTTTAAACCTTATAAAATTAGTTACTTGTACATGATAATGGGATGTGGGATGAACCATGCAAGGTCAGGAAGCACAAGTGTCCATCTAAGTCATAAAACTCATGAAAAGTGGCATGAAACTCTTCATTCTAGCTCAAAAAACTACCTTTATGATTTATACCTATTTTAACATAAAAAAATGATTAGTGACAAGTTTTATGATTGGGATGAAGGAGAATGATTTTATACATGCCTTTCCATGCATTGGTTTTAGGCTTGGTCATCTTGAATCATCTAAGAATGATCCATCATCATCTACAATCCAAAAAACTTCTCTTTCATACAAATTTCACAATTGGCCTCAAAAAAGGCATAATTTTTCCATGAAAATCCATGGCAAGGAGTGGATTACACCTTTCAAGAACCTTTATGGCCTTAGAGGTATCAGGCATACCCTAAAATTAGTACACTTAAAGTTTTCCACCCTTCTCACTAGCTTGTCCATTATGCCAATTTTGAATAGCTTAAATGAGATCTATTATTTGAACACTTAATAGTTTTAATGAATCATTAAATTTACATAGGTAATTACTAATAGTCATAATTTTCCCCCAAAGTTGGTTTCATCTTTAGACTCTTCTTAGAACCTATAAAACACATAAAATAGTCAAAAATACCCTCTTTTATATCATGTTCATACAAGTCCATATAACTAAAAATTATGGGAGGGATCCTAAAAAAGTCATATATAATTTTAATTCATCATTCTGGTCAAACTAATTAAATTATCTTTTTAGCTTCATCTTCCCAATAGAGTCACTAGTAAGGGTTTGCAAGGGTTTTGAGAAATTTTGGCTCTTAAGATTTATTCATAAAGGTTAGACATTTTATTTTCAAAATAAATCCACAAATATGATCCTAAGTACCTCTTATAACTCCTCCAAACTTCTCTGACCTCCATGTAAAGCCTTTAAGGAGATGTGAGCACTCCAAGTTAGCCCACCAAGTTTGTCTCTCTATTTCCTACATGCTTAAGTTGGTTTTTGAGCCAAAATTGACCTTTTCATAGTTTTCTGTAAATATTAATAGATTTAAAACATACTTTTATATCGTAAAAACATGTCCCAATGGGTTGTAATGCATATCTAATGCTATAAGTGTGAATGACCCTCATTTGGATACGAGGCCTAAACCATGTCCAATAGGCTTACCTACAACCTTTATGTTTTATATCATCATATTAATATTATTTAAATTATAATGGCTCATAAACATCTTATATGATCCTAAAAACATGATCCTATTATTTTTAAATCTCACTTAGATCTAAAAGTGAAGGTGATCTCTTGTTTGGATTATAGGCTAAAACCATGTCCCTAGGCCTGACTACAACTCCTATAGTTTTGGAAAACTTGTTGAGTTATCTCCTCATTTTAGGTGTTATTCATGTTTTTTTATATTTCCCTCAACTTTCCACATCTTTTATAAATCTTCAAACAACTCCAGGTCCCCCTTCTCATCTCTATATCCCAAAACTATAGGTTCGTACACAAGGGGAAGTACCCTCTGTCTAAGACAAAATAGAGGGTACTTCTCCTATTTTCTAAAAAAAATTACATATTTTAGGTCCTTTATCAATTTATAAAGGTTTTTTATACAAATTTTTATCTTTTTTTAGGTCATTTGACCCCTCAAATGCACTAAAAACTCACGACAGACTTCTAGGCAAAGGACTATGTATATGATAGTCAAAAAATGGTTGTGTATTTCCATTTGAGACCCTTTTATCTACATGTTGTGTGTTGTATTTTAGTTTATTAATTCTATAAATACCATAACCAAATTTTTCCAAGCTATCCCATCACCCTAATCTTCTACATACCTCTTTATACCCTTGCTTGGCATAGATTGTATGCACAATTTTTTACTTTGTTTTACTTTTACAGGGGACACTTTATGGATAAACCTTAAAATAAGTGTTTTAAACCTCTATATAGTCTCTTAGGATCATTTCAAACTTTTTTTAACCTATTTTTTTCATCCCCATTCTATAAACATCTCAAGAAACCCAGTTTACTTGTTCTCTACCCCTCACAGTCAACTACAGTTGACTATGAGAGGTCTTATAGGTGTTTTACATATGTTCTAAGCTTTTAATTTAATGAAAACCATACTAATATAATATCCCAAAACCGTATTATACCTACACTTACCTCTCATTCTTGGAATGAAGTCTATTTCCAAAGTTGTTAAGTTTATCCTCCATGGTGACCCTACGAACAACCTATAGGTACATATTTGTAGTACAAAGAGGCTTGTAGGTGTGCTTTAAGGAAAAATCCAAAAATAATAACAAATATTTATTGTTTTTAAGTCACAAATTTCTTTTTAACTATTAGGAACTATACAAATCATGGTAACAAGATCTAGTCTTGCAATCTTAGGTTAGGCTTTGAAGAAGTCAGTGGTTTTAGTTATCAGCTAGCCTTGGAAACCATTTCAATTTGAAATCTACTGATAATATGACACTTAAGTCCTTATTTAACCTTGATAATAATTTAAAAAAATTAAAACCTCTTAATAATTTAATTATACCTCTTACCTTGCATTGTAATCACTTTCTCAAGTTTGAGCCCTAGCTTGGTTGTAGATGCTCATTAGGCCTATGTACAGACTATTTCCTCCTTGGTGAATGAAAAATACACTTTTATAATATTCAATTATTTTTTACATGGAAATTATGTGTATATTAGTTTAATTATACCATCACACCCTACTAGTATGCATTGAAACTCATTTCATTGATTTGGGACATCAACTTGGCTCACATGGTTGTAGATAGTACTGAGTGATTTCAGTGTCTTGAAGAGCAACATGAGACCTCTTGAACACCAACCTATCTAAATCAACAACATCCCTTATTTTTCAAGTTTATATTAATATATGGGATCTTTAAAACAAATTCACTTGGAGGTTATATATATATTAATGCAACATTATATAAGAACACCCAAAAAAAACATGGACCTTTGTTTTGACAATTTTGGGAAAATGTCTCAAAGTGCTACAAGTTTGCTCCAAGACAAATTTTTATTATCTAGTTGACCCAAAATAATTAAAAACTCTTTAAAATGATGACCAAACATGTTTTGACTCTCCAAACATTATAGAATGTTCAAACACTTTTTTCATGCTCCTCCAAGAAATAGTAGGTCATACAACTGTTGTAGATAACCATTTTGTGTATTTACTTGCTCTCTTGGCTCTTGAAGTGGATTTCAAAGTTTTATTTGGAATTTATTATGAATAAAATATATTTATGAGAAATAATACACCAATTCAATTCATTTTACAACTATAACACAAAAGAAAACATAAATAATTAGAAGAAATGACTAAAACTCCACTCCTTCACTCCTTGTAAACTGAGTTATTTGAGCTATAAAATCCTTTCAAAATGTATAAAAATTTATTGATAACATGAGATGAAGGATCTAACATCATCTAAAACCCATATTAGTGACTGGAGTGTATGAACATGCCCAAATAAGAGCAAAACTTGTAGGGTGCACAAATTAGTAAGCAGAAAAACATAGTCAACTTCATGAGGATGGTTCATAAAGCATAGGCCAAAATTATTTGAAATATTATTATATAAATTAATCTCTATTATTTTAATTTAATTTCCCTAAGGTTTTTTATCTGAAACCTCCCCTGTTAGTCATACCAAGTATAAACTTGAAGACTGGTTTTGTATGTCTATAAGGATGAAAAAGGAGTAGAATGGTTTTAGCTTAGAATTAGAAATTCTAGAGAATTCAAAATGTGTAACCAAGATTTAAGAAGCTAGAGAGGAATTTTATGGTCTTCTCCCACATGTCACACTTCCCCATGAGTCGTACAAGTGCCAAACTCTCCTTTTTTCTCAAGAAAACTTCCTTTTCTTCTAAAGAACCTACCACTTTTAAGTTATGATAGTTGATTAAGACCCCTTAGGAAACATGGGACATGACATCACCTTTTATAACCTTCACACTTCCCAATAAATTTGTACAAGTCATTAAATGCCCCTTTTTAACCTCAAAATGACTCTTAGGACTAAAAGGATTAAAAAACTAAGGACCAAGGCCAATATAACATTAAATGAAATCAATTAACCTATAATAAACATTTAGACATAAGATATTAGACAACCAAACACCTAAAAAACACGTTTTTACCTATAGGGGTCCTAATTTGACCTATAGGGTCAAATTTGGTCAACACTACCTAAGAGCCTTGAACTCAAAGGTTGTTGTAATGATCCAATTCATGAGTGGGAAAAATTTATTTGAATCTTATGAAATCTCTATATTATCATAAAATTATTTGATACAAGTATGGAAACTAACACCAAGACCCCTCATGCCCCTTTTTCCTACTCTTTAGCCTACTCTACCCACCATTACTCCCTTGCCTACTCCAAACAATCAAGGATAATAAAATGATAGCCAAGTGGATAGGCTTAGTAAAATTGAAGGTTTTCTGAAAGCATAAAAAAAAATGGTGTTTTTAGAGAGGCATCAATATACCTCATATATACCATATCAAGGCCCCCATCAAGCTCAATATTCTTCTTATTTTATAACAGGCCTCCGTACCCACTAAATTAATAATTTGAAGGCCAAATCACACAAGCCAAGCCATACAATAGCTACAACCCCATAGCTATGAGTAGTTTAAGAACCTTGGAACCCATATAATACAAACTTTCACAAGAGGGACAATGGTATAAATCGTATTGGTAGTCCAATGAGATGGTAATCTCTAAAAGTGGAAAAATATATTAGAATCCTAGTTGGTACCAAGCTCCTCCATTTCAAGGTCATGACACAATGCCTCCTCCACCACAAGGTCCTCTAATGAATTAAGGTGACTTTCTTACCATGACACCATTAGAGGTTCTAATCCAACATCAATGGAATATGGTAAAAGCACCAAATGACACCACTTATGTGAACTTTCAAGAAGGCGAGCATGTTTTTAAACATGTGATAACAAATTTGGGGTACATGCACAAAAGGTAGATGATACAATTACAGCCCATACAAGAGATAAAATGAGGATGATGGATGATATCTTAGAGTATCCTAAGGTCTCTTCTACACTTCCTAAAATCACTCAATAGCTTTCCACTCAAAGTTCAACCATTAAGACCCATCCAACTTAACAAGTACCTTAGACACATAGCCGATAGTAAAAGGCTCCATTCATTCCTCAAATCACTAAAGTGTCAAGTGATAATTATAGGACCAAGGTGCAGCCCAAGAGTACCAATATTCCATTTAACATATTGGACCACATGAATATGCCTAACATCAACATTTTTATGTGGGATGTTATATCCATCCCAGGGTAGAAAGACACCATCTAACAAGATCTCTCATGTGAATAATACAATTGATAAGGTAAGTATTATTTATGTCAATAATGATCATCCTAGTCAAGTTTAATCCCATATGGTTGTTAATCCCCCTCCATTTTACTTGTCATTCATCATAGGGGAATGTCTTCTCCATAATTGTATGATAGATACTAGTGCCTCAACCTTAGTCATACCTAAGGCCATAGTAGACAAGCTAGAACTCAAGTATGTGCTTAATGAGAAAGGTGTTTTATATTTAGGTGATTCTCCCATAAAAATAGTGTGTGTCTTAAAATACTTAAATATTACATTAGTAACCTACCCAAATTGTGTTATTACTCAAAATTTTATGGTTATTTATTTTCCCCCATACTTTGCTCTATGCCTATCTAGGGACTTTACTATAAATATTAGGGGTTGAATTTAATTTTATTGGTCATACATGTTATTTAGAACTATATATGGGACTAGGGTCACTATTATTCTAATTATCTTTCAAGGTTCCACTTAGAACCCTATATACCCAATATTTCAAATGTAAACTACATTATACTTTATGAAGATGAGAATGCCAGTGAGAAGGAGCCTAATGATCATCTTGAGGAAATATTAGATCTCTCTTTAGATGACTGGGTAGTTTATAACCATTGATTTGATCCTCATAACACCATTGAGGAGGAAGATTTAGGAGTGTATTATATGCATGAATAAGGTGTTGTTATTCCTATCCTAACAATCACAAATCAAGGAGATAGTGGTTTATGGACCTTATTCTTTGATGGCTCAAGGTCAAAGAATGGTAGTGGGGCTAGAGTAATGTTGGTTTCCCCTTGAAATAAAAATTAATACTTAGTTGTAAGATTTCAATTTAGTTGTACTTCAAACACAACTGAGTATGAAGCTATTTTACATGAGTTGTAAGAAGCAAGAAGGAGAGGTATTAAACTCCTTCAAATCAAAGGTGATAGTGATCTTGTAGTGAAAAAAGTAAGGGGTAATAGTGCAGTAAAAAACCATCAATTGAAGGTGTATAAGCATTGAGTATGGGATCTCATAGAATATTTCTTGGAATTTAACATACAGTCCATACCAAGGGAGGATAATCATCATGAAGATAGGCTTGCAACCATTAGAGCTAAATATGAGATTGTAGAGGGATTCCAAGGAAACCAAACTAAATCCAAGATTAATGTCATATGTAGGCTAACTATACCTAACAAAGAGGTGAGTTGGTATGTTTTTGACAATGATGAGCAAATTATATGTTTTCTCATGCAAGAGGTAGAATTATACCATAAGAACCAAAGCAAGTTCCAACACTAGTATGATGATTAGATAGTGTAACTGAGGTTCAAAAAGTTACCTAAGGTACTTGTGACATTGGAAAACATCTTCAATGAAGATGATGAAGTGGAAAAAGACAATGTATGTATTTATACTAAGGAAGATCATTATGAGAGGGTATAAATATTTAAGGAAAGGTTAATTAAGTTGGGAAAGGTTAAAATAGTATAATAGAGAGATGCCTTTTTTGATTTATGTCAAGAGAATTCATATGTATTTTCATGGTAGTATAATGACTTGAAAGGATTTGACCCCAAACTTGCACAACAAACTATAAAATTGGAAAGCAATGCAAAGCCAGTGAGACAAAAATAAAGGCCTATAAATCCAAAGATGTAGGAGATAATAATAATAGAGACATTAAAACTACTTGAGTTAGAGATAATATTCCCCTTTAACCAATCCTCATGGGTGTTAAACCTTGTGCCAGTGAGGAAAATGAATGGGTAAATACGCTAATGTGTTGATTTTAAGGACCTTAACAAGATTTCCCTATGAGACCTCTACCCACTACCCTCAATGGATTAGATACATAAAAAAGTTACAAGATATCATAGGTTCTCATTACTTGATGTATAATCTAGTTACAACCAAATCTTGGTCAAGGAGGAGGATATGCATAACACTTCCTTCACCACAAAGTGGGGCACTTATGCATACATGAAAATGCCCTTTAGATTATCCAATACAGGAGTAAATTTATAAAGGGAAATGGATGTTGCCTTTGAGGAGTTGATCAATGAAATGGTGCTTATCTACCTTAATTACATCATTATTTTCTCAATAGACCCAATATACCATATAGCTCACTTGAAACTAGTCTTTGATAAATGTAGGTAGTTTGGAGTGTCATTGAATCCTACAAAATGCATCTTTACTATTCACGAGGGAAAATTATTTGGTCAAGTAGTGTTTTTTTACCATTTTTACCTTAGGCCAAAATGGGTCAACTCCCTATAATTAGAATCTTGTATAGGGGATTTTTATAATGTCATGGGGTATGTTATATCTTATTTGATGTCATTTCATATGCCATCCCAATTTTGGTCATGGTCTGGTTCAATCCTTGTGTCATTTGGTATCTTAGGGGTCATTTTAGGGTCATATATGCAAGTGGTAGGTCTTCATGGTGATCAATGAAGTTAGATCATGGAATAATTTTGCTTATGCCTCAAGTAATTCATTTGAGCTTTCAACGATCAAGTATTAGCTTAGGAAAAAGCTTTGTGAAGCCAAATTATCATCAGGACTTCACATGGAAACTAAAATGGAAAAAATTGATTGTGATTTTTTTATATATGATCAAAGAGACTTGTGTGACCATTAGACCATATGAGATTAATTTCTTTATTGCTAATATCATGCTCTACAAGTTTCATATCTTGATGAGCCTTCTATCTTGAGACCTAAGCATTCAAATTTTAGCTTGTTGAGTCTAAGGAGCTAGGACATCTAGGACATCATCTAAGAATGAATGAACTAACTCTTTTATGAATTTTTTATCTTCACTCAAGAAGACCCCATGAGTTAAAGGATTATAGTACTAGGTAATTATTCATTCTAGGTACATGCTCTAAAAGTTTCAAGTTTGCACGAGCTTTCTGGGTCAATTTATAAGCTTTTAAAGATGGAGCTACAACATAAGATGTTTGCACTAACATCAATTTTAAGCTCAATCAAAACAAATCATTTTGAGTTTAAATTTTATGGTCATGTGAATTTCATTTGATGAGAGCATGGAAATAAATTTTAAGCTCATGAAATAGTCATTGGTTTTCAAATAGTGGGACCCATCATATCTAATGGTTCACATTACATCAAACATATTGATCCAATGGTGCAAGATGAGTCAAACAGTCAAGGAGTTCAAGATATTGACACGGCATAAGCACATGAGGCTAACAAACTAATAGTATATCCTAAAATCAAATGTGGGGTTTCCATATGGCATAATCTTAGATATAGCTAAAAAATCAAGGGCAATATCAATGACTCACGATCATTCATACTGAGTAGGATCAATGGTATGAGATGGGTCAATATGTCAACAAGTTGAGTCAGGTATCAATGACCAATGAAATTAAAGGTCAAAAATCTAAGGGACTTTATGGAGATTGAACACATGACCAAGGTCAAACTAGGGTAATATTTTTAAAGGGCACATGATGCCATTAGAGCTCAATCAAACACCATGAATCAAACATAGTGATGTAGTCAGGAAAAAAGAATATAAAAGACCACCATCAAAGCTTAATATGGACCATTGGTTAAAATATTTGAAGGTTGTAGTGTAATTTTATGACTGAGTTCACTTTATATAAATAAAATTTCATGTATATATGAATTCTTAGGTTTTATTAATGACATAATGGATCTATGTAGACCTAACAGGAACCATGCATCGAGTAGAGTATCATAATATACAACTATAGGAGAATTAATAGTACGAGATTAGTTTTTTTTTATAATATACCCATGAGCATGGGGTAAAGTTTGAACATGATCCAGATAGAAAAATATCTAGTATTAAAAAAGATGCCATGAAGGCATACATGTAGACCCCAATGGTTTCATATTCAAGACCAACTATATGAAAGGGACCCCTTCTCTCCATTATGTATGCCATGACAAAACTATTTGGAGTAGTTAGAACTAGGACAAAATTTTAACCGATGGATCTAGTTTTTCTAACTACATTGATGCCAAAACTTATCTCAAAATCACTTGATCTCACCATTACAAATATATGGAGCATGAGTTAAGGAATAATGAATTGTAACAATTGCATGAGATGACTTGAATTAATCATAAAGTTCCAAAGAAGCATATTAGTAGAGGTAGTTTTAACTAAGGTTCAAATGAGGTTCAATTCATTTTATTCCCCTTGGGACTTCCCTTTTCTCGCTTCTCTCTCTCAAATGCTATAAATAGATACCATTATGGCCTTTGTAAAAAAAAACACCATGTATGGCAAAGCCCTACTAAACTAATGTCATATTTTTCCTTTGAACATTAATGCAAATTTGTTTCTAAGTTTTAAACAATTGTCTAATTATACAGGTGATGTATGGGGATGAAAAGTGATAATTCTCTATCCTTTCTTCCCTTATCCTTTCATGTTTGAGTAAGAGTTCCTAGTCTAGCAGGTCATATAGAGTGTAGTCTAGTGTGTAAATCTTTTTTAAGTGTAAAATTTTCCTTGGAGTGTGTAACCTACCCTTTAGTTCATTTTCCTTATGTTACTACTCACATCTCACCTCTATATTGCAATACTCATGTTAGAACCCATTAAGACATAGAGACTAGTTTGTATGCCTTGTTTTATCATGGTATAAATATGATGGTCACATGGAAGACATTTTGGTGTATTACCTCCTTTAGATTAGATTTAATTAATTCATTCTCTAACTCTTTTCCCCATAAGTAGTATTTTAAGTGATAAGCAATTGCATGATATGTTTTGGGAGCTAGCCCTTAAATCTAGAGACTCATTTCCAATATAGGTACACCTACATACCTAGAAGTTTCCATGGTACCCAAATATAGAAGAGGCCTAAACACACTCTTCTAAGGTTAAATATTTGGTGACAATAGTTATGGCATGCCTAGTGGGACACATTGTCTTCAAGATAACTTGTTAAGGTGAATGTTAGTCTTGACAAACATCAATGCAAATTGGTGTGCTACATATCATTTAGCAACTCCTTTAAGGTAAATCTAGTTCTAGACCATTATTTTTCTATAAAATTACCCCCATGATTCATGGTCCTCACTAGGTCATCCTTTTCTAGAACATCAAATCCTATTAACTCACCCATTCAGCCTAAAATCCCTCTTGTAATTTATTATCCATTACTTAATCTACCCTTTGAAGAATGAGTATATTTTTCTACAGAGGAAGACATTGAAGAGGTTTAATAAGTTAAAGATCTTGAATAAGAATATATGGCTATACCTCATGATTTCCCTACCTTCAATAATTATAATCCAATTCCTTAATTCATATGATGCCATTCTTCCTAATGTCACAAAAGGTATGCCCACATTTAATGGTGAGAGTCATATCACACCTAGTGAGCACATTAGAGATGTTTTTAAATTTTAACATTTCCACAATATTGTCTGAGAGAACATTACCATTAGACTCCTTACCATGTCCCTTAAAGGGAAGGCTCTTGATTGGTATAGGAATCTAGAAGGTGGATGCATCATAACATGGGATGAGTTTGGACTGTTGTTGAATTCTAGATTTTAAAATGAAAGTAGCCATGATTTTCTCATACATCAACTCAATGTGATATAAAGGGGACCCAAAAAACAATGCATGACTTCAATGAAAGGTTTCAAAAGACTTGGCATAGATTTCCTCCTCCCATGAAACCACCACTATTTTTGTGTCTCTTACATGAAATCCATTATGAGTGAAATTATTGTTGTGCTTCAATCTATGGGAGATTCCACCCTCCTCGATGCATATGAACTAGCTATAAAAGCTAAAAATAATATCATCCAAGTTATAATATTTCCATCTAAGGTGTTTATTATTCCTTTATCTCATACTTCTTATAGTACTCTATATGTAGCCCAAGTTCCTAATGCCAATACCAAAACTAAGGTGGCTCCTAAGTAAGCAGAAAATAAATTTGAATGTAAAAAAAAAATCTTGGTTGTAGAGGTTCAAAATAGGTAATCTAATATGCAACAAGGTGCCTATTATAATATTTACCCCTATCAATAAAAGTATGGTCAAAATTATGGAAGAGGAAGAGGCTAATGGTAGCCTAATGCCAATAGACCTATTAATTCATACAATCCTAACTCTACCACTAATACAAGAGAGATGGTACCAGTTCATAAAAAATTGGTGCAAGGAGAAGGTTGGAAACAAGACCAATTTAGAGATGTCAATGAGATTAGAGATCAGGCTCTAGTGGCTTAAGTCATAGTTACTCCCCTCCTATCAAATGAGGATGAGGTGATGATGCAAGTTAATGAGGATTGACAACCTCAACGAGAGATCTTCACCAATTTTATGGTTGAAGACACTTTTGTAGTAAATCAAGGAGCCTCTATTATAGACAATAAAATGGAAAAGAGGAAGGCTCTAAGAGGTGCAATTATCATGCCTACAAGCTCATCTAATCCTCTTGCAAGGCAACAAGACACAGCTACAAGTGTGATAGTTCTAAAGACTTTTACATGTCCATCAAGGAAAAATATGGTAAGGTCTACTCCTATTCCTCAAGTTCTAATTAATTATCTACCTAAAAAATCTTAATATAAAATATGTATGGCCTATTTAAACATTGTATATTATTTTAAGAATATTAAAACATCCATTTTGCTTTGGGAAGTCATTCATAGGCTTCGTTAAAAATAACTACAAAAGTAGTTATCTGCTATCCCTACAAGTGTGTCACCCTCAACTTAGAGTCATGGCCATATTTATCTTAAAAATTCTCCTAGTACCATTGTTGAACCATCCTCTAGGTTTGATAAACCTCCACCATTTACCTCATCCTCATTATAGGTGACAAGTTGGTACATAATTGCATAGTCAATAGTAGAGATTCTACTTCTGTCATGGCCAAAGTTATAGCTGACAAGTTGGGCCTAAAATATGAGCCACATAGTAAAAGGGTCCTTCAATTATATGGTAAGCCTACCAAGATGGTAGGACTGATAAAATTCTTGAAGGTTTTCTTTCATGGTTGTCCTAGTTTTCCTATCTTGCAATACATAGTTGTGGTTGATCTCCTAGACCACTTTGTAATCTACCTATCAAGGGACTTCATAGCCAAGATATGTGGCTATCTCTTAGATGGCTAGTCTTTCTTAGATTTTATAATAAGATACGGGGCCAAGGTGATAATTAGGACACAAAATCTTGCAAGGTTTCATATTGAACCATACATTGAGACAAGTTCTAATTTGAATTGTGTTGTTCGTAAAGAAAAGGATTATATTCTAGATGATGGCACTTCTTCCAAGCTTGAAGATATTACAGATTTTTTTCTTGGTGAATATGGTACTAATAATTATGAGTAGGATATTATGCTCTCATGGAGGAAATTGATCTAAGATTATATTTTATACATGAAGAAAGATTACTGATACCTCTACTTGCCAAGGAAGAGGGGGAAAATGATGAGTAGTGTAAGATGTTTTTTTATGGTTCAAGAATTAAATTTCTTGCAAGGGATGGTGTTGTGTTTGTATATCCATGTAAATAATATTATTATGTTTCATACATATTTCATTTTATTTTTAATTTTAATGTGGTTGAGGATGAAGTTTTGATTCATGGCATTCAATGGGTAAGGAGAAAAGGAATCAAAAACTTTCAAGTGTATGGAGATAGTGAATTGGTTATGCATTAGGTGAGGAATGTGATTATTTCCAATAACCATTTGATTAATTCATATAGGCATAAGGTATGGGATTTTATTGAAGACTTTGATGCATTTAATATACAATCAGTCCTAAGGGAGTAGAATAGTCATGTTGATAGACTAGCTTCCATAAGAGCTCAATTTGATACTCCAACTACCATAAAGGAGGAGGGGAAATAATCTCATATTAAGGTAATTATCAGACCTTTTTTACCTAATAATTAAGTGTCTTTTCAAGTGTTTTATAGTGACAAACACATTGCATGCTTCTTAAAAATTGAGGCTATGTTTTCTTCAAAGAATCAAAGGAGGCTCCAAGAACAATTGGGAGATCAAATTGTACAACTAAGAATCAATAAGATACCCAAGGGTTTGGTGACCTTAGAAATTATCTTCAATGATAATGATCAAGAGAAGAAGGAGAAAGTTAGTATGTCTACAAAAAGATGATAATTATGAAAGGGTCTTGATCTTTAAGTACAAATTCCTCAAACTAGGCAAGGTATGTTCTAAATTATAGAAGTAAAAATTTATTGTGTTGCGTAGAGAGGTTCATGATATCTTTACTTGGGAATATAAGGACCTCAAAGGATTTGATCCTAACCTATAATTTCATACCATTGAGTTGGGACCTAGGGTTAAATTAGTTAGACAAAATTAAAGACCCATCAACCCTAAGGTTGATCAACTCATGATGTTAGAGCTTACCAAACTCTTTGAATCTAAGATAATATTTCCCATCAAGCATTCAACATGGGTAGCTAAACTTGTTCCTATTATAAATAATAATGGGGAGACAAGAAATTGTGTAGACTTTAAAGATCTCAATAGAGTGTCACTCAAATATCACTATCCTTTACCCTCAATGGAGAAGATTTTTCAAATAGTTTTAGGTTATCAATGTGTTTCTCTTCTAAATGGATATTCAGGATATAATCATATTTTAGTCAATAAAAATGATAAGTTTAAGAGTATCCACTACTAAATGGGGTATTTCTGCTTATAAAAAGATGACCTTTGGTCTGCCTAATGTCAGTTCCATATTTAAAATGGAAATGGACATGACCTTCAAATATTTGATCAATGAGATGTTATTGGTTATGTAGATGATATAACAATGTTTTCTAAGGATGTTAATGAACACATGCAACACTTGAGATGAGTGTTTGAAATATGTAGGCAATATGGAGTATCTCTTAATCTATAAAAAAATGCATCTTTATTGTTCATGAAGGTAAGATCTTAGGGCATATTATTTCCAAAGATGGTTTGACTATTGATCCTAAAAGAATAGAGGCCATCCTAGGTTTTTCATTTCCCTTTTGTAAGAAAGGTCTTCAAAAAAATTTAGGAAAGATAAAATTTTTAAGGAGCTTCATCCCTACTTTTTTATCTTTGGTGAAACCTATCATAGATATGCTCAAGAAGAACCAAGTCTTTTCATAGACCAAAGAGGGTAAGATCAGTTTTGAAGCCATAAAAAAAGTAATCATAGAAGCTCCTACTCTTATGAATCATAATTTTACTAAAGACTTCATGTTATATTCATTTTCTAACCTTGATACTCTCTCAACCATGTTCATGTAAAATAATGATGAGGGTATGGAGCATCCTATTACATTCTTCAGTCAAGGTTTATAATATTATGAAGTCAAGTACACCTTTGTAGAGAAACAAGTCTTTATTTTTGTAAGGAGATTAAAAAAGTTTAGACATATGGTTTCAAATAAAAAGACTCACATTATGGTCTCTCATCTTATCACCAAAGAGTTTCTTTTGAGAAAATATCTTAGTGAAAAGAGGGAAGGGTGGATCACTAAGGTAATGGAGTATGATGTTGATATTGTTGGTTGAATATTTTGTTGATTAGCATACTGATAAACAAAATAGGTCTGATCAACCAAAGTAGGAAGATTAGTCATCCAAATGTGTAGGTTTACCACATCATAAGGACAATGATCTCTCCTCTCATTAAGGGGAGGTTCCATGTAGGTATGCTATATATATATATATATATATATATATATATATATATATATATATATATATATATATATATATATATATATATATAAACAAAAAATAATACTCAAGGGTAGGACAAACTATCCATCTCTCTTTCTTCAGAGATGATGTGTACGGATCAAAGGAGAAACTCAAGGAAAATGACAAAAATCACTCCTCTTTTTTTAGAAGTACTATTCAGCAAACCATAAGAATACTCCTAGTAGTAACAGCAAAATTTAGCAAAGGATGTAATAACTAGAAAATTGAGATGCATCACAAAGTCTCCACCTAAATTGCTCAAGAGTAAGATACGGATAAAAATGAGGGCACAAAGTCATCCCAAAGTCCTTTACATAGAAATGAAAATAAAACACACTAAAGGCAATTATGGGGGCACAAAGTCTCTCCACACTTGACTCTTTAAGACACCTTCCTGACTGGTATCACTAATTTTGCTTATTGAATTAAAGGAATAGAAGATATATTAAGGAAAAAGACTTAAGAACAGTTTCCCCAACAACAAAGATATCATAGTACAAAGTCTAAAAAATCACTTGCTTTCTTATTCCAATAACAAAATATGATCAACAAACTGAGCTCAAATTCTCAAAAAATGCCTTTCAATTTGGGTAGAGTTTCATTTTGATTGTCAAAAAAGAGATCCATTTACAATAGAAGAGAGTCCCTTATATAGCTTCTTCAAGGACTCAGGAACAGTAACACATCATGTTGCATTGGAATTTGTTAAGAAGACAGGCTGGAATTTATGGGCATTTTACCCATTTGATTTTATCAATGTATCAAAACAAGTCATGCTTATTGAAAGTTTGCAACTTTCAATGTCTACCTGGCAATCTGATCTTACCTTCATCGTCCCTCCTTTCCTAGTTAATTGAATCAGGTCCTAGATTTAGTTTGTTGTTTTGTTCTTTCCTCACTTTCTGTTGGTCTTGGCCTTGAAGTCTATGAATGCACTATGGTTTGTAGGTTCAAAGAATCAATGGTTATTTTTTTGTCTTGAATTTGACATTCATGAGCCCATCACTATGTTTTCAACAGTTAGTTCGATGTGTTAAATTTGACGTCTTTGGTCACATCACCCCTTGGTCCTCTTTCAGCTCTTTGTTTGGCACTTTTTTGGATTGGACTTGCCCTTTTGGGCCTTAAGAAATGATCCCTGAATGGCCTTCGGGCTTCTTGTTTTACATCCTTCCTGAAGGGAAGGTGACCCTTCAGCTTCAAGAAGTGCCCTTTAAGTTGGCAGCCAAGAGTCCCCTGCAAGGGCACCTGCCATTTGGGGTCCTTCGATGGCCCTTCACAAATTCTTGTGGATAATTCCCATGGGTATTTTCCCTGGGCTTTTCCCCAGGCAAATTCTCTCAGACAATTCCCGCAGACATATTGTCCGCAAAAATTTATCGCGAATAAAAAGTTCGTAGAAATTATTCCATTTTCCAATACACAAATTCCTTCAGTTTTCTTGCTTTCATGACTTCTCAAAATTCTTTCAAACTTTTTGTCTGAAAGAATTGTGCCTTAGACTTGCCTTAGTCTTTTTGAAAATGACCCTTCTGAAGGGTATTTTCGTTGACCAAGTGCCCTCTGCAAGGGCACTTATCTTTCGAGAGGCCCTTTGAACTTTAACGATGAACCAACTATTGAATCGTTCGATTGAACCAAGGCTTTGAACCAATTTTTGAACCTAGGCTTTAAACCAAAATGGTTCAAGCTAATGAACCCTTTTTTTGAACCAACCATTAAACCTCTTCATTGAACCAATCGGTTGAACCAAGATTTGAACCAAAATGGTTCAAGCTAATGGTTCAAGCCAATGGTTCAATTGAATGAACCAAGCTAATGAAACGCTTCATTGAACCAAGATGTTGAACCTCTTTTTTGAACCAAGACATTGAACCAAAATGGTTCAAGTTGATGGTTCATTTGATTGAATTGAAACGATGAACTAACAGTTGAACCAAAAGATGTTGAACCAATCGTTGAACCAAGTTTTGGTTCAACGGTTCAAACAAAGCCTTAAATCGACTGATGAACCATTTGATTGAACCAAAGGATGAACCAAATGAGTGAACCAAAAGTGTTGAACTGCTTGATTAAACCCACCTTTGAACCTTTTAATGTTGAACCAAAGGATGAACCAAACATTGAACCTACTACTGATGCTTGCCAATGGAGATTTCTATTTAAACCAAGGTGATGAACTAATCTCAAAAATAACCAAGTGTTAGAAACCAATTCTTTTGATTGAACCCACTTGCAAAAGCCATGAAGCTCATTAAACTTGTAGAAATGAGCCTATTTTTAGAGTCCATAGTTTTCTCTAACCTTGAAAGATTCTATAGATTTCAACCTGTAAAGCCCATTGAACTTGACCTACAAAGTCTGTAGATTTCCTCTTTCTGCTGAGTCCATATATTCAAGCCTACAGAGTCCATAGATTCAAGCCTTTAGATTTTTTAGATTTAAGCCTATAGAGTCTGTAGATTTCCTCTTTCTAATGAGTCTATAGATTTAAGCCTGCAGAGTCTGTAGATTTCCTCTTTTTGTTGAGTCTGTAGATTCAAGCCTGCATAGTCCATAGATTCAAGCCTACAGAGTCTGTAGATTCAAGCCTGCAGAGTTCATAGATTTTTGAGAAGCTTGAAAAATGAGGAATTCAAATGCCTAAGACAAATTTTGAAAAAGGGAAGAGACAATTTTGGTCTGTGGGACCAAAATAGTTCAAATGTTGTCCCAAAAATGAGTGATATTTTTTGGAGGACAACAGCTGGCTCCAATTGGGGAACTTCTATCAATTGCAAAAAGAATTGAAAGGAGTAGAATCCAAAATCTCTAGTGTCTTCATGTGTACCATTGGGTTACAGAGTCATGCTACCCAAAAATGAAAGGCATCAAAAATGGAAACAAATAAAACAAAATAGAATTAAAAACTTGTACAAATATACATATATACAGATGCAATGATCTGATACTTCAAGAGTTGAAGTGTTTCAAATGCTGCCCATTATGAGGCAGAGAAAAGAGTGTGCCATCTTGATATTTCAATAGAAATCTATTTTCACCAATGTGTTGATGAATTATAAATGGGCCTCTCCAAAGGGAGTCAAACTTTCCATGCATCCCCTTTGGTTCTCTCCTTTTGTCCCACAGCAGGACTTGATCCCCAATCTAGAAATCATGATTTCTGGCCTTTTGATCAAAGAGTTTCTTTACCAAACTTTGATGAGCAGCAATTCTATCCACCACCATGGTCTCTAGTCCTCCAGCTTAGTCAGGCACATGATTATTTTGTCAATAGAACTTTCATATGTCTGATCTTCAATTGCCTTTGCCAATTTCAAGGCTAGCAATTCTAAGGTGATTGGTATCTGAGCATTGATACCATAAAGAAGTTGAAAAGGAGACATACCAATTGCCCTCTTTGGTGTGATTCTATCTACCCATAGAGCATCAACCAATGCTTTATGCCATGTTCTTTGATTGTCATCTACTAGCTTCTTGATAATAGTTACTAAATTCTTATTGTTGGATTCAGCTTGTCCATTTCCTTGTGGAAAATAATCAGAAGAGTGAGAGAGTGTAATTCAAAAATGGAAACAAAATTATGCAATCTCTAGAGAGGTGAAACAAGTTGCATTATCAGTAACAATTTTTATTATAACTCTAAACTTGGAAATGATGCTCTCTTTGAGGAAGTTGCATATAACTTCTGAAGTAGCATGCTTAGTTGGGATTGTTTCTACCCACTTGGTGAAATAGTCAGTTGTTGTAAGAACATAATCATGTCCAACACTTGAAGATGGGTTTATTATTCCAATGAAATCAAGTCCCCATTGCTGGAAAGGTTCTTCTATGATCACTGGATTGAGAGTCATAGCAGCTAACTTGGGTCTTCCAACAAATTGTTGACAGAGTTCACATTTTTTCACCCACTTATGTGCATCCTGGAAAAGAGTTGTCTAGTAATACCTGGCTTGTAGAATCTTGTGAGTAGTCACAGGAGAAGAAAAATGTCCTCCACAGGCTAGATTGTGGAAAGATTTCAAAAGCTGGCTTTGTTGCTCTTTGTCTACATAGCGAAGGAATACTCCATATATGCTTCTCTTGTACAGACCATTATCCCAAAGGACAAAATTGGTAGCTTTCAACTTGATAGTCCTCCTTTCTTTGTAATAAAAATGAGTAGGACATTCACCATAAGTAAGAAAATGAGTGATACCTAAATACCACTCATTGGTAGTAGAGATAAAAAGGATTATTGGTGTCTCTTCGACTTTAGTTTATTCATGTTGTGTGTCTTCTGGCTTATTGTCAGCAATTAATTGGCATAGGACATTACCCCTGACCAGCTTTTTCGGCTTGATGTCTAGATCAAACTCTTGGATCTTTACAATTCAATTACCTCTTTTCATGCCAAACTCTACTGAGTTAATATAGACTTGATTGTAGTATCAGGCACTAGGGCAGTAGTATGTGAATTCAGAATATAGAAACAAAAATGTTTGACTACTTTCACCAAGGCATAAGCATGATTCTCTATATTTGAATACTTCATCTCATGGGTTTTGAGATGGAAACTCATGAAAGAGATAGGAGATTCCATACCTTCCTTGTCCTGTTGAACAAGAATTGCTAAAAGAGTGAGTTCAGATGCATAGCTATATATGATGAAATCTTTGTTATAATTTGGGCAAACCAAGATAGGGGCGTGAGCAATGGTAGTTTTGATATCTTGAAATGTTGCATTTCCTTCTTTAGTCCAGCTGAAGATGGTCTTCCCTTTCATCATGTTCACAATGTGTCTAGTTTTCTTAGCAAATTTAGGGATAAATCTTCGTAAGAAATTCACATTTCTGAAGAAAGAATGAATAGCATTTTTGCTTGTAGGAAAATTAAGTTCTTGAATAGACTTGACTCTATCTAAGTCAATATTTATGCCTTCATTAGACACAATGTGTCCAAGGAGTTTCTCCTCTGTTACTCCAAAAATAGACTTTTTAGGATTTAAGGAAATACCATTCTGGTGACAGTGCTCTAGCACTTATTGTAAGTTGCGTACATGATCAGATCGATGCTTTGAAAAGATATTCAAGTCATCAAGGTATATCACTATGAATTTACCAATCTCATCTTTGAAAGCTAGATCCATAGCTCTCTGAAAGGTAGCACCAGCATTTATTAAACCAAAAGGCATTCTTCTATATGCAAATGTACCCTAAGGTGTGGTGAATGCAGTGTTATGTTGGTCTGCTTCACCAACTTCAACTTGATTATAACCTAAGAAGCCATCTAGCATTGATAACATCTCTGCACCTATCACTGTTTGAAGCACTGGATCCATGATTGGCAAAGGATAATTATCTTTCAAAGATGCTTGATTCAGATTTCTAAAATCTACACAAATGTGAATTTCACCATTCTTCTTCCTTACAGGCACTATGTTTTCAATCCATGTATAATGATGGATTGGGAAGATGATTCTAGCATTTAACATCCTTTTTATCTCAAACAGAATAGTACCTGATATTTTTAGATTATATTGTCTAGATTTTTACTTGTAGGGCATGGAGTCAGCCTTGAGAGGAATGTTATGTCAGATTTCATCAGGTCTAAGAGACTTCAAGTCTTCATAAGAATAGGCTAAGACATCCATGTATTGATAGAGTAAAGAGGTGAACTTGAATCTTTCTTCAGGGGTGTAGCACTTACCAATATTGACCATCTTGGGATTTTCTTTAGTAGTCAGATTCACTTGATCGAATCCCTGAGAGAAACTCAAGTCTGTTTGTTGTTGTTTGATGAATCTATCATGATTTTCAAATAGCTTTTCAAGAGAAACTAGGCCTTTGGGAATTTTGTTTCCTTTTAGCTGTAAGAATTCTTCATTTATATCTGAGCTAGATTCAGACACAGATTCATTCTTTTGAGATTCACTGCCTTCAAAACATAGTTGTTTAAAATTATCTTTTCATTCCAAGAAGGCAATTATTTGATGATCATCATTGAATACTTGCCAATGATCATAATTTTCAGGAACACTTGGTCTATAGACTAGCTCAATAGTATACATGTCTTCTTTGAAATTTGAATGAGGATCTAAGAGAGTTCCTAAAACAACAAGTGCATCAGCTCTGTCATTAGACTCTCTGGGTATGGTATAAATTTTGAAAGCATCAAAGCTTTCAATTTGGTCCCAAACCAAGTTATGGTAGTGATGTAATATTTTATTCTTGGTTTGGTATAAGTTCCTCACTTGACAAACCACTAATTCAGCATCCCCTTTGGCATGAAGAAATTTGATGCCTTTTTTCTTAAGCAGCTTTCATGCCAAGTAATAGAGATTCGTATTCAGCTGTATTATTAGTTTTGTTAAACTTTAATTTTTAAGATGAAGGAAACATATATCCTTTAGGAGATATAAAAACAAGTCCAGCTCCTGAACTGGTAGAGGAACAACTACCATCAAATTCCAAAGTCCATATCTCATCTGATACTAATTTTTCTTTAGATTTTCCTTCATCAGAGATGGAGGATCCTTCTTGGTCTGTACTACAGCCTACTAGTTTTTTTGTTGTTGTTGTTGAACTGATTTCTAAGTTGATACTCTCAAGTGTTTCATGTATTTCATCTATAGAAAAAAAAATAGTTACCCATACCTGCGGATTCAAAAAGAATTTGAGCTTCAAGGGCTGATGTCTGAGTGACCACATACTTTGCTTCCTTTTCAAGGAGAAACCTCTTCATTATGCCTTGTACAGGGATCCTTGCCTCAGATAGATCCATGCTTAGTTCTCCTCCTATGTCTTTAAAAAAATTTCATCCAAGCAAAATGCCATTGGATGTTGGGACGTTAGCTACCAAGATAGTCATCTTGATTCTCTTGTCTGGAAAGGTTGCAAATGCAAATTGGGCATCTTTGATTTTCCCCAACAATGGTACTTGCTTTTTCTCCATGGAGAAACATCTTTTAAAGGTTTTGGTCAATGTGAGACTGAGAGACTCAGTTACTTTAGCTGGCATGACATTATTAGATGCACCTAAGTCTATAATATAGTTACTCAACTTATGGCCATTAATTAACAGGGAAACATAGAAAGGTTCTATTTTTCCAAGAACAGTTGGGGGAGTAATGCCCAAATTATTTGGAATAGGTGTGTTCTTTGAAGAATCAGGAGTTACCTTTTTAGCCTTTTGTCCTACAGGGATGTTTTGGTTTTTGACATATTGAACCAGCTTATTCAATTGATCAAGATTGGACTGCAAATATTTAAACTCAAACATTTGTATTTTTGTCTTTTTGACATGATCAATTATGTCAAATGGCTGAGTTGAACTAGGTACAGAGAAAGGTACTTCAACTTTCTAAGTTTTAAGAGGGATGGGAGGTGGGCTAGTTTACAAATTTGAAGTAGAAGGGGAAGGAAAAATTGATGTATTTTCTTTTTGAGTGATTACCAGATCTTTTGACTAAAAAGGTAGAATGGTTCCATGCTTAGCAATCATGACTGTTGGCTATGGTTGCTCTTTTGTCTTCTCTTTATCAACCTGCTAGACTGATTGGTTTTTGGACCTAGTAAACACTACATATGATCCATCAAAAGCTTCTCCTTTGCTTCGAGGTCCATCCTAGTAGTTTAGGAAACCAATATGGGAGTCACCAACTAATTCTTCCTGATTGTCTTCAAGGAGATCAGTGTCATTTTATTGATTCAATTTAGGCTGAATAGAGAATTTTGATTCTACTTCAAGATATCCCATTGTTGAATTAGTTGGAGGAGCTTCTAGGGCAAGTTTCACTTATAAGGGAGGAAGGTGATTATTTTGCCCTTGATTCCTGGTAGTGTTGCCTTGATATGACTAATTTGGGAATGTCCTTCTATATGAAGGAGCAAAAGGCATTCCTTGATCCATTTGCTTTTTGAGAGTAAGAAACTCATTTGCTAATTTCTACACCATTAGATCTATGGTGCCTGTAGATGCATATTCAGAAGATGACAAAGCTCTATTTCTATTTGGATCTCTTCTTATATTCCCTACTAAGATGAGATCATTTTCTACCTTAGTGGCCAAAAGTTGAGCTTCAGTAAGATCTATTTGACCAGCACATCTCAAGAGAAAACTTACTTTAGGTAGTTGAGAATTAATGAAAAAGCATTTGAGATTCTCAGTTGTAGGTCTTGCAATTACAGGGATTCTATTTCTCAATTTTTCAAATTTGGCTATGAAGTCTCTCATAGGCTCATGAGGCTCTTTCTTTATTTGTGTAAGTTGAGCCACAAGTGTATGTGCATCTTCTGCAGGTTTGAATCTAGCTTCAAACTTAGCTTTGAGAGTATTCCAATCAGTCACTGACCAAGCCTATAGATGATAAAACCAATCTGCAGTAGCACCTTGTAGTGTCTCTACAAAAATCTTGACTACTACATCTTCCAATTCTACTCTGATTACTCCTCAAGCTATAATGAAAGTTGCAATGTGCTCATCAGGATGAACTTTCCCATCACCATAGAACTTAGGAAATTTCTTCCTTGAACTGCATGGAAGCTCATGTAGAGGTGGAGTAAGATTGAGAGGACCAAAAGAATTACCCTAGGGGCCTTCAACTACCATTATAGGATTATGAAAATGAGGGATAATACATATCAGAGGGGTAACTATTGGAAAAGCTTTATCAACAGCAGAAGTAGATACTTCATCTAGCAATGGAGATCTGACTTTAGTAGGAGGAAAACTCTTGGTTTGTTGGAGATGAGATGGTGAAGGAAATAGATCAAAATCACTTTGTTGTACCAACTCGAATACAATATCAATTATACCTTTAGCCCTTTAGCTTCATCTATACCTTGAATCTGCCAGATTGTGAAAAAAAAATTGAAAAGAATTGACCTTGCTTCAGTTAAAGCTTGAGGTTTTAAAATGTGCGTTCTTTCCCAATTAGTGTGGAGGTGAATGGATAGATTATAAATAGATAATGGATTTTATATCCCTAGTGGAGTTGCCAAAAACTATTGGTTGAATATTTTGTTGATCAGTGTACTACTAAACAAAATAGGTCTGATCAGCCAAAGTAGGAAGATTAGTCATCCAAATGTGTAGGTTTACCACATCAAAAAGACACTGATCTCTCCTCTCATCAAGGGGAGGTTCCCTGTAGGTATGCTATATATATATATATATAGAAAATAATACTCAAGGGTAGGACAAACCATCCATCTCTCTTTCTTCAGAGATGATGTGTATAGATCAAAGGAGAAACTCAAGGAAAAATGACAAAAAGCACTCCTCTTTTTTTAGAAGTACTATTCAGCAAACCACAAGAATACTCCTGGTAGTAATAGCAAAATGTAGCAAAGGATGTAATAACCAGCAAATCGAGATGCAGCACAAAGTCTCCACCTGAATTGCTTAAGAGTAAGATACAAAGGACAATGAGGGCACAAAGTCATCCCAAAGTCCTTTACACATAATTGAAAAGAAAACACACTAAAGGCAATTATGGGGGCACAAAGTCTCTCCACACTTGACTCTTTAGGACACCTTCCTGACTGTTGTCACTAATTCTGCTTGTTGAATTAAAGGAATAGAAGATATATTAAGCAAAAAGACATAAGAACAGTTTCCCCAACAATAAAGATATCACAGCACAAAGTATGAAAAATCACTTTCTTTCTTATTCCAATAGCAAAATATGATCAACAAACTGAGCTCAAAGTCTCAGAAAATGCCTTTCAATTTGGGCAGAGTTTTGTTCTGATTGTCAAAAAAGAGATCCATTTACAATAGAAGAGAGTCCCTTATATAGCTTCTTCAAGAAGAACTCAGGAATAGTAACACATCATGTTGCATTGGAATCTGGTAAGAAGATAGGCTAGAACTTAGGGGTGTTTTACCCATTTGATTTTATTAATGCAGGGAAACAAGTCATGCTTATTGAAAGTTTTCAACTTTCAATGTCCACTTAGCGATTTGATCTTACCTTCATCGTTCCTCCTTTTTGGTTAATTGAATCAAGTCCTAGATTCAATTTGCTATTATGTTCTTTCCTCACTTTATACTTGTCTTGGCCTTGAAGTCTATGAATGTATTCTGGTCTGTAGGTTCAAAGGATCAATGGTTATTTTGTTGTCTTGAATTTGACGTTCGCATGCCCGTCACTATGTTTTCAATGGTTAGTTCGTTGTGTTGAATTTGATGTCTTCAGGGGCATCACCCCTTGGTCCTCTTTCAACTCTCTATTTGGCACTTTTTTGGATTGGACTTGCCCTTTCAGGCCTTAAGAAGTGATCCCTAAATGGCCTTCAAGCTTCTTGTTTTACATCCTTCTCAAAGGGAAGGTGACCCTTCGGCTTCAGGAAGTGCCCTTTAAGTTGGTAGTCGAGACTCCCCCACAAGGGCACCTACCCTCAAGGTCCTTTGATGGCCCTTCACAAATTCCTATGGATAATTCTTGTGGGTATTTTCCTCGAGATTTTCCCTAGGCAAATTCCTGCAGACAATTCCCGTAGACAATTCCCGCGGACAAATTATCTACAAAAATTTATCGTGGACAAAAAGTCCATGGAAATTATTCCATTTTCCAATACACAAATTCCTTTGGGTTTCTTTCTTCCATGACTTCTCAGAATTCTTTCAGACTTTTTGTCTGAAAGAATTGTGCCTTAGACTTGCCTTAGTCTTTTTGAAAATGACCCTTATGAAAGGTATTTTCATTGACCAAGTTCCCTCCACAAAGGCACTTGTCCTTCAAAATGCCCTTTGAACTTTGGTGATGAACCAACTATTGAACCATTCCATTGAACCAAGGCTTTGAACCAATTTTTGAACCTAGGCTTTAAACCAAAATGGTTCAAGCTGATGAACCCTTTATTTGAAGCAACCATTGAACCTCTTCATTGAACCAATCAATTGAACCAAGATTTGAACCAAAATGGTTCAAGATGATGGTTTAATTGAATGAACCAAGTTGATAAAATACTTCATTGAACCAAGACATTGAACCTCTTTGTTAAGCCAAGACATTGAACCAAAATGGTTCAAGCTGATGGTTCATTTAATTAAACTGAAATGATGAACTAATAGTTGAACCAAAAGACATTGAACCAATCATTGAACCAAGTTTTGGTTCAATGGTTCAAACAAATCCTTGAACTAACTGATGAAGCATTTGATTGAAACAAAGGATGAACCAAATGAGTGAACCAAAAGTGTTGAACCACTTGATTAAACCCGCCTTTGAACCTTTTAATGTTGAACAAAAGGATAAACCAAATGTTGAACCTGCTACTGATTCTTGCCGATGGATATTTATGTTTGAACTAAGGTGATGAACTAATCTCAAAAATAACCAAGTGTTAGAAACTGATTCTTTTGATTGAAACCACCTGCAGAAGCTGTGAAGCCCATTGGACTTGTAGAAATGAGCCTATTTGCAGAGTCCATAGAAACCAAGTCCATAGTTTTCTCTAACCTTGAAAGATTCCATAGATTTCAACTTGTAAAGCCCATTGAACTTGACCTACAAATTCCATAGATTTCCTCTTTCTGCTGAGTCCATAGATTCAAGCCTGCAGAGTCCGTAGATTCAAGCCTGCATAGTCCATAGATTTAAGCCTGTAGAGTCTGTAGATTTCCTCTTTCTGCTGAGTCCATAGATTCAAGCCTATAGAGTCCATAGATTCAAGCCTAAAGAGTCTATAGATTTTTGAGAAGCTTGAAAAATTAGGAATTCAAATGCCCAAGACAAATTTTGAAAAAGGGAAGAGACAATTTTGGTCTATGGGACCAAAATAGTTCAAATGTTGTTCCAAAAATGAGTGATATTTTTTGGGGGACAACAGAAATCAAAGTGATAAAATAAGTAAGCATTAAAGGCCTTTGTGAACATCTAGCTTTATATCTTCATTATTCAAAGGAAGAGGATCTAGTTAATCATGATTATTCTTAATCAGTTGGTTCATTGCCTCTACAAATTTAGACATAGGATGTGATCATATTTATCCAAAATGGTATCCTAATAATATGAGTAGATCACAAAGGAGATATTTTATATTGCAATATATTCCCTTTTATCTTGTGGATGGTGTGATTTTTAGGAGGGACATCAATGGTGTGCTATTGAGATGCATTGATATTGACCAGTTTGGAGTGTTGTTTGAGAAGTTTAATGATGGGATAGTAGGTCATTTCTCTCCAAGAACCATAGCTTCCAAGATCATGAGAGCTGGTTATTATTTTCCCATCCTCTTCAAGTCTTTCCATGTTTGGGTGAGAAAGTGTAGACAATGTGCTTTCTTTATAGGAAAGAATAAACTTATGGATCTTCCATTGAATCCTATCTAGGTTGATAAACCTTTCATGAAATGGGATCTTGATTTCATTGGCATTATAAATTCCCTATCAAGTGTTGGGAATAAGTGGATACTCATAGTAATTGATTATTTTACAAGATGGGTTGAGGTGGTAGTATTGAAGGAAACTAATGAGAATGCTATCTTAGAGTTATATGAGAGCATCATAATAAGGTTTGGCACTCTTACTATTATTTTAGATAATGCTCTTGATTTTATGGGTGAGAAGATAGCTTATTAGGCAAATAATAATGGCATATTCTTGAGCACTTCATCCAACTATTACCTTCAAGGTAATGGGTTAGTTGAATCTACTAATAAGGACCTAATCAGAATCATTAAGAGAACCTTGGAGCATAACCAAAGAGCTTGGCATATCAAATTGAAGAAAACCTTATAGGCTGATAGGATAACTCCCAAGAAGTTAATAAGGAATTTTCCATTTGTGTTTATCTATAGAAGGAAAACTAGGTTGTATATCTCTTAAGATTTTCCTGCCTTAGAGTTAGTACATCAACTAGAGTTACTTGAGGCTAGAGATAAAGCTTATCAAGCTATGGAGCATAAAAAAATACCAATGAATATATATTTTTACAAGAAGGCAACATCAAGATCATTTATATATGGTGACATAGTATTGAAATGGAATGAAAATAGAGTTAAACTAGGGAGACATTCCAAATTTGATAACCTATGGAGCAGACCATATGTCATCATCACGTGTAAGAAAAGTAACTCTTTTCAATTAAAAAGGATGAATGGATAAGAATTATCTATCTCTATGAATGTGATATATTTTAAACCCTACTATTGAGAGTTTAAATTTTGTTTTGTAAATATTAGAATAGGTGTATGTTTCCTTTGTTGTGTGTGTTGTGTTCCAATAAGTGATTTTGAATCACATTTGTGTTTCTTTCTTTGTGTTTTGATCTTGTTGTTTTCATGCATTTTGTGTACTATTCAAAGGTAGTTTATATGTCTAGCTTATTGTACATATGACTCCATAGCCCAATAGATAGGATTAGGTAATTGGATATGGCATATCAATTATACCACCCTTTATAAATCAGCAAAGATGTTGACCATTTTTACCTTAGGCCAAAATGGGTCAACCACCTATAATCAAAATCTTGTATAGGGACTTTTTATAATGTCAAGGGGTATGCTGTAGCTTTTTTGATATTATTTCATATGCCATCCTAGTCTTGGTCATGGTCCAGTTCAATCCTTGTGCCATTTGGTATCTTAGGGGTCATTTTAGGGTCATATATGCAAGTGTTAGGTTTTCATGGTGATCAATGTAGTTAGATCATGGAATAAGTTCTCTTATGCCTCAATAAATTCATCTAAGCTTTCAAATATCAAGTAGCAACTTAGGAACAAGCTTTATGAAGATAGACTATCATCAAGACTTCACATGGAAACCAAAATGGAACAGCATGCTCATGTATTTTAATTATGCTCAAAAAGCCTCACACGACCATTATACCATGCACGATCAATGTCTTTAGTTCTAATATCATGGTCTACAATTTTCATATCTTGATGAGCCTTCTATCTTGAGATCTAAGCATTTAAATTTGAGCTTGTTGAGTCTAAGGAGCCAAACCATCTATGATGGCATCCAAGAATGAATGAACTAGCTCTTTTTTACATTTTTATCATCATTAAGGAAGCCCCCATGATCCAATGGATTATATCTCTAGGTATTTATTCATGTCAAGAACACGATTTGAAAATTTCAAGTCCACGTGAGCTTTTTGGCTCAAGTTATAAGATTCTAAAAATGGACCTATGGCATAATACATTTGCATTAACATCAAGTTTAAGCTCAAGAAAAACAAATATTTTTTAGTTTAAACTTGATGGTTAGGCTAACATCAATGATGATCACATGAACATCATTTGACAAGAGCATGGATGTTAATTTTAACATCATAAAATAGTTGATAGTTTTAAAATAGTGGATCACCAACAGATCTAATGGTCTACATTGAATTATACATATTGATCCAATAGTATGAGATGAGTCAAATAGTCAAGGATATCAAGATATTGACACATGACATAAATACATGAGGCTAGAATACTAATAGTGGATCCTAAAAATAAATGCAGACTACCATGTGGTGTAAGCTTGGATAGAGTTGACAAGCCAAGGGCAAGATTAATGACTCATAATAATTCATACCAAGTAGGATCAATGGTGCAAGATGGGTCAATATGTCAATAGGTTGAGTTAGGTATCAATAACCAATGAAATTAATGGTCAAAAAACTAAGGGACTTCATGGAGATCGAACACATGACCAAGGTAGAACTAGGGAAAGCTTTTCAAAGGGTACCTACTGCCATTAAAGCTTGATCAAATACCATGAAGTGAACATAGTGATGTATTCATGAACAAAGAACATAAATTACCACCATCAAAGCTTAATATGGACCTTTGGTTTCAATATTTTAAGCTTACAATGTCATTTTATGACTATGTTATCTTTCTTTAAAGAAGGGTCCATGCATATACAAATTCTTAGGTTTGGTAATGACGTAATGGATCTATGTGGACCTAATAGGAACTAGGCATTGAGTAGAGTGGTATGATATAATTACTATAGGAAAACCACTATCTAAGATTGGTTTTCCATCTATAGTGGACCCATGAGTATGAGGTCAAGTTTGAGCATGATCTAGTTAGAACAAGAGCTATTATTGCAAAGGATGCCATGAAGGCATACATGTAGACACCAATGATTTCATTTCTAGGACCAATTGTATGAAAGGGACCCTTTCTCTCCACTGTGCATGCCATGATAAACTTGTTTGGATCATTTAGCACCAAGACAAATTTCTAACAGATAGATCTAATTTTTATAACTACATTAATGCTAGAACTTAGCTTGAAACCACTTGATCCTATCATTACAACCATATGGAGCATGATTGAAGTAATATTGAACCATTACAACTACTTGAGATTACTCAAATCAATTAAGAGGTTCTAAAGAAGCATACTAGCATAGGCAGTTGTAACTATGGTTCAAATGAGGTTTAAATCATTTTATTCCCCTTAGGACTTCCCTTTTCTCACTTCTCTCTCTCAAATGCTCTAAGTAGCTACCATTTTGGCCTTTAAAAAAACCATGCCATGTAAGCAAAAGCCATACTAAAGTGATGTCATATTTTTCCTTTGAACATTAATGCAAGTCTATTTTTGAGTTTAGAACAATTGTCTAAGTCTACAAGTGATGTATGGTGATGAAAAGTGATAATTTTATTCCTTATTTCCCTTATCCTTTCATTTTTATTAATATTTATTAGTCTATCAAGTCATATAGAGTGTATTCTAGTGTGAAAAGATTTTTTAAGTGTAAAATTATCCTTGGAGTGTGAAATCTTCCCTCTGGTTCATTTGCCTTGTGTTACTACTCACATTTCACCTCTATACTGAAATAATCATGTTAGAACCCATTAAGACTTAGAGACTAGTTTGTATGCCTTGTTTCATCATGGTATAAATATGATGGTCACATGGAAGACATTTTGGTGCATTATCTCCTTTAGAGTAGGTTTAATTCATGCATTCTCTAACTCCTTTTCCCATAAGTAAGCATTAGTTTAGGTGATAATCAAGTGCATGATATATTCAGGGAGTTATCCCTTAAATATAGAGGCTCATTTCCAATATAGGTACACCCACATACTAGGAAATGTTCCCATGTTGCCTAAATTTGGAAGAGGCCTAAACACACTCTTCTAGGGTGCAAGATTTGGTGACAACAGTGTCCAAAGATATTATTTATATAGAACCTGAGAGAGTTCAATACATTAAATCCTTACCCTTACCCAATCACAAGAAAGGTCTAGATAGTTTCTTGGGGAAGATTAACTTCATAAGAATATTTATCCAAGGCTTTGTAGAGTTGGTCAAACCTCTTACTCACATGCTAAGGAAATAGAAGGAGTTTACATGTGTTAGGTTGTGGAGCTAAAAGCTTCACTGATGTAAGTAGGGAAGGAGGTTGCGAAGGGTTGCGAAGTGTTACTGTTGCCGGTGTCGGTCAGGCCAACCGATGTCGGCAGGGAGGAGATAGGAAGGCAACCAACATCGGTCATATGTCGGCCAGTGTTGACACCCCCCAAGTAGATAAGGACTGATGTCGGTCACCTGTGTGGTTTGAACTGAGTGTTTTACAGGCAGTTAGCTAAAAAACCAAGTGTTTACATGTCAAGAGCCAGTTTTAGACTAAGAGCTACAAATCTAATTATTGTAATTAGGTGTCTAATTATTGTTTGCATGAGATCTATTTTAGAGAGAAGAGAGCAATAGTGTGTTCCTCCTAGTGCCACAGTACCAAGTGTGGGTGCTGGATTGGAGAATCAGTAGGGTTCTTCATGTATGTATGATCTTGGTCATCAGGTGAGCATGGCCTCTATAGGAGATCTGCATGGGTAAGTAAGATCATTGATTTGTAGGTGTATGTTTGTGTAAGGTCAAGGTTCACAGGTGTGCAGAACCAGGTTGATTTGCAGGTGTGCAAGATCAGATAAGACAGCAACACAATAGGGAGCAGAATCAGGTGGGGTCTACTTGGAGTACGTGTGTGTACTTGTGGAGTGCATGGAGCACTTGTGGAGTGCATGGAGCACAGGTGTAAGGTGAACACCAAATCTATGTTTGATTTGGGTGTTGGGACCTAAGGGAGAGATCTTTGAGGGAAGATTTACTATTTATTCCCTAGAGGTGTGGGAGCCCTAGAGGTGTGTAAGGAAGAAGAATTGTGGCAGCCTTCTTTATTGTATTTCCTTCTGAAAGAGTTTTAATACAAGTTGTGTATTGTCTCTCATATCATGTGTTATTTCTGAATTCTAGTTACTTGTGTATTCTGGTTTATTTCCACATATTAAGTTGCTTGGTAATCAATTGTGTGCTTTCGGTTATTTATCCCAACATGTGGTATTAGAGCTAAGGTTGTAGGGAACAAGTTTTGTGTTTGGTTACAGGTCACTCTCAGGGGTTTCTGATCGAGTGGGAGTAGAGAAATGGTAGATCAAAGTAAGCTAAGAATAGAGGAGTTGAAAAACATAGATGGTCACTTACGGTCCTATGGAAAGAAAGAGCAGGTAAAAAAATATTGTTGGTTGGTAGCAAATCAGCATGAAGGAACTGAAGTTGTAGATGTTGCAGGTGTTGTTACATAGGATGCTTTGGGAGGTTTCTTGGATAAAGTTGAATCTTGGATAACATATTATGTTGCATCTTTCCATGCAACCCCAGGGAGAGGAGTTGGTTAGCCTTGCCAAAGAATTGGCAAAGGGGAAGTGAAGCTGAAATTACAGGCGGCCAACACATGGGTGTTGAAGGAGGTCATGCAGGTCCCAGGTTTGGAGATATGGCTAATTTCTTTAGAAAGGTTGGGTGATGAGAGATGCACAAGAACTCTAATAGTGGATGCACTTGAATTAGCTAGTGGTAAGAAAATAGGTACTCTTTATCTACTTGTTTATATTAATGATTCTTCTTTTGTTGCAGAGACATGGCTTCATAGGCTTGGTCACATGAGCAAGAAGGAGATGCATGTTCTTAAGAGGAAGACTAATAAATTTGATAGGCTTAAGAACTAGAAATCCTTGGTGTTTATGGAGGAGATGGCAGATAGAGACCATTGGATGGGGTTGGATACTTCTGGGTAGGGCAGTTTGGACATGGGACTTGATTCAAAGGAGCTCACGGGGAAAAAGTCATCACTCACAGGCGAACACAGGTACCGGCATCGGTAGGAAAAATGACATCAATAGGAGGTAAGACCGACATCAGTCATGAGGACCGATGTCGGTAGAAGGAGGACATCGACATTGGTAGGGTTGGTAGTCAGGATAGGCATAGGAACTGACATCGGTTGGATGCAGACTATGTAGTGACTGAGGTCGGTCATTGTAACAAATTTTGGGTGGACAGTGAGCTGTCAAGGAGTCTCAAACACCCATATGGAGGACTAAAGGTGGTAAGTAAGCCTCAAATTCATTTTTCCTCTTCTTTATACTAGTTTCTGACTGCAAAGCAGGAAGGATCCAAGAAACAGTGGGAGCATGGCATGGAGAGATTGCAGAACCAAGCGAGAGATTTGGCAGGGTTGCCAGTGGGTATGAAAGCATAGAGACGAATGGATACCTTAGTTGAAGAATAGAGAGAATGGACACATGAGATGGAAGACTAGGGCATATGGTCTTAAGGAAGCTGCAAGACAGTGGTACAGGTTTTTGACAGTGGGATGACAAAGCATGACTTTAGTCAATGTCAGGGTAACTACTGTGGTTTGTCTTACCAGGTGGATGATGATTACAACATCATTCTGTTGCTGTATGTGGATGGTATGCTAGCTAGCAGGTTTATACATATAGGGTTTTGCTGAGCTAAGGGTAAGATTAGTTCAGTGGTTTGTTATGAAGAATTTGGAGCAGTGAAATTATTTGGCATGGGAGACATGGGAGATCACAGGTTGATTTTGTCTCCAGTGGGAGCTGATGTGAATCAGGTGTTGGCAAGGTTTAGGATGTAGAATCAGAGCACACTAAGGGCTAGATAGTTCAGTGTCTGAAATCACATGAGGTCTGGTATAGGCCTAAGTTTTCCCAAGCATTGGGTGTTGTCAGAGAGTTAGGAGCCAATTCGGGGAAGTGGGTTCTCAGGTATTTGAGAGGGACCAGCAGCAGGGATTCATGTTATTCAGGGTCAGGACTTCACTACATGGATTTGTAGATGTGGATGCAATAGGGTACTTAGATGATAGGAGGTACATCACAGGTTATGTGGTGGGTTGTCTTTAGGATTGAGCTTGAAGAGGGATACAAGCCAAGAAATAGATTAGACAGGGTACATGTACAGGTACAGTGCAGCTATTTATCTCCAAGTGGGAGATTGTTAGGTTGTGGAGCTAAAAGCTTCACTGATGCAAGCAGGGAAGGAGGTTGCAAAGGGTTATGAAGTGTTACTATCACTGGCATCGGTCAGGCCAACCAACATCGGTAGGGAGGAGACAGGAAGGCAACCGACATCGGTCATATGTCGGCCAGCATCGGCACCCCCAGGTAGATAAGGACCGACGTTGGTCATATGTCGGCCAGCATCAGCACCCCCCAGGTAGATAGGGACCGATGTAGGTCACCTGTGTGGTTCGGACTGAGTGTTTTACGGGTAGTTAGCTAATGAACCAAGTGTTTGCATGTTAAGAGCTAGTTTTAGACTAAGAGCTACAGATCTAATTATTGTAATTAGGTGTCTAATTATTGTTTGCATGAGATCTATTTAAGAGACTCATTGGTTGTATTGTAAACTAGTGCTAGAGAGTAAGAGAGAAAATAAGCTCCTTCAAAGAGAAGAGAGCAATGGTGTGTTCCTCCTAGTGCCACAGTACCAAGTGTGGTGATGGATTGGAGAATTAGTAGGGTTCTTCATGTATGTATGATCTTGGTCATCAGGTGAGCATGGCCTCTATAGGAGATTTTCATGGGTAAGTAAGATCTTTGATTTGTAGGTGTATGTGTGTGCAAGGTCAAGGTTCACAGGTGTGCAGAACCAGGTTGATTTGTAGGTGTGCAAGATCAGATAGGACAGTAACACAACAGGGAGTAGAATCAGGTGGGGTCTACTTGGAGTACGTGTGTGTACTTGTGGAATGCGTGGAGCACTTGTGGAGTGCGTGCAGCATAGGTGTAAGGTGAACACCAACTCTATGTTTGAGTTGGGTGTTGGGACCTAAGGGAGAGAGCTTTGAGGGAAGATTTACTATTTATGCCCTAGAGGTGTGGGAGCCTTAGAGGTGTGTAAGGAAGAATAACTGTGGCAGCCTTCTTTGTTGTATTTCCTTATGAAAGAGTTTTAATACAAGTTGTGTATTGTCTCTCATATCATGTGTTATTTCTTAATTCTAGTTACTTGTGTATTCTGGTTTATTTTCACATATTAAGTTGCTTGGTAATCAATTGTGTGCTTCCGGTTATTTATCCCAACAACATGGAACAAAGAGGGTAAGAGGATATTTAAGGCCATCAAGGATGCCATCTATCATGACCCTACACTTCTTAATCCTAATTTTAGCAAGGAATTCTACTTGTGTGCTTTCTTTAAATTAGATGTAATTTTTACCATGTTAATGCAACAAAATGGTGAAGGTCTAGAATAGCTTATTGCCTTTATTAGTTAGGCCTTAGAAGGATATGAAGAAAGTTATATTTTTTTAGAGAAACATGTGATTTTTTTGGTGAGGGGATTGAAAAAATTTAGGCACATGGTGTCAAATATCAAGATCATACTCATGGTATTACACCCAAGCATTAAGGAGTTTATACTCAATAGAGATCTTAATGAGAAGAGAGTTGGGTAGGTAATAAAATGCATGGAGTATGACCTTGAAGTTAGAGTTATAAAACTTATCAATGGTAGAGGATTATTTGAGTACCTTGAATTAGAGGTAAATGAAGGTAAAGATCAAGTGTTGGTAGTTTATGATAGTCAACAAGTAGCTACAAGCAATACCCATCTCAGCTAAACACATGATGTGATTAGATTTCTTCAATTAGGCCATTGTCTTATGGGGTTATATAGAACCAAGAGGAGGAACTTTAGGTTTAAAACTATACCCTATGTCTTGATATATGGATTAATTTTTAATTACATAGGAGGCATGCTTTTGAGGTGTGTGGAATCATTCTAAGTGGATAAATTACTTGAATAATTTAATGATGGCCCAGTTAGTAGGCATTTTTTTGCCAAGACCATATCCTCTAATATCGTTAAAATTGGGTAATTTTGGCCCACATTTTTTATATATTCACACTCTTGGGTAAGGAAGTGTTCATAGTGTGCCATGTTTATTGGAAATTAGAAGTTATCTACCTTCCTTTACAATCAATACAAGTAGAACAACCCTTCACACAATGGGGTTTGGATTTCATAGGGATGATCCATCCACCTTCCATTTTTGGACAAAATTGGGTCAACACATCTAAAAACTACTTCATAATGTAGGTTGAAGCAGCTACCCTCAAAGAATCCAATGAGAATGATGTCCTAGAGTTCAATGACAACCTTATGATCAGATTTGGTGTGCCTTCAATAATCATTTTTTATAATGTCCTAGCATTTAGTAGTACCAAGGTATGTGATTGGGATATTTCACATAGAATCCATCTCAAATCATCTTCTCACTATTACCCATAGGAAAATAGACTACCAGAGTTCACAAACAAAAACTTGCTAAGGATCGTCAAAAGGACTATGGAGGATAGTTAAATGCAGTGGCATACTAGATTGAGGACTACCATATGGGCAGATAGAGGCACACCTAAGAAGGATACTATATATTCCTCATACCTCCTTATCTATGGTAGAGGGGCAAGACTTCCTATCTCCCTTGATTTTCATTCATTATATCTTGCCCATTAACTTGAACTCCTAGAAGATGATGTTATGCAAGTGAGAATAAATGATCTAGGATAGCTAGAGGAATAAGAGATAGTGTCATGCACATAATTTGTTCTAATAAACATCTAGTGAAGAATTCATATGCCAAGAGAGCTTCTTATATAATGTTTTAATAAGGAGATATAGTCCCCAAGTGGGATGAGGATTGTGTCAAGCTAGGAAATCACTCTAAGTTTGACAGCCTTTAGAGTCAACTTTATATTATCACATGTTTTAAGGAGTGAAATGCCTTTGGCCTTACTAAATTAAATGGTGAGATCCTTCCCATCCTTATCAATGGGAGGTATCTCAATTTATAATACTAAGTCTCCTTTATGTTCTATTGTACATAGGTAGGTAGGTTTGTCTTTTACCTCCAAGTGCTCTTGCCTAAATGTCATGCTTATTATTTAGTCCTATTATTTAGATACTTATATGTTATGTTCTTTATTATTTATTATTTTTTGGTTGTGTCTCATTGTTTCAAGAGTGTAAAAGGTTAATATAAAACCTATGTTGCAGTCGTGTTCCATCTGTTAGTGACCATGAACAAGCTTGATTAATTTTCTAGCTTCCATAACTAGCAAGCTAGTCAAGCCAGCTAAGTCACTAAAAATATTGGTCACTTTATATTCCTAAACCTAGAAAGTGGTAAACCTTCTTTCTTGGAGTCATGGTCCATCCTTGACACTATATTTTTTGGTCATGTCATGAGTTTAGAGGGGTGCATAGTCAGTCCACTATTTGGTCATGTTTTAAACTTGCCTTCTCAGTTCTTATGGGCCTTTTTCCTCTTTTCAAGCCTAAGTCATGTAGTGTGATGGTGTTCAAAAGTTCCTAGTTAGTATTTATCCACCTTGAAGGGTCATCAACATGAAAAAGATGCAGTGATGAAGACAAATTAGGAAAATAGATTGGTAAAGTTCTAAAGACACATTGGTCCTACATAATCATCAGAGGCATGCCCCTTATTAAGATTTCAATATGCATTATAAGTAAAATTATAAAATTTATTCAAGGTTTCATTAACCATTGACGTGATCTAGGTGTATCAACATGGTGATCTAATTGATAAAACTTTTTTAAGGCCATATACGTGTGCATAGTCAATGGTTCTGGTCATAATGAGATGTTAATTATCTTTGATTGGCCACAAAATCACCCCATACACCTCCAAATAACCTCATTATCCTCATTAAGCCATCATGGGATGGTTTCATACCTCATTTGGATCCATTTTTGCCTTGGTCAATGTTCATTTCCCTTAAAGAGGGCCCACATGTGCCAAATTGTGACCTTTCAACTTCCTCAATTCATACCACTAATTCAAAATGTAGTATTCTCCCATATTTTCCCTCTAAAACACTAGTTGGCTACATTCTAGGTCTGAAGTAAGAATATATATAGGAAATATGTCATAGGTATTTATTCAATAGTAGGGATTTATATTGTATGAAGCAACTCAGTTAGAGGTATGTTCTTATAGATGGAGTTTAGATATGTCCAATGGTTAAAGGAACAATGTGCTTCAGTGATTTAGGAGGTCAAAACTATTACTACTTTTCTTTGATCTCATTAGCATGCGTAGAGGACCCCTCAAGTTTGTATTTATTCTTTATAGGATAAGGTGAGTGGGGATCCAAGATCTTGCCCATGGAATTTGTCTATAGGTTAAATGTATGTCCTTTATGAACATTCATTAAGTAGTGAAGGAACATCTATACCCCCTCACTTGCATAGGAATATTTGGAGTCAATGGTTTCCCAAGGATTTTGCCTCATTTGTTAAAACTGATCATGGATCCTATTCTCTCAAGTCATGTAGATTCTTCCCATAGTTATTTCAACATTGCATTCATTTGTTTGAGCTTATGTGTCTTGAAAATCACCTTGACTAGTTTTTGTATATTTTTTGTAGATAATTTAACCAGATAATAGAGTTTTAGTGCCTCCATAAAAGGATATAGGAAGGGTTGAAGAGTTATCAAGGGTTTTTCAAGGATTTTAAAGCCTTCTTGCTCAAATGGAAGGCCCAATAACCCCTTGTCATCTTCGAATACATCAAGGATACCAAATTACCTGTGTGAAGAATATTGCATGGTAAACTATGTATATGTGGCTCAAGCACACCTATAGGGCTCCAATGTGTCCCAAAACATGTAATATAATGTTGAAATGGTAATAATATGTCTTAAAAATCCTCAAGAAAACTTTCTCCACTCTCATGATGGCTTCACAAGAATGTAAACCACCTTTTGTGTTATAAATCCACTCAGTCACCATTTAGTAGTGTTTAAGGTTCTTTGTGAAGTTTAAGGTACTTGTGAGAATTTGAGGTTTCCTTTTGGGACTGTATACACTTTACTCTTACCTCAAAACTTTCATGTTTTATTTGGTATACATTATGGAGTCTACAAGTTCTACTTAGGTTCATCTTCGGAGGAGTCTAGTTTCCATTTCATATCATTCTCATGCTCATGTTATTCCCCTATGTTTCCACTACCATTACATTATATTAACCCTATTTATATGTTCATTCCACTCCAACATCCTTCATTATTACCCTATTTCATCCATCCACCCTCAATTCAAGATTGGATCATCCCAATTTAACCCCCACATTACACTAAAACCATCCATACAACTGAGATCATCAAGGACTAGACCTAAATGGTCATATGGCAACATAAGAGTGTAAAAAGTGCACCACAGTTAGTCTTAAGGCTACTGTAGCAAGATTTCAAGGATGACCAGGTAGACTATTCAAGTATATGAAAGTTAATATGAGAATCATGGGATATTCATCCTAAAAAAATTGAGTGATCATATGATCCACTAATACTAATGGTCTCAAACATCCTACAGGCCATCTCCTTCCTAGCATAGGCCTGGTAGCAAATATTGTAGCTCAGTTAGAGGTAAACTAAGGTAATGGATGACATTGCTAGCATATAGTAGTGTTTTCACTTCATATGAGATTAGATAAATAGAATCCATAAAGAGGAGATAAATTTTGATATTGTTGAGGGTGTAAAATTGATAATCATTACCCCTAAAGAGGTATAATGATGTCACCACAATTATAAGAGTATAAAGTCTATGCAAGTATGAGACCTGAGTTAAATGAAAAGATGGGTTATGAAAGAAATTATTTTTGGGGTACTATCCCCTAATAATGATGGTCATTTTAATTATGTGGTAAACACTTCCAAGGATCATAAACACCCTTAAAGATAATTTTATAAGCCATAATCAAAGATACATGTCTGAGTACACTGATTAGTAGATATTTTAGAGCTAATTTGAGCCAAAATGGTTATATGGAACCCTTCCAATCATAATCAAGCCTCTAAAATTAGTATATATGGAGTTCATGGCCTATTTAAGATGTCCATATGTTCACTTTACTAGGAAAAATAATGGATATACTCATTATTTTATCTCATACCAATGCTTGTTTGGTGTAGGAAAATAGTGAGTTAATGGCCCATCCAGGGTTTAGGAAGTTTTCAAGCTATTTGAGACCCCTAAGAGGTTTTGCTCCAAGTGGATATTGATGTTTCAAGGTTCCTTAACCTCCTCTAGAGACTATATTCTCATTACAATAGTTAAATCCTTAAGAGGTGAAGTGACACATGCAAGTAGGTAGATTCCAGACTTTGGTGGCACCTTAGGACCTCTATAAGTTATAGCAGCCAATCCAATGGTGAAAATAACGAGTGGAAGCAAGTTTTAGACCCATAAAATGGATTTCAAGTGTTATGAGGTGGAAAAAGTGACCCAATTACAATAAAACCTAGCTCAAGCTAGTCCATCTACATATAAACAATTTGAGGGCCATCTTCAAATGCTCACCTCCTCTACCACAAGTATCCTTAGACCCATAGATCCTATGAAATATTTTTAAGAAAATAAGGACTCAAAAATACCTGTAAATAACCCTAACCTAACATTCTAATGCTAATATCTCTAAGGATACTTTGCATGGGAATCTAGCTTATTCATGAGAGATGAAGGGATTAATTCCCTAAACATTCATGACCTTTGTTTTAGGTTAGGATGTTCATACTATATGAACCATCGTTAAGGTGGTGGAAATATCAAACCCTACACAAATCCCAAAAATTGCATGATAATGAAACATCACCTCAAAACCCACTCAAATGAAAGAGTTTATCCATGAAATGACCTTGAAGGTCTTTTAAGGTCCTCTAAGTACCACCATGGCTATTTGGTTAGCACGTGCAGGGTCAAGGTTATAAGGAAGAGGCCTAGAAAATCTAGTTTGAGCCCAAAGATCAGGATATAGAGAATATTCATGTCCAAAATGAGTTGGAGAAGGGAGAGGGACTCCCAAAACACCTAAATAATCCTTTTTGTGTTTTCATGTTGACTTCCATGATTGGTCCTTCAGATAGAGAGTTGTGGGTATTAGAAAACTTAGTTATATGCACTATAAAGATGGTAATTGGCACAATGAAGTCACTAATACTAATTATTGAGGTGTCTAAGGTGTTTTCCTAGTCACACATGATGAAATTATGGTTCATAACTCCAATATGTAGGCTAAAGTCCATGTCCCAAGTCTACAAATAATACAAACCTTTAAATCTCATCAAGATTGTGCTTTCAAAAGTAAAATAGAGGATAAGCTGAGAAATGTGGATTCTCCCAGACCAAAAGGGGAGGGATAACACAATTTTTAAGGGAATTTAGATAAGTTCAATCCCATGGAAGAGTCATTAAGGTGAACCTTTCTACTTGAAAACATGTAGATATCACAAGAAGATCAAATTTTTCATACAAAGAGCACCTTGAAGTGCTTTCCACAACTTTAAGGTTACATATTGAGGGTCTGAATATATGGATCTATTTTGAAAAAGCAAATTTATAATGTTTCAATCATAATTTACATTACATAGCCTAATTAAAATTTATATATCATGGAATAACTAATTTTAAGACTTATTCTATTCATCCAATGTTAAAATAGCTTATAGAACTAACTAAAAGTGTTCTCATCATCTCCATCTAAAATGTCAGTTTGTGAGGCAGTCTAATTAGCCTAGTGAGGTAAGGCTAATGAATTTTTTGGGTAAAGAACCCCTCACTAAGTCTCATCAGATGAAATTCAATCCTAAGGTCAACTGTTAGACCACTCACATAGTGGATGTAAGCATAATGTTGGAGTTCAGACCACACAAGCTTACTTATCATGAAAATGGATGGATCTAGGGAGAAAAGGGTAAAATGAGGCCATTAATGGAACATCCCCATGCATTTTAATAGTAATCTAGGTGATCCTACACTAGAATGGGAGCCATTATTGTAGGTCAGAGGAAGTTTCAAGAACCATTTGGCATGCATATTGGTGGAAAGGATGTTCAACACCTCAAGTAGACCTATTTACACCCCATGTGCATTGGATAACTACCAAAAGAGGGAATTTTGATCTATTTTTATAATTGTTAAGTCATGAATGAAGTATATCAAAGGAGTTACAACCCCCATAATGCCAAAAAAGGCCTCATCAATGGGGTGTCAATTCTCAAAAAGAAAGATAAGATCTGTAGCTACCTTATGCCACTTTGGGATCATTAATGACCCTTCATATTCCTATATTTCCCTCTCTTATTAGCCATTTTCTCTATAAAGTTAGGCATTGAGATCTTGTCCTGCCATCCCTTAATTAGGTGTAGCAAATCTCTACCAAAATCATTTTGTAAACTCTTTGTAAGTAATAAAAGATAATTTTATATTTTGGTTGAATGTTAAGTGTAATTTATTGGAGTTTGATTATATAATATATGTTTATATTCATCATCTATATGCCTTTCATGTACCTCACTTCAATTTTTTTAGTTTGTTGTAGGTTGTGTGAAATGCTAGCATGTAAGATTTCCCTTGACGTGTCATGAGTCTATAATGTCTTACACAAACCTATTTCTTTATATCCTATAATTTGTAGGTCTTTACCCAACCTTCATGTAAATCTTTCATGCTTAAAACATTAAAAAGGAGTTTGAAAAACCCTTGTCTTTATTAGATTCATTAATAATTATCAAATGAAATATTTGAGAGTGGATCATTCATCAATTGGTACATCACCACCTAGGTTAGATTCTTGATTTAGTTTTCACATCCTTCTCCATTTTCCTTGTGAAATATTTAGGTCATAGAAATCACTAAATTTTCATATTAGGGGAGCTATCCCCATGAAAACTAGAGATGTGATCTACAAACTAGACAACCCATAGTCTAAGCTCACTCCCATATTGGACTAGGTTTGAGGATAGGACTTGAACACTTCTATCCTCAATTAGGGTGAAACCTAGAATGCTAAAACTAGCCACAGATAAAATTATTTTTACAAAAATTGTAGGCACCAACCTATTAGAGACACCAATCCCCACTTCTAAGGACTTTGTAGGTACCAACCTACTAGAGACACTAATCCCCACTACTAAGTACCAACTTAGTAAGAGACATACATATTTTTGATATGAGGCACCAACCTCCACTAAAACAATCTTCCACCTTACTTCTATTGATTCATCAATGGATGATGGCAATTTCAATCTCATCTTATTCTTATCCACAAAAATATTCTTATGCTCGAGTGATAAAAATTATTAATTCCATTCTTCAAATTTGCATGTCTTTGTATAATATATATTTTCATTCTCCACACATCTGCTTCCTTCTCTTCTTCACATACATCACACTTCCACTTTTTTCCATATCTTTATCAACCTTCTATCCACCTTATGTATTCTTCAAAGGCTCTTCATAAATGAGGCATCCCATACAAAATGGACCTCTTCACTAAAATATATGACTATTGACATTTTTGTTTACATTTTTGTCAAATTTTCCATCAACATTTCCATCAATAATTTTGTTAACATTTACATCGACATTTCTACATTTCCATTTGACAATTGTGTTGATATTTATGTTGACTTTCATTACATTAATTATATATCCTTTAACATCAATGACAATATTACAATAGAAAATGTAGTCATAATTTGAGATATCTTTCTTTAAGGATGTCCCATTAATCTTATATAATGTTTCCAATACTATAGAGATCAATAATGATGAGATTAGATCCATTAACAAGGGGTCTAGGTGAACAACACTTATTTGTATATGTATTGGTAAAACCCCCTCTTGGGAAGAGGTTTATCACTGGTTAAAAGTAGTTTGGCCTAATTTTTTATAGGCTTTCCTTTCCTTGTTACCAAATTGTTTTTTATCCTTTTTCAAACTATGAAGGAACTATATTTTATGTGGGATAATGGAGCCTCAATTTTTAGTAAGCATGGTATTTTTATGTGCCCTTGGGCTCCCTTTTTTAACCCAATAGATATAATGATCTTGCAAGCTCCAATCTAGATCAAATTATATAATATCCTTTTATCCATTATCAATCTATGGTTACTCCATCTATTGGTTAATAAAATAGGGTTTTTGTAGAATTGATAAGGACATGGTTATTCAACAAATATATGTAAGGGTTGTGTCATGGTAGATTTCTTTAAATAATTCTATCCTTCTATCATGTTTAGACCATCTCATGGTTCCTAGATGAAATTAATCAACTACTTAGGGATGTTCTTCATATGTTTCAAATGCACCCAGATTGGTCACAAAGTGGAAAAGTGTCCAAGGAAACTTAGTTTAGGTTCTGGCTCCCCCCTCCTGAATAGATGGGTGAAAATTATTAGCTACCCTAACTCTGATATTTTGAATAGATTTTAGAAACTCATTGATCCATGTCTCCATTCCCCATGTCATGGAAAAGATTCTCTAATAGGTTATTCCTATCCAATAGTTGGTAAGTGTTATCAACCTAGATTGTACCCTTTGAGGCAAGGTGTTTCAATCCTACCTCATCTATTTGATACAATAGGATCATTTATAGGTATGGGTGGCATATTTTATGAGGTGAACCTCTACTTTTAGGTATAGCTCACTTGGTGCATCAATTATGGATCAATTCCTAAAACTATTAACTTGGTGATGATAAGAGATAGAAGATGATGCATGAAATAAAACCTAATCTAAGGGGAGGTGATGTACAAATATGTTTTTTTCCACTTTAACTAATCCTTCAACAATACTTGAAAATAATATAAGGAGTAGGGATTAGATCACTCTCTTCTATAGACTCTTAAGCATTAATAATCTATATGGATGTTATGTTAAGTGGATACAACATGAGGATGAATGGAAGGTCTTTTGTCATGACACTGTCAATTAGATTCTACTTCAAACATAGTCACCAAAACTTTTACACACCTTATGATCTATTTATAAAATATCCTAGAGACTAGATGAGAACAAGGACCTAAAAAATAATATGAAACTCAATCACTTCTATAAATCAATAATCATAGATCACACTAAGATAGAAAGAGAATCTATACCAGTCCTACTATTCATTCAAAAGGCTTATAAGGTAAAATTTGGGTAGAGTTTCTTTATACCCGGTTGAGGTATGTATATAATCGCATTCTTACCTCAATTTATAGAATAAAAGAAGGAAAAGATAGGATAATATGACATGTAAGTGTGGTAAGTAATTCATGATGATCCTATTCACTCCACCATCAGTTACAAGCATCAATAATAGCTTCATTCTCTCTCAATGCATTACATTGGCTAGACGGTGGTCTTAAATAGGATTTTAGGCATGGAGGTGTAATGTATAAGAAATTAGTCTTTATTAACCCCATTAAAATTAGGATCATTCCAACTTGGTCAACCACCTCTCCTTATGATAGTTATAAAGGTATAAATGTGGTCTAATTAGGCCTCCATGAAGCATTAAGTAGCCTAGCTCTCTCTTGCATGTTAATAAGGCTTGAAAAACTACCCCATATTCCATTATGGATATGAAAAGTGACTAATAATATCCATAAATTATTTAAAAGTTTTTTTATAACCTAAATTTACTCACTTAACATCCCTCTATGCCAATACTCATCTTAACCAAATGGTCCTACTAGGAAACTAGGCCTAATCACTTAGTGTTAGTTGTTTGGATGATGATGAGACTTGTATAGGACCTTAAAATATGGATAATTGAGCATGTTTAAGGTCTGGAAAAAAATTTAAAACTATGACTTATGCCTTTTAAATATTATACCCCTGTAACTCTTACTTATTTATGTGACTAGGTCACCTTTCACTAGCACTTCTAGACTAGCTCTTTAGTGCAAGCCTGTAGGAGAATTTCTAAGAGGATTTGAGATTAATTTGTGAATTTTATTGGTTAATACCATTTAAATAATTATAATTCTAAATTTTTTAACCACCTCTCCTTTTGATAGTTACAAAGGTATAAATGTGGTCCAATTAGGCCTCCATGAAGCATTAACTAACATACCTCTCTCTTGCATGTCAATAAGGCTTGGAAAAGCTACCAAATATTCCATTATGAATATGAAAAGTTCCTAATCATCTCCATGAGGTATTTAAAAGGGTTCTTATGACCTAAATTCACTCCCTCAGCATCCTTCTATGCTAATACTCATCTCTTGTTGACCAAATAGTTCTACTAGGCAACTAAGCCTAGTCACTTAGTGTTATTTCTTTAGATGATGATGAGAATTGAATAATACCTTCAAGGATGGAATATTTATATTTTTTTACTTATATAAAACATATTACAATATGACTTATGCATTCCAAATGGTATATACCTACAACTCTTGCTCATTTAAGTGATTAGGTCATCTTTCACTAGCACTTCTAGATTGGCTCTTTGGTGCAAGCTTGTAGGAACATTTATAGGAGTATTTGAGAGTAATTTTTAATATAATAAGTTTTAACACACCTCATACTACCTTTTTGAATCATCTAAAACTATTTATCCAGTCCTGTACATTGAAATTATCACTAAATCTTGAAAAAATAGTGTTTTTTGTGGATCCATACAACTGTCCATACAAACCAATTCATGAGTACAAACCCCTTAGATTTAAAAATTATTTTAAAGTGTATCAAAATCCAATTAAATACATGTAAATTCATTTATCTCAATTTTTCCTCCATCGGGTCTCTATTAGGGTTTTAGGAAGGTTTAGGCAGGCCTAGACTCTTAACAAGTATTCATAGCCCTAAGGCTTGAACTGTAAAACTAATTCCAATAGATTCAAGTATAAATCTCTCCCAAAATTGACATATAAATTATGATCCCCTTTCAGATCCTCTATATATTTATGATTATAATAAAGTGATCCTTGGGTGACTATTTTACATTTTATGTACTCTTTAGGTAATTTTAAGCCAAAATGGCCAATCCTGAGCTTTCCTCTATAAACCAACACCTCTTGCACATCTAAAAATACTTGACATATAATTTCATGCTAGTTTAAGGTCTCATTCAAACCTTTTTATCCTTTGACATTAGTCTTCAAGTAGTCATGTCTTCAGAAGAGTATTAAGCCAACAAGCCTAACGATAGGTTTCTTAGGATTTTCCTTCAAAATGGAGTTAACTAAACATTTATATACTTCCTATATCATGTATTCTACCCTTTATATATTTTGGGTCACTTTTTTTGTCTTGGTTAATCCACTTAATTCCTCTTCATGCATGCATAGTTAGCTAACCATGCACTTAGGCATGCTTGCAAGTGACCATTAGATGTGGAGACCCAAGTAGGTGATCATTATGAAACCCTTTTGACCTCTTGATACTTATCACTCTCCATAATCATGTAAAACATGTAGACTCTCTCCAACTTCTTGAATATAGGCTTGTAGCAATCCTTTCTAGGCCTAAATCAATCTTATTTAGGCTTGATATGTACACTATATACTCTACACATGTCAACCAGTGGCTCATTTGGATGCTCATGAAACACGATAAAATAATTAAGTTGATTTTAAGGTTCTAATACCTCATTTTAATTAATTTGAGCACAAAATTCTTTCATTAGGTCCTTATTAGGGTTTAGGAAGGGTTTTAGTGGCATACCATCTTAATAATGGTTCATAAAGTAAAACCTCAAATCCAAAACTTTTTGCCATGGATGTTGATCCCATAGACCCATTAAAAAATCCCAAATACCTTATAATCCCATGCACCTTGTATGGTGAGTTCTAAGTGAAATTTGGTAGCCTTCAAGTCTTTGCTAATCATTTTGGGTGGGTTGATAGTGTTAAGAATTGTTCATAGATTTGAGATCCTAAAATTAACTCTTTATTTCATGGATAATAAGTGAATAGTTTTTTTTAAATCCCCATAATAACACTAGTCCCCACTCATATTTTCATGTTATATATGAGCATTAGAGTTGGTAGCTTGAAATGGAAGACTATGGTGGTGGAGATTGACAGGAGTAACGAGGTTAAATCAACAAATTACCCACCTTCCTCTATCTAAAACACCTTCCTTAGGACTTGTATCATCATCATACACCTCTTCATGATGTTATGTCTACCATGGGGGTTTGAGTCTATCACAGAGATGAAGTTGGGGTTTTAAGGCCTAAAAAGGGTTTTAGGCCATACAGACCTAAACTAAGCTTCATGACTTTGAGACACCTATAGGTATATTTGTGAATTTAATGTCATCTTAGAATCATTTCCAATATCATATCACCCTTTTTTCATATGTTTTAAACTTCCCAAACCTCTATCTCTATCCTTCTCTTTGTAGGTCTTTCATGACCATCAATGCCCATTCTTAGTATTTTCACTACTTAATGCTAAAAGCCTGAGTAGGACCTATGTCTCTCTTTATTTACAATTAATAGTGTTATGATATCATGTAACATTATCTTATGGTTTTATAACACCCTTTTAACTATGCCTCCCCTCAATAATGCTCTTAAGACTCCCTTATAGTCATACACATAGACATGTGTGTCATGGGTGTCCAACTAATACCAAGAAACTCTCTCAACTTGGTTGTACCTTTAGAGGTTCTAAGGAAGATGAATGTCATCAAAAAGGGGGGTCATCTAAGCATTTTTTTCCAATTTCATCAATTCATCTAAACACCTCAACTAACTAGGTAGACTTGTGTGCCTTAGGCCACTATTCATGCTTGAGTCAACTTATCTTGGCTATCCTTTCAAGTTTATTTTGCCTATCAAAAAAATAGTCTATGTGTTCTTCCCCTTTGATTTATCTCTCTCCTTCATGTTCATATAACATCTCACATTCAATATTGGAGGTAAACTTCCTATAGTTTTATAGGTGGTGGTCTGGGTGTTTAACTACCAAGGGGGTTTTTACATAGATTCATGAGCAAGAGGGGGTCTTATATACTATGTTAGAGACCTAGTTAACCTTCCTTGTATCTCAATCACATTATTCAAGTATTCATATTCATACCATATGACCCTTATTTATATATTTTAGGTGTTATCTATCTAGATAGCACCTAATAGAGGTCAAATTTGTTCAAGTCTAACCCATACCTAAACTAACATGGGAATGATCTAAGGCTATGGGATGCCTATACCTAAGCCTAGCCTCTAGGGTTTTTAATGAGTATAGTTCCTTAGATATAATAGTTTGGATCTTGCTTTCTATACCTAAGTAATTTGTGGTGAAAAGAGTCAAGGTATTGCATAAAATGAAACCAATTTTACCATGTGGTGATACACCGAATGTTTAAATATCCACTCTCAAGATTAAACTCATTAGCACACTAATAGACTATGAATATAAATAATGTAGTGTCTAAAAGTATTTCCAAGAAATAATGCTTTACCTAGAGATCAATTTGATGGACTTAGGATAGAAGGCAATGAGGGTAAGGCTTGATTGAAAGCACTTATAGTCAACTATCTACTCTATACCTGAGACATCAACCTTAAGACATGCTAGATGACCTAAAAGAAAATTTTATTATCACTTAGGTTGAACTTGGACCTGTAAAGGGAAGATCACAACCACTTTTTCATATCAAACAAACACAAAACACTAAGCACAGATTAGTAAAAAACTACAAAATGCTCTATTCATTACTTTAAGAGGTGCAAAATATGATTTTTGGTATAATCTAGTCATATCATCTTAAGGGATCCTTAAAAATAGCTCAAAGGATATATTTATATAATAAAGGGATTAAGAGAGAGGGAATTTTGTCACTAAAAAGGGGAATCAATATTTTCAAACATTTGAACCGCCATTATAACTGATTTTGCAAATTATGCTCATTCAAACCTTTTGATTGATCTGGGTCACTTCAAGTGGTTACATAGTTACATTATTTCTCCATTGATGCTTCTTATGGTTATAATAGTGGAATCAAGTTTTTTCAAGCTAAGTTCCAAAATCCATGTAGTTACAACAACTAGACTAGTCTATTAAAATTTTGTCTTGGTGTTAAATACTCCTAACTAGTTTATCATGGTATGAAAAAGTGGAGAGAAGGTTCCATTTCAAGTAGATGGCTCTAGTAATGAATTTGTTGGAGTATACATGTATGCCTTTGTGGCACCCTTTGAAATTCTAGCTCTAGTTTAAATAGAATCATGCTTGAACTTATCCCCATGTTCATAGGCCAACCATAAATGGGAAAACCAATCTCCCTTTTGAATTTATTAATTCAAAATAGACCCATTTTTACCTTCAATCATCCATAAAAATTGAGAACTCATCATATACATAGGTCCTTATAATAACAGTAAACACAGTCATAGAAAGAAACCTATATGACACAAATCCTTAAACTAGAGGTCCATTTTAATCTTTAATGATGATACCTTTATATCTTTTAACCTAACTAAATTAATACATCCCTTTAATGGCATTTAGATGAGCTTCAATGGTAGTGGGATGACCCTACAATACTTATTTATTTCATTTTAAAATTTTACCTTTGGTTTGACCTTACCCATCGTAAATGACTCAGACCAATCAAAATGCTCCAAATTATATTGTTCTTATTTGTCCCATAGATCCATGTTGTCAGATCCTTGACCTTTTGACCTCCTACATACCATAGGATTAAGTTATACAAATGAGTACTAGCCTTTGATTTCCTTCCATGAATATCCTTTGACATGTTGATTCAAGCTTATGCCATTGGATCGAGATATATAATTGAATGCAAGCCCTTAGATTTACCTAGAGTTGAAAACAAATGACTATTTACCATGGTCCAAATTTGATGTCTATAAAGCCATCATTTTATATCTATAGGACTCTCATTGAAATCTACACGACCATCAAATTTAAGACTTGGATGGTTTTTTCCATAGCTTAAAGTCAATTTTTTCATAAACATCTCCCATTTTTTGACCAACTTTGAAGGCTTGGATATAGAATCAAAAAGGTCATGAAGGCACCAAATTTATAGATGTTCTTGATACTAAAAATATTGTGCCCACCTATGTGTTTTTCATGACATCCATGTGCATATCACTAATAACTTAAATATAAATGGATATTTATTGAGGTTTGAATTTGATGCTCGCATGAACATCTTTCTTTGCATGGATAGATTTGAGGACTTAGATCTTGAGATAGTAAGCTCATCAATACATGAAACCTATAGAGCATATTTTAGGCATGAATAAATTTTATCGTGTGTGTTCCTTTAGTCACACAAGGACTCATGAACTCGTTTATAAAATGCATAAATAAGCTAATCAGTGTGTTTCCATGTGATGTGTAGGATGACCTAGCCCCTTAGACTTGGCAATTTGAACTTTAAAGGATTAGATCTTGAGATAGAAGACTCATCGAGATATGAAACTTTTAGACTATGATCTTGGCATGAAAAAACTCAATGGTGCTATAATATTTTGGCTCATAAGTCTTCTTAATGTAAATTTATAAAATGCATAATTGAACTGATCTACTCATTTCTACATTATGTCCTGGTGATGATCTGGGCCTTAAACTTTCCCAAGTCATTTTTATTTAATCTTCCAAGGTCCTGATGAGTTTCCAATATTTTTTCAATTTGGTCCATGTCCCTGTGAGCTTATGAACATTATGAGATCCTACTTGGATCCCTCCATTTGCATTATTGGACCCGTTTCTAAGACATTGAATCTTCTACTTTATTAGGACCCTGCTATGCTTCTTCCTCCAACTATAGGCAAATCTTGATATTTGGGCCAAAAAGACTAACATTTTTGGTGACTTAGCTAGCTTGACCAGCCTATTGGTTATGGGACCTAGACTTTCATTAGGATTATTCAAGATGAGTAAAAAAATGAAATTATACTTATAAAAAGACTCTACTTTATTTATTTAAAAACTTTTTGGATCAATGGGGAACAAAAAATATGAAAGTAACAAAACAAACCAAGCAACAACAAACAAAGTAATGTACAAAAACACTTAGAGGAAAAATAGACCTATCTGCCTATGTAAAAAGAGAATGAAATAAAAATAGTAGTAAAACTTAAGATACCTCCCAATGATAAGGATTGGAAGTCTCTATCCATTCAATCTATCGAGCTCAAAGGAATTTCTTTCCTTGTAACTTGTGATGATATAAGGCCCACTCCAAAGGCTATCAAACTTGGAGTGTTTTCTTGGTTTTATGTGGTCCTCATCCCATTTGAGGACTTGTCACCTTGATGGAATGTCCTTGATTAATATATTTTGTCAAAATATTTATTTAATTTCTTCTAGCTATATCACATGGTATGCATTGCATCATTTTTGATCTCTTTCAATTCTCTCAGTTCATTCATCCTAACCTCCATTGCATCATTTTCTAGAAGATCTAGCGAGTGAATAAGTTCCAAATTTGGGATCTCAAATGAGACGGGTAGAATTTATTCTCTTCCATAAACTAATAGATAAGGTGAATGAAAAATGGCCTTCTTAGGTGTGATCCTATCAACCCATAAAGCAGTCTTTAACTTTGTATGGCAAGATCTCTTATTATCTTCTAGTGTTCTTTTAATGATCTGAATCAAGTTCTTATTAGTGGACCTAGCTAATCCATTACCGTGTGGGTAGTAATTTAATGAATATGTTATTTAAATACCTTAATCAACATCCCATTCACATATCTTTACATTATTGAATGCCAAGGCATTGTCTGATATTATAGTAGAAGGTACTCCAAAATAGGTGACTAGGCTCTCATAGAACTCGAGCACAGAGTTTTCATTCTCCTCCTTTAAAGGCACTACTTCCACCCATATAGTGAAATAATATATATCTATCAAGACCCACTTATTACCAATATTGTATGGAAAATGTATCATTCTAATGAAGTCCAAACCCCATTGCATGAAAGGTTATTCAACCTAAATAGGCTTCAGTGGCATAGTAACTAATCTTTGTTTGCCTATAAACATTGAAAACTTTGAACACTTCCTAACCCATGTATGTGAATATTTAAAAAAATCAAGACAAAATTAACTATCTCTAATTATTTTTATAGCTATGGTCTTGGATACAAAATATACTCTAGAAGGACTATCATGAAATTGTTTAAAAATATATTCAAATTGATTAGCTTCAACATATCTTAAAATCATACCTCCAATGTCATTTTTAAATAGAACTCCATAAATTAGAATATATGGTACTAATTTTATCCTAAAATTTATTCTCCTTGATTCATCTAAGCCAATTGGACATTTCTTATTTGAATTAATCTAGAAATGTCTTGTGTTTAGCTAGATGGAGTAGTTTCAGCTTCTTGTTGGGTGTCCTAAAATGTCAAAACCATCTCCTTTTATTCTTTAACATCTTCTATAATATGTTCACACAATACTTTACCTCAAACTATATTTTTGACCTTCACTTCAATATCATATTCCTTGCACTTAATGACCCATCCAACTCTTTTTTCACTTAAGTCTTTGTTGAGGGTGAAATCCTACACACTAGGATGAGCTACCATTAGTATAATCTTGTTATTTGAAACTAAATGCATAATTTTTTTCAAACCTCTTATAACATCAAGTACATGATTTTCAAAAAAATAATACCTCTCCTCATATTATTCCAAAGCTTGATTTAAAAAATTAATGGGTTACTCTAAACCTTCACTATTCAGTTGCATAAGCATGGATGAAATTGTATTAAATGTATCAAAAACATACATAAAGAAATCCTTACTAAAATATAGATTAATCAAAGTAGGATCTTAGATTATTGTTTGTTTTATGGATTCAAATATTCTCTTACCTTCCTTACTCTAATTAAATTCTTGATGTTTCTTCAGCATTTGAGTGAGTGACCTTACCAATTCTACAAATCTAGGAATAAATCTTCTGATGAAATTGATATTGCCTAAGAAGATTTACAATAATTTATATGTTTTGGAAATAATAGAGTAAGGATTACTTATATTATTTTTTTGATCAATATAAATACCATCCTTAGACACTACATGCCCAAGAAGTCTCCCCTCATGCACTGAAAAGATAGACTTCTTTGGATTCAATGAAACTCCAAATTGTCTATGTCTATCAAAAATAACTCTCAAGTGTGTTAGATAATCATTGGGATCATTTTAAAATATATTAATTTCACAAGCTAAAATAAGACTATTTCACTCAAAATATATTTAAAGGAAACATCCATTTCCCTTTGGAAGGTGGCTCCAGTATTAGAGAGCCCAAAAGGCATCTGTTGATAGGCATAAGTACCCTGTTTGGTTTCAAAATTTATTTTATACTAATCTTTCTCTTTCACCAATATATGTGTATCCTTAGTACCCATATATTAAGGAGAACCTTTGTGAACCTATTACCCTCTACAAGATTTGATCCATGGAAGGAAAAGGATAGTGGTCTTTTAGTGATACTTTTTTCAAATCTCTAAAATCCACACATAGTCTTATCTCTCCATTTTTCTTTCTCATTGGTACAAATTTTGATACCCATGTTGAGTATTTGATAGGAAATATTATAATTGGCTCAATAATATTAGTAAGCTCCTTTCTCATGAGAATTTTAACCTTTGGGTTGATGGGCCTTTGTTTTTATCTTATTGGTTTTATATTCTATTCAAACTTAATAGTATGTTACGCTAATATGGAGTCAAACCATTTCAAATCATGGTATTCCAAATAAAATATATCCATGTACTCATTACATAATGAAATTAAAGATACTTTTCAAAATTAGTGTTCACTTTACCCCACTTGAGTTTCTTACCTTCAACTATGTGAACTTGCTCATAATGTTTTTCCTTAGAAGATATGCTTACCTTATATTTTATAAGTTCATCATATTCATTAAAAATAAGCTCCAAAGTTTTTAAACCTTTAGGCATATTTTTTTATCTCAATTTCACAATATGATCCTCATACCAATGTTGTAATTTATTTTGATTCTTTAAGCAAAATTCTACCTCATTCTATAATAAATAGGATATCCATTTATCACTATCAAAGTCTTACCAACTAAACTCATTTTTTGGAATTGAAAGCCTATATATAAACTTTATTTGAGTATAATCTTTATTTTCCTTGAGATATTACACTATATCACATTGTGCTCCTATGGTAGCAAGTCTATTTGCATGTTTATTGGCTCTTATAAGAATGGAATAGATATCAAATGCTAGTAAATCTTCCATGAGGTCCCAAACTCTATGTTATTATTAATTTATGAGGGGATTATTTATTTCACTTAAGCCTATAACTTTTTTCACTACCAACTCACTATCACCTTTCACCTGCAAAAGCTTAATACATCTCTTTCTATTCCATTGAAGGCCATGAATGAGAGGTTCATACTCTATAGTATTTGATGTACAAATGAACTAAAATCTAACTAAAGAATAAATATTTTGATTTTGAGGTCAAACAAACATTAATCCAACTCCACTTCCATTTTTTAATCTATATCCATCAAATAATATATTCCATACTCCCTCTTGATCTTGATTTGAGTTTGTGAGACTAGGTAATGAGTCACCTTCTTCATACATGCACTAGACACCAAAACTAGATTCTTGAATACCTTTGTATGGGTCATACCCATGTTTATTAGAAACCCACTCATCCAAGAGTAGATTATATATTCCTTTAAGTTGTTTAGAAGGTTATTGATCAATAGTATCCTCATCTTCTTCTGAAATATTGTAATTCATATTAGACATGTTTGGCATATATGGTTCAAAGTAAAATCTAGAAATAGGCTTTGATATTATAGTGACTTTGGTCCCATAGCTAGTTCTAAAAACCATGTATAACCAATTTGAATAAATTTAACCTCTTATCTTAGAAGTTAAAACCTTGTATAGGCATAGTGCAAAGTATGGAGGTAAATCAACAACAACTATATCATGTTAAAATGTGAAATTTAGACAAGAAGCAAGTAAAATCTTAATATCTTTGAAGATGCCCATAGTCTTAGTAGGAAAACCATCTAACTATAACACTCCCTTTTCATGGGGTTCATACTTAAGCCTTAGTTTTTTAGATATGGATTTAGGCATGACAAAAGTACTAACTCCCCTATCAATCATATAATTATGGACAAGACAATCTTCTATGATAATTGAAAGATAGAATAGAGGATGCTTAGTTATATTAAGAGATTGAGACTCAATAAATGGATTATATTTGGTTATAATAGCACTTACTCTTTCATTTTTAGGTGGTCCATCAAAGATATTGAGCTTTGAAAGCTCCTCTTGAAGATACTCTTTTTATCTTGGGATTAGCAGTGTATCTCACATTGAAATCAATACTAAAATTTTATTCATATGATCCATAATACTAAGTGAAGAAGTGTTTGTCCTCGACTGTAATGTAAGAATAAAGAGGGGATCCTATATGTTATGTGAATTGAAGGATGTAAGGCCCTTTCACATTTTACCCCTTTGGATCTTGAACTTGCTGAGTTAATGTCTTTTGAGGTAGCTCATGAGTGGTGGTATTTTTAGGTGGTTGAGAAGGTTGAGGGGCTTCTTTATCATGACCTAAACCATCACCAATTGCCCTTTTCTTAGATCTACTATGGGGTATTGTTTAATTATCAACATTAGGCATATTTTGACTTTGATTTGTAGCTATGTGTTCAAAATAATTATCACCTTTATAGAAGTTCACAAATGTGCTTTCAATAGGTGCCTTATCATTTTATCCTCATTGATTTGGCACCTATGATTATGTAAATTAAGGAAAGTATCTATATGGTAGAGAGGCTTATTTATTTGGATAGTTTTCATGTGGAGAAGGAGTTAAACTCTATTTCATATAAGACTAATGTGAGCTATCACTAGTTGAAGTTATTGCCATGTTATTAGTTTGATCCCATTGATTATTCATTACCCTTCCTAAGCATAGTGTTCTGAGTTGGCACAATAGCTCTATAATTTCATGGAGTATTAGGATTTTATTTCCTTGACTAAGGATTATACCCTTGCTGATTAGACTGATAGGATGTCTTATTATACTAATAATTTTGATTAGTATTCTAATATGGCCTGTATGGTGGAGTTTTTTGTATTTACATTGTAGCAAACCTGTTGTTATGAGTTTTAAGAAAAATCTCTATCTTCCCTAGTCTATCAGCTTGATCACCTTCTATTTAGTAAAACTTTGTTGAATGTGGAAGTGGAGCAATAGTTAGATTAGGAGGGTGGATATCTAGAAAGAGGGGCATTGGTGGCCTTGGGGATAACTTTCCTACTTGTATAAGGCAATTTTCAGCCTTAATTTCTATTTCAAAATGTTTAGGTAGAGTTTTCCCTCCCATGGATTGAATCATCACATATACATCTAAATTGAGAGCATTCAAATAATATAGAAAAGTATAGTTGGGTGTAGGCTTGATCACTACAAGAATTTTGTCCCAAGTCTTTTGGAACCTATAATTAAAATCCACCATGAATTCATGATTGAATATCTTGATTTTTTTAAGCTTCTCCACCAGTGAGAGATGATCACTTTTGTCCTCAAAGTGTTTGCATATGACCTCTCCAAATTCATCCCAATTATTGATTGATGTAGCAGCCAATATTTTGTACCATTGAAGTGATTTCCCTTTGAAATAAGTTGATAACAACCTCATTGGTACATTTTTCTAAGTTACATGATGCATTGAATAAAGGTTGGAAATATCTATAATACCTATAAAATAAGTAAGAGCCTTTAGATTTGAAAGTAGAATATCATCCCATTAGGTAAGATTTAGAGGACTACCACCATTGAATGACATAAAGGCTTATATTTTGGGAACAGCCATCTGAGGTATGGGATTTATAACAATGTTTAGCTAAATAATATTATCTTGAATAGGAGGATTTATGAAAAAATAGGGGTAACAAGAGGTGTAGGTGTAGGATTTTACTAGGATTATTTCTTATTCCTTTTTTATTGGAAAGATAGCTCATAGAAATATGTCTCTTTCCCTTTTGTATAGGATCTTGTGACAACTATTGGGGACATGAAAAGTATGTAACCTAAAAATGATTTACTTTATGTTAATAAGTGGTCCCACTAGGCATGATATAACTCTTATCTATCTACATAACACCCAATAGATGTTAGATTTGTTCAAGTCTGACCCATACCTAGATTAACATGGGAATGATCTAAGGTTGTGAGATGCTTATATCTAGTCTAGACCTCTAGTATTTTTAATGAGGCTAGTTCTTTAGATATGATATTTTTGACCTCTGTTTCTAATACCTAAACAAGTTAGGGTGAAAAGAGTCAAGATATTGCATAAAATGAAACCTATTCTACCATGTAGTGATGCACTAAATGTTCAGAGATCCACTCTTAAGATTGAATTGATTAGCATACTAATAGACTATGAATAGAACTAATGCATTGTCTATAATGATTTATAAGAAATAATGCTTCACCTAGAGGTTAATTTGATGGACTAAGGCTAGAGGGTAATGAGGTTAAGGCTTGATTGGAAGCACTTATAGTCAATTATCCACTCTATACCTAAGACATCAACCTTAAGACATGCTAGATGACCTACAAGAAAATTTTATTAGCACTTACGTTGAACTTGGACCTACAAAGGGAAGATGAAAACCACTTTTGCATATCAAACAAACACAAAACACTGAGCACAGATTAGTTAAAAAACTATAAAATTCTCTATTCATTACTCCAATAGGTGTAGAATATAAGTTTTGGTAGAGTCTAGTCATACCATCCTAAGGGATCCTTAACAATAGCTCAAATGTTATATTTGTAAAATAAAGGGAGAAAGAGAGACGGTGTTTTGGTGATAAAAGAGAAATCAATGAGTTCAAACATTTGAACTACCATTATAACTACTTCAATAATTTATGCTCATTCATACCTTTTGATTGATCTGAGTCACTTCAATTTATTGCACAGTTACATTATTCCTCCACTAATGCTTCTTATGGTTATAACAGAGGAATAAATATGTTTTAAGATAGTTTGGCATCGATGCAGTTAAAAAAACTAGACTAGTCTATTACAATTTTGCCTTGGTGTTAAATTTTCCTAACTAGTTTGTCATGGTGTGTAAAAGTGGAGAGAAGAGTCACTTTCATGCAGTTGGATCTAGTGATGAATCTATTAAAGTCTACGTGTATACCTTCAAGGCACCCTTTGAAATATTATCTCTATTTCAAACTGGATCATGCTCAAACTCATCCCCATGTTCATAAGTCCACCAAAAATGGGAAAACCAATCTCCCTTTTGATCCTATTAGGTCCAAATATAACCATTTTTTCCTTTGAGCATCCATAGAAACTAATAACTCATCATGTACATAGGTTCTTATTCTAATAATGGCAAACATAGTCATAGAACAAACCATGTATGACTAATTCCTTGAATTAGATGTTCATTTTAAGCTTTAATGGTGATCCCTTTGTGTCCTTTAACCTAAATTCATCAATACATCCCTTTAATGGCATTTATCTGAACTCTAATGGTGTCAAGATGACCATGTAATAATTATTTACTTTGATAAAAAAATTCCCTTTAGTTCAACCTTGCCCATCATAAATGACTCAGACCAATCAAAATGCTCCAAACTATCTTATTCTTATTGGTCTCATAGATCCTTGTTGTCATATACTTAACCTTTTGACCTATTATGCACCATAGAATTAAGTTTTATGAATGATCACTAGCCTTTGATTTCCTTCCATGAATATCCTTTAACATGTTGACTCAAGCTTGCACCATTAGATCAAGATGTACGATTGAATACAATCCCTCAGATTTGCCTAGATTTGAAAATAAATGGCTATTTACCATGGTCCAAATTTGATGTCTACATGACTATCATTTGATGTTTATAGTACTATCATTGACATCTATATGAAAATCAAATTTAAGACCTAGATGGTTTTTTCCATAGATTAAATTTGATGTTTGCACAAACATCTCCCATTTTTTGACCAACTTTTAATGATGGTATCTGGAATCAAAAAGGTCATGAAGGTACCAAATTTGTATGAAATGTTCTTGATACTAAAAATATTGTGCACACTTGATCTGTTGGTTATATGAGTTTTCTAAGTGTGTTTACAAAATTTTCAAGTGAGTTGACCTATGTGTTCTACATGGCATATATGTCCTGATCACTAATCTTTAAATCTAAATGGCTATTTGTTGAGATTTGAATTTGATGTTCACATGAACATCTTGCTCTATGTGGCCAACTTTGAGGACTTAGATCTTAACGTAGCAATCTCATCAAGACATGAAACTTGCAAAGCATGTTCCATGCATGAATAAATTTGATCACACATGCTCTTTTGGTCACACAAGGCCTCCCAAACTCTTTTATAAAATTCACAAACAAGCTAACCAGTGTGTTTCCATGTGAAGTGCAGGATGACCTAGCCCCTTAGACTTGGCAAGCTAAAATTTTAAGGCTTAGATCTCAAGCTAAAAGACTCATCGAGATATGAAATTTTTATAATATGATCTTGGCATGAAAAATCCCATGGCACTAAAATATTTTGGCTCAGGAATCTTCCTAAGGTGTATTTATAAAATATACAAGTAAATTGATCTACTCATTTCTACATGACATCCTAGTGACGGTCTGGTCCTTAAACTTTTCTAAGTCATTTTTATTCAATATTTAAAGGTCTTGATGAGTTTCCAATATTTTTTCAATCTAGCTCATGCATGTGTAATCTTATGAACACTGTGAGATCTTACTTGGATCTCTCCATTTGGATTGCTAGACCCATTTCTAAGCCATTGAATCTTTTACTTTATTAGGACCTTACTAGGATTCTTCCTCCAACTATAGGCAAAGCTTGATATGTGGGTCAAAAAGGCCAATAGTAGGTTCAACTATATGATGGTCTGATTTATTCTCTTAAACTTGGTCATAGCTTCTCAACACTATCCACACCTAAATAGACCCCTTTTCTCATGGTCCCATTGACCCTTCATGGTATTATGTAACATTTGACCTTATTTTCATGCCTTAATCTTGGACATAAAGGCTTAAACCTATAGTTGGTGGTCATTGGGTCCTGTGGAGTTCTATGTTTGGAAATTAAGGCCTACGATGGGGTGAAATGGCTTGATGAGACCATTACATGATAGATATTATTTGAGAGGTTCCATATCAACTATTGACTCTTATTAAAGATCACTTATGGGGATCCTAGACACCCCTAGTCATATAATCAACAAAGTAAAACATTTGGATTTATTTAATCAAACATATGAAGGGAGAAACTAAAACCTACGATTTTGAAAATACCTTAAACAATGTTAATAAACCTTAAACTTTGTTAAAGAGGTCTAAGAAAACATTAGGAGCTAATTCATGATTTCTTGGTCTTGAGATCTATAATGAGGCTTGATAATTATAAGAGAGGGACTATTCCACATGAATAAAACACCTCTACATGTTCCACAGTGTTCTAATGATCTTCAACATCCATCACCATGAAACACTCAATTCACACTTGTAATTAAAGTCAAATTACATAGGAAGTTTTACTTGAAGATAAGATCTTGAAGGAGTTGACCGTTCATTTGATCATTAGGTACACCATAAATTATTATAAATATTGCATAGATATCTTGATAAGCCATTAATAAAATCAAAAAACTATCCTTGACATATATTATGCATTAAAGGCTCCAAAATGATAAGAACTATTGTTTGTAACCTGCAAGTGTGACCATATCAATATTTTATTGCTCTCACAAGCTCACACATGCTAAGTTGTGATATAAGGTGAAGTTAAAAGGCCTTGAAGGATTATATAAGACATATATAAATACCATTTTATTCAAACATATTAGGAATGCACTGAAACCATTCCAAGATTGACCCTGTGTAGATGTAGAAGACTATCTTGACTGTATAGATTTTTAACCATTGTTCATAAAGCATGGGTTATTAATCTATAAGATAATTCTAAGGATTCAAAGGAAATTAGACCCCTTCCTTTTGCTAGGATATTAGGTCACCATTTTCTCTCTACCATTTGTATTGAATAAAAACTTGAGAGGCTATCTAAGGTTGCCAAGGAGAGTGATGAAGAGAAGGGGTAAATTTTTTATCTTTTTGACTATAAAACTCATGGATTCTCTCATTTGATGTCTGAAATAAGTTAAATTTGAATATTATTGACCTATTTTAAACATAACTATACTATATGGATCCATATTTTTAGGAATATAGAACATAGAACAATATTAATGAAATAAAGATGGAAATAAACTACAAAAAACACAACACAATAGAGACACAAATTTAACGTGGTTCACCCAATATGGTATACATTCACATAAAATTGCTAGTCTTCTTATTATTTAGTCCAACAAATGAAGGAAAAAAACTTGCAATATAACCACTGTAATATCCTCTTCACTCACATACACCGTGTTTCCATAATTACAATGCTCTCATATCAAAAGGAGGGTTACATATAGGGCAAAAATGCACAAACATAATTTTTATCATTAGATCTACAACCTAATACTAAATGGTCTAGATTCACTATGAAATTATAATATTTTATAGTGAATTTTTAACCACCACACCCCTTATTGGGAACTAGGCATTAAAATAAGATCAGGCTTCACCATCCAACAATCTCTCACTTGGAGACTAATTGTTGCAACTCCACTGCTATAACTCTTGCTTGGACTTTTCTTTAAACTTTGACCCTGGCATGTTTCTCATATTCCTTGTTATCCTTTAATACCTATTGAAGTTAAACAACTCTCCATCTTCTCTTTAGTGATTACCTTTGCTATCATATCTACCAAATTTTGACTCACATGGATCTTTTCCAACTTTAGTTGACCATCCTTCAGAACTAAATGAATGAAGTGATACCTAAGTTATATATGTTTGGTTCTTAAGTGGAATGTCAAGTTCTTTACTAAATGAATCATACTTTTTCTATCATTGTACAACTTAAAATCTTCCTGCTTATGCCTCAAATCTTCCATGAACCATTACATACATATCATATCCTTACTAGCTTCTATAGCTGCAACATATTCTACCTTTGTAGTTAACAAAGCAACTATCTTCTATAATTTTGAAATCCAACTAATTATTATATTACCAATAGTGAAAACATAACCTTTGGTGATCCTCCTTCCATCTAAATATCTATCGATGTCTACATCAACATATCCTTGTAAGGTAACATTTGAACCTTCATAGCATAATTTTCTATCAATGGTCCCTCTCAAGTACCTGAGAATCCACTTGACTACATCCCAGTTCTCTTTTCTTGGATTATTCATAAACCTGCTGACAACTCCCACTACATGAGTAATATCTAGTCTTGTGCACACCATATCATATAATAAACTTCCAACTGCTGAATCATATGGAACTTTAGACATGTAATTGATTTCTTCTTACATTTTAGGACATTGTTCCTTGTTTAATTTGAATTTCCATCCCAAAAGTGTACTTATAGATTTTTCATCTTGCATATTGAACTTGACTAACACCTTCTTTATGTACTCTTCTTGAGACAATGTTAATTTTATATTTTTCCCATCTTTTATTATTCTCATACCAAGGATTTTCTTTGCAACACCCAAATCCTTCATTAAAAATGAATTTTCTAATTTTCTTGTGAGATCATTTATATCTTGTATGTTAGACCCTATAACAAGCATGTCATCTTCATATAATAACAATATAATATAGGTTTTATTATATAATCTCTTAAAATAGACACAATGGTTAAAATAACATCTACTATAACCTTGTTATGTCATAAAACATGTAAAATTTCAAATACCACTGCCTTAGAGCTTGCTTTGGACCATACAAATTATTCTTTAACCAACACCCCATTTTCTCCTTACCTTTTAATTCTTATCCCTATGGCTACTCCATATATATTTCCTCATCCAAATAAACATAAAGGAAAGCAGTCTTCACATCTAAATTTTCAAGGTACAAATATTCTAAGGCTACCAAACTTAAAATAGTTCTTATGGAAGTCATTTTTATAATGGAGAAAATATTTCATCAAAATCAAAACATTTATTTTGTACAAAACCCTTCATAACAATTCTATCCTTGTATCTCTTTTTGCCTCCATCTTCTTCCTTCGAGCTATAAACCCATTTATTCTGATATGCTCTTTTACCTATAGGAAACTAAACCAAATCCCAAGTTTTGTTATGTACCAAGGAGTCCATCTCCTCTTTCATGCCTTCTTCCCACTTCCTTTTTGTTTCTACCTACATTACTTTTTCATAGCTTTCCAACTCACCATCATTAGTCAATAATAAATAATAAAGTGAAGGATAGTATCGTTTAGGGAGTCTACTTACTCTGGTAGATCTTCTAACTACACTTTCAAGAGTTTGACATACTTTTTATATTTATTGCACATTTTAATTTTTAAGCACTTTTGGAATTTCATTTCCTATGATTTCACTAAGTACTGCATATTCTATATTTAGATTTTCTTATTTCTTTTCCTCCAATTGATCTATGTACATGACCTTCTCATTAAAGATCACATCTCTACTCCTAATGATTTTACAATTTTCAAAATCCCATAAATAGTAACCAAAATCATTAAATCCATATCTAATAAAAGTACATTTCATGGATTTTTTTCAAGCTTCGTTATATTTTATTTATCAATATAGATAAATGTTTCACAACCAAAAGTCTTTAAGAAGGAATAATATACCTTTTTACCTATCCATACTTCTTCTAGAATTCCACCATCCAAAGGACTTGAAGGAACTCTATTTATTAAGTAAACAATAGTATCCACATAATCTACCCAAAACTATAAGAGCAACCCTACATGTAATCTCATGCTCCTTGCATGCTCCATGATTGTCCTATTCATCATTTCTGACTCACCATTTTTTTGTGGTGTTCTTGGAATCATCTTCTCTCTATGAATCCCATGTGATGAAAAATAATTATCAAATTCTTTGCTACATTATTCCCCTCCAATATCTAATCTGACACACTTCAACTTATTTCTATCTCATTCTCAACCAAAGCTTTCCATTTCTTAAAAGTATCAAAAACATCAAACTTTTTTTTGTATGCAATAATTCCAAGTTTATGTATTTGAATCATAAATAAAATTAACATAATATTAAGAGCCACCATGGGATGATACCTGAGCTGGTCCCCATACATCTATATACATGAGATCTAACTTTTTATCCTTCTTTATCTTCCCAACTCTGAGAAATTTGACTCTCTTATGTTTTCCATACACACAATGCTCATATAATTCCAAATCCACCTTCTTCAAATTTGGTAAAAAATTCTTTGAGTGGAGAACTTGCATCCCCTTATCACTCATGTGCCCAAGTTGATGGTGTCATAATTTTATATCCACTTTTGTAGAAGCTAAAGTAATAGAAGAGTCAAAATTACCATTAGATAAATATAATGTACCTACCTTTTCTCCTTTTGTTATTACCAATGATCCTTTAGTGACCTTCCATGAATTTTATATAAATGTAATTGTGCAGCCCTCACTTCCCAATTTCCCTACTAAAATTAGATTTCTTCTCAACTCAAGAACATGCCTTACCTCTTTCAACAACCATTTATTTCCATTTTGTATTTTTATCTGTATCTTACCCTTTCCTAAAATTTTATACGGTTCACCATCACCTAAATAAACCTTCCAAAATCACCTTGAACATAGTCTTAAAAATATTTATTATGGGGTGTACCATGAAATGAAGCCCCTAAATATAACACCCAAGAATCATTAATATTATCTAAAGAAAGGATTAAAGCATATTTTAACACATCACATACTACATTTTCTTCTTGATTGTTATCTTGTTGTCCATCTCCTTGTTTTCCTTTTCAAAACCAACAATCTTTCTTCAGGTATCCTTTCTTCCCACAAATCTAGCACACCATTATTCCTCTATATTTGGATATGCCCTTATTATACTTACCATGATGCCCTAGGCCCTTTCACTTATTATTTTATCTTCCCTTATTCTCCATATTCAAAGCATTACTTAATGTCTCACCTTTGCTTTTCCATTGCATTTCCTTGATAAGAATAACACCCATAACATCATTGAACTTTAAATTCTTTGAACTAGAAACAAAATTAATCACATCCATGACCAATCCATTCTAAATTTATAGAAATGAAAATAGAATTAAAAGATCCCTAACCTCATCATCAAAATTTACTCCTACAGAGCTTAACTAATTTATGATCGTGTTAAATTCATTTAAATGATCAACAATAGACCCACCATTTGATATTTCTAGATTAAATAAATGATTCATAATAAATACCTTATTGGAGGCTAAGGGTTTCTCATACACACTATTTAATTCCTTAATCACATCCTCTATTATCTTTTATTTTTAAATATTTAAGTCCACTGATGCTACCAGGCATAGCCATATTGTTCCTAGTGCCTTTTTGTTAAGAACCTCCCAATCTTCATCCTTCATAGTTGTTGGCTTCTTTGTTATTCTACCTAATTGTAGGAAAATATCTTTATGATATATATAGTCCTCCATTTTCATCTTTTATAGTTGGTAGTTTTAGTTACTAAACTTTTTGACCTTAAACTTGCCTTCTTCTGCCATTACTCCCACTCAAACTAGGAACCCTCTTTTCCTATGAGTTTATTTTCCAAGTAAACCTTTGGCTCTGATACCATATGTTAGCAATATAGAATAGAGAGTAATACTAATAAATTAAAGATGGAAATAAAATGCAAAAAATACAACACAATAGAGACATAAATTTAATGTGGTTCACCCAATATGGGCTACGTCCACACAGAAATAGCTAGTCCTTTTTATTATTTAGTCCAACAAATAATGGGACAAACCTAAAATACAATCACTATAATATCCTCCTCACTCACATATAGCATGTCACCATAATTACAATGCCTTTCATATCAAAAGGAGGGTTATACATAGGGAAAAAATGCACAAACATAATTTCTACTATTAGATCTACAACCTAATAGTGAACAATCTAGATTTACTATGAAATTACAATATTTTATAGTGCATTTTTAACAAAATTTTGCTTCAGGGGTGCTTCCCCTAAACCCCCACAAAGGGGGATCCAAAATAGGTTGTTTCCCTCTAGACCCCCATGGTGACCCTAGTGGGGGGCTTTGGCACCCCACACCCGCTGTTGGGAACTGGACATTAAAATAAGATTAGGCTCCACCATCCAACATGTAAAAGCTTGAAAACACTTTAAAAACATCACTTTATTGCATTTTCTCAAGTTTTTAGATCTTTAAATTTTATTAATGGGTAGGAGGAGGTAAATGAGGAGTCAAAATGTGTTGAAAATAGGGAGTATAGATGGAAAGAAGGTGAAAATCCATTTTTCACACTTGTGGGCCCCTTTAGTGGTACATAAAAGCATTTGACTTCTAGAAAGAGACCCTTTTTCATAATAAACCATTATAAAATGGAATTATGGTGATAATCGAGACCTTTAAAGGCATAATTTATGGTCTTGATGGTGTTTAGGGGCCAAAATAACATTATTCACATGGTTAAATAATTTTTTTTAGGGTAATGTATGCATAATTCCAAATGAAAAATCAATTAAAGGAGATACCTTAACATTTTCTAAAGAACCTTAAAGTATGTTAAGGTTTAAAACAAGGGTAAAACATATTTCTTCATATTGGTCCCTAATCTCCTAAATTTTTCCTCATATTGTAGGTTTTTGACATGCTCACATGGATGGATATGGCTTCAACATCATAAATCACCTCTTACATGAATGATTTAGGTCATAAGGACAACCTTAAAACTTTTTCATGAGCTCCACCTTAAGAATTTTTCATGAGCTCCTTTACATAGCTAGCATAGAGTAGACACTTTACAAAGGCTCTAGAAGGGTGAAAATATGGCCACCATTACACTTCTTCATATCAGTATACCACTTAAACATGTTGCCCCTAACTTGATGAAAAGTTACCCTTCTTGAACTTCCTTGACACTTGAAGAGACAAAAGAGGGTGACCAAGGTTGAGCTTAGGTATTCATGGTCATAATTTGACCCCTTTCTAATCCCAAGGGTAGAAAAAATTCAACATCACTGGTGACTCTAAAGGGTTAACCCACCTATTGGTCAAGAGACCTACAATTTCTTGCATGTTAGTCATGGTTCAGATGAGTGTCTTCTTTGATTGAGCTAACACTTCATGACTAATACCTTGAAGACCTTAAAGACTATAATAGCTCTATAAGAAACACAATAATAAATAAAGGAACACAATAATAAGCAACAAAAATAGAAGCAAACAAGTAACTAACAAAGCATGTGCCATATCACTTAGAAGAAAGGAGACCTAAACTACTATGTACAAAGATGTTATGTGCCCTCCTAATAAAAATACTTAATGAACACCATATTGAAATGGATAGGGAGTTCCTCACCATTTAACCTTTAAAATTGGAAAGCATTGTGCTCTTTATAGCTAGTGATAATGTATGGTCCACTCCATAGGCTATAAACTTTGAGTGTTTACCTGGTTGAGCTCCTTCTTCATCCCACTTAAACACAATATTACCTTTTTGGAAGGTCTTTTATGAATCTATCTTTTCAAATTATCTCTTGACTTGATCTTGATGGGATCACATATAATGCATAGCATTATCTCTTATCTCTTATAGTTCCCTCAATTCATTCATCCTTACCTCCATGACATCACTCTCCATTAGTTCAAGTTGATATGTGAGTTTCAAGGATGGTTGTTCAAGTGATATGATCAACCTTGCCTCTTTACCATATACAAGAAGGTATAGTGAATGAATAATATCCCTCTTATGAGTGATCTTATCTACCCATAAGGTATTCCTTAGCTTGGTATGCCACTCCCTTTGATTGTCCTCCATAGTTTTCCTTATGATTCTAATTAGATTCTTGTTGGTGGACTCTACAATTCCATTTCCCTATGGATAGTAGTTAGAGGAAATGTTAAGGTATATCATGGTTTAGATCCCATTCACTCACCCTTATACTACTAAAATCTAGTGCCTTATCTGATATGATGGTGGAAGGGATCCCAATTTTGGTTACCATACTATCATAGAACTTTAAAATTGAAATCTCATTTGCTTCTTTAAGTGTTACTACCTCCACCCACCTAGTAAGGTAGTTTGTAGTAATCAAGACCCACTTATGTCCTACACTAGATGGAGGGTGAATCATACCTACAAATTTTAGACCCCACTACATGAAGGGATGCTCCTCTTGGATAGGTTTGAGGGCAAGGTAGTTAGTCTTTACTCCCTATAAACATGGCACACTTTTGGCACCTCCTAACCTAAGCATGGGAGTCCTTGAACAAACTTGGACAAAATTAATCTACTCTTATGATCCTTTCTACTATAGTCTTGGCTAAAAAGTTCCCTTCTGACAAGTTCATCATAGAAATAGTGTAGGATCTTGTCAACTTGGTTAGTTTCTACACACCTTAAGAGAATGCCATCAATATTTTTTATAAAAATAGAATCATAAACCAAGACAAAAGGAATTGATTTCATCTTATAATACCTCATTCTTGTCCTATATATCTCTATATAACATTCTCCTATTTGAGGGAATCTCACCATGTCTTGAGTCTGTTTGGAAGGGGATGTAGGTACCGGTTCGTGGTGGTCACTTTACATTACCAAAACCACTTCTTTTCCCTCCTTCACATCTACTACCAAGTGTTTACATAGATCCCTACACCTTACCAACATGGTGACCTTAACTTATATGTCATATTCCATGCATTTGGTCACCCAACCTATGCTTTTTTCAATCAAGTCTTGATTAAGAATGAAGTCCTTGAGGTTAAGGTGAACCTCCATGACACATATTTTGTTATTAGACACCATGTGTCTAAATTTTTTGAGAACTCTCATGAATGCAAGCACATGATTTTCCAAAAATTTATCTCTCTTCATATCCCTCTAATGCTTGACTAAAAAATGTTATGGGCTACTCAAGACCTTTATTATTTTGATGCATAAGCATAGAATAAATAGTATCATTGGTTGCAAAGTAATATAATAAGTCCCTTAAGAAATCAAGGTTAAAGAGGGTAGGTGCTTAGGAAATGGCATACTTAATGGCTTCAAATCTTATTTTCCCTTCTTTAATCCATGTGATATCCTTACGCTTCTTGAGCATGAAGATTAGAGGTTGTACCAAATCTGTAACCTAGGGATAAACCTCCTAATGAAGTTGATCTTACCTAAAAACCTTTATAATACCTTTATGTGCTTAGGTAGTGATATAGTAAGGATTGCACTTATCCTCTCAAGATCTATAGAAAGGCCTTATTTTGACCCAATGTGACCTAGAAATCTACCCTCATGGATTAAAAAAATACATTTTTGGGGATTCAAGGACACCCTATACTTCTTGCACCTATCAAATATCAGCTTTAGGTGTGTCAAGTGATTTTTAACATCCTTATAAAATACTATGATGTCATCAAGGTAGATGAGCACCATCTCATTGATGATTCCTTTGAAGGTTACATACATTTCCCTTTAGAAGGTGTCACCTGCATTGGATAGCCTAAAGGGCATCTTTTTCTAAGTGTAAGTGCCCCACTTGGTTGTCAAACTAGTCTTATGTTGGTCCTCCTCCTTCACTAACACTTAATTTTTACCAAGAGTATCCATCAAGCAAGGAGAAACATTATGAACCTACAACCTTTTGGAGAATCTAATCCATGGATGGCATGTGGTAGTGGTCTCTCAATGGCACCTTATTGGTATCAGTGAAGATTACACATAACCTTATATCCCTATTCTTCTTCCTTATAGGCACAAGATTAGCCACCCATGAAGAGTATTTTATTAGGAAGATAATGTTAGATGTAATGATCTTGGTGAACTCTTTCTTCATGAGGATCTCAATCTTGGGGTTGATTATTATTTGCTTTTTTCCCCTTAAACTTATCACTTGTCTCCAATTCTATAGTATACTAGGCCAAACTAGGGTCAAATCCCTTCAAGTCATTTTACTCCCATGAAAAGATGTTTGCAAATTGTTGACACAAATTTATGAAGGCTACCTTTTCTTCTTTTGTGTTCACTTTACCTAGTTTAAGAAGTCTATCCTTAAAGATAGTGGCCTTATCATAGTGTTCCTCCTTGGTTGACATGATAAATTTATCCTTTATTAACTGATCATCCTCATTAAATATGTTTTCCAAGGTCATTAATCCCTTGTGTAGATTTTTTATTCTTAATTAGATAATCTAGTCACCATACTATTATTGTAATCTACCTAGGTTTCTTGAGAAAAACTTTTCCTCCTACTGCAAGAAACATAGTATTTACTTGTCATTATCAAAGACCTTCTCATTAACCTCATTATTAAGGACTGAAGGTTTGTAAACTATCTTGATTTGAGACTGATCTTTCATGTCCTTGGGCCCACTTGGAATGTCATACTTTGATCCTATGGCTTCTAAATAATTTGCATGTTTATTGTCCTCTCTTGGGATTGATCAGATTTTAAAGGCCTCAAATTCTTATAAGATATCCAAAACCTTGTGCTTGTATGCCTTCAAGAATGGATTCTTGACTGAATTATTCCCTCTCACTTGATGCATTACCAACTCACTATATCCCATGGATTTTAGGAGCTTAATGCCTCTCTATCTTGCCCATTATATCCCATGAATAAGCATCTCATACTTTGTTATATTTCATGTGAAGCTAAATGGGAACATCATGGTAGAGAAGTATCTTTTATTGAAAGGAGAGACAAGCATGACACCTTCACCTCTTCCATTCTTACACCTAGAGACATCAAAGAACAAACTCCATACTCCATCATGGTCTTAGCTTGGGTTAGTAAGAGCTAGTATGATAGCCTCTTCCTCATGAATAAAGTATATCCCAAAACCTACTTCTTTAATTCACTTATATGTATCTATGGTTATCTTCCCCCCATTCATCAATAAATAAGACTGATATACCTTCAAGTGGTTCAATCTGATATGCCTTTAAGTGGTTCAATTAGCTTCTTATCTTTAGCGTGCCCATCTTCATCTATTATAGCGTAATTGACATTAACAAATTAGGTGAGTATGGATATAAATGGAACTTAGAATTAGGTTCAAACTTGATGGTAACCTTTGTTCCATACCCAATCAGAAGAGAGATAGCCTCCTATCTTGGAAGTGAAATCCCTTGACAAACTAAAGGCAAAATAGGGTGGGATATCAACCACTACAACATATTGGGATATATTACAATTAGAACAAGTAGTTAGGACTATTTTTAGATCCTTGAGTAAACTAAAAGTCTTAGTAGGATACCCATATAGTTGTAAGTCCCCTTTAAAATTAGGTTCATACGTTAACCCCAAATTATCTACTATAGTCTTAGGCATGATAAATGTACTAGCCCCATTATCTATCATATATTTTTGTACTAAGGAATCTCTTATGATGATATAAATGTAGAAAAGAGGGGACTTGTTTACCTTGACTAGTTGGGGCTCATTATGTTTATTAGTGTTGGCTAGCATTGCACCCACTTTTCTACCTACATGTCAAAGATGTGAAGTTTGGACAAGTATTCTTGGAGATCATTTTATCCCAAAATGAGAAAAGTGTCCCAAAATAGTATGGTGACATGGGCCTTCTTCATTTGATCCAAAATGATGATATGAGATCTAGTATCCTTTGACTATAACTTAAGAGCAATAGTACCACTTGGAACATGAGTGACTTGAGGTATGAATGGACCATTATAATTTTTCCCTTTCCCATCTTAAACCTTATAAATTAGTGGAGTCTTAGGGGATAAATTTTTTCCATTAGCCTCTTGATATGTTTAATATGATGTGAGATATGTTCTCCTAACTTCTAAGTTATCACCCACTACTCTCCTTTTATGCCTTGTATGGGCTGAAATAGGACTGTACACCTTGGTTGCACCATCAATATGAGTGGTTGTACATTGTTCAAAATAATTTTCTCCATCTTATAATTTGACAAAAGTGGTATCTAACTATGTTTTACTCCCACTCACTCCTTTTTGGTTTGACATTTCAAATTGAGTCATGAAGGGAGTCTCTCCATGTTGCATAGAAGGACCTTCTTTATGTTATGTAGGAGGTTGACTGCCTTGCATAGGAGGAGATTGATTCTACTGCATAAGAGGTTTTTACAAGTATATCCACTTGGACTGATTGACATCTCATGTCACTTCCCCCGTTGTGTGGACCATTGACCTTCTTAAGCACAATTGTTTTTAGTTGGGACTAGTTATCTAGAAGTGCTATGAGAATTGGGATTGTTGTTATAGGGCCTTGTTTGAGTTATATGCCCTTAACCTTGTGTATTAGGTTAATATGGAGGTATTTTGAGCTGATAAGGTTGATAAGTGGATTGATGTGGTGTTTGGTAAGGTCTATGAGGTGGAATTGAGTGCCTCTCCAAGGATAATATCATATTACTTTGTGCCTTGATTAGTCCTTCAAATTTTCCCAATCTATCTACCTAATTAGCATCTGTTTGATCATGATTAGTTGGCTTTGGTAGGGGATAAATAGTAGGAATAATATGTTTTATCTCAAGGAACAAAATTATGAGGTATCTTTGGGTAAGCTTTCCTACTTGTATTAAATAGTTTTTTACCCATATTTCCACTTCATAGGCATTTGGTAGTGTGTTCCCTCCCATGGACTATATCATGACTACCACATCAAAATTGAGGGATCTCAAATAGTATAAAAAGGCATAGTTAGGGGTGGTTTTTACTACTATTGGGATCCTATCCCAATTATTTTAAAACATATAGTTAAAGTCTACCATAAACTCTTGGGGAGCCATTTCGATTGTGGTTAGTTGTTCCACTAAAGACAAGTGCTAACTTCTATCCTCAAAATGATTGCATAGGTGTTCCCCAAACTCATCCCATGTGTTAATAGAAGTATGTGTTTGACCTCTATACCATTGAAGTGCCTTAACTCTCAAAAATGTATCTAATAACTTCATTTCCATATTTTCTTGGTTCACATTATGAAATGAGTAGACATTGGCTATGTTTACAATGTGTTCAATAGGAGTGGTAGAGTTTTCCCTTATGAATTATGGAAGGATCTTAAGTATATTAGTAAGTATATGATCAAATTGGTTAAGTTTTAGGGGGATACCACCACTGAAGGGAACAAAAGCTTGGTTCATAAGCCTCTTTATTAGAGATGTAGGGGTTAAATTGTTTCTTTGTTGATCAAAATGAGGAGAATTAGGGGGTGTAGGATTAGGATTTGACATAGGGTACCTATCTTTTATATAATAATCTAAGGATAATTCAACACACTTAGTTTCCTCACCTTTTGATGAATACCATGTGACCATTTTTGGCATGAAATTTGACTACAAATCTACCACTATAGTGCTTGAATCTCCTTGATATCATCAAATAATTAAAATAGTTGCTCTAATTTAATTGAATCATGATCCCACTGAGTGTGCCAAAAATTGTTATCATCTTAGATTACACCCTTTGAGGAAAGGTGTTTCAATCCTACCTCATCTAACTGATATAATGGGATCACATCTAGGTGTGGGTGGCCTAGTTGATGAGGTAAACCTATAGTTTTGGGGCTATGTCTATTATTAGATCAATTATGGATAAATTCCTAAAACCAATAACTTGGTGATGAAAAGAGATAGAAGATGATATATGAAACAAAACCTCAGTTAAGGGGAGGTGATACACCAATATGATTTTTGTCCACTCTAATTGATCCTTCAATAACACTTGAGAACAAGACAAGGACTAGGGATTAGATCACTCTCTCTTAGAGACTCATAAGCATCAATACTTCATATGGAGGTTATGTTAAATGGATGTAAATTGAGGATGAATGGAAGGTCTTCTTTCATGACACTGCCAATCATATTCTACTTCAAACATAGTAACCAACACTTTTACACACCAAATGACCTATTTAGATAATCTCCTAGAAACTAGGTGAGAATAAGGACCTAAAAAAGAAGAATAAACTCAATCATCTCTATAAATAAATAATCATAGATCACACTAAGCTAGCAAGAGAATCTAGACCAATCCTTATATTCATTCAAAAGGTTTATAAGGTAAAATATAGGTAAAGTTTATTTATACCCATTTGATGGATATATACAGTGGCCTTCTTACCTCAATTTATAGAATAAGAGAAGGGAAAGAGAGGATAATATATCATGAAAGTGTGAATATTATTTCATTATGATCTTATTCACTCTACCATTAGTTACAAGTGTCAATAATAGCTTCATGCTCTTTCAATGCATTGCATTGGTTGATTGGTGATCTTCAATGGTCTTTTGGGTGAAGTGTAGCAGATAAGAGTTAATTTAGTATTGGTTGACCCCATTAAAATCATGATCATTCCAAATTGGTCAAATATATCCTTATGATATTTATAAAGGTATAAATGTGGTCCAATTAAGCCTTCATAAATCATTAAGTAGCCTACCTCTCTCTTGCATCTAAATAAGGCTTAGAAAACTACCCCATAATCCATTATGGATATGAAAAGTGAATAATAATCTCCATGATGTAGTTTTAAGGGTGTTTATAACTTAAATCATCCCTCTATGTCAATACTCATCTTCTCTTATTGACCAAATAGGCCTACTAAGCAACTAGTCCTAGTCACTTAGTGTTAGTTGTTTAGATGATAATGAGGCTTGAAAAGGACCTTAAAGGATGCATGAGTGAGTATCTTTTAGGTATGGACAAACATATTACACTATGAATTATGCCTTCCAAATAGTACACACCTATAACTCTTGCTCATTTAAGTGACTAGGTCACCTTTGACTATCACTTTTAGACTAGCTCTTTAGTGCAAGCTTATAAGAGAATTTTTAGGAGGATTTGAGAGTAATTTATGATTGGATAAGTTGGATCACACTTCATACTACCTTATTGAAAAGTTTTCAAATATTTATCTAGACCTATACTTTGAAATTATCACTAAATCTTGTAAAAATATAATTTTTGGTGGATTTGTATAATTGTCCATACAAAACTAATGGAATGAGTTGGACCCCCTCAGAGTGCACAATAATTTTTAGGTATCTCCCAAGACAATTCAATACATATAAGTGAATTTATCTTAATTTTTACTCTATTAGGTCTCTATTAGGGTTTTATGGAGGTTTAGAGAGGCTTAGACTCTTAGTGATTATTCATAGCCCTAAGTGCTTGACCTGTAAAACTAATGCCAAGAGAGTAAAGTATACATCCCTCCCTAACTTTCCCTAGTAACTAGGATCCCCATGCAGATCCTTCATATAGTTATGAGCATAATAAGGTGTTATTTGGGTGAATACTTTACATTATGTGCACTCTCAAGGTAGTTTTAGGCTAAAATGGCTAATCCTAAGATTTCTTCTACAAAGAAACACCTCTTACACATATAAAACTCTTTTAAGTATACTTTCATGCTATTTTAAGGTCTCAATAAACCTTTATTATCCTCTAACAAACCTAATGATAGGGTTCCTATGTTTTTCCTTCAAAATGGAGTTATCTAAGCATTTTTACACTTCCTATATCATGTATTCTACCCCTTAGATCCCTTGGGCCACTTTTTTTGGCTTGGTTAAGCCACTTACATCCTTTTCATGCATGTATAGTCAACTAACCAAGCACTGAGGCATGCTTTTATGTGACCATTAGATGTGGAGACCCCTAAAGGTGATCACTATGAAACCCTTTTTAACCTATTGATACTTCCCACTCTCCAAAATCAGGTAAAGTATGCATACTTTATCTAACTTCTTTCACATAGGCTTGTAGTAGTCCTTTTTAGGCCTAAAGTAGTATTCTTTAGGCCTGATCTGTACACTATAAACTCTACATGTTCTAACCAGTGGTTCATTTGGATGCTAATGAAACTTGAGAAGATAATTAAGATAATTTAAATGATCAAATACATTATTTTAAATCATTTTAGGGTATGATTCATTCATTGGGTCATTATCAAGGTTTAGGAAGGTTTTAGTGGCCTACCATCTTAATGATAGTTCATAAATTATAGGCCTCAAATCCAAAAATTATTTATATGTATGTTGATCCCATATATCCCTTCAAAACTCCCAAATATATCCTAGTCCCATGCACCTTTTACAATGTGTTTTGAGTGAAAGTTAGTAGCCTTCGAGTCTTTACTAAGCATCTGGGTGGGTTGACAGTGTTAAGGATTGGTCATAAAGATAAACTCTTGAATTAAACTTATTATTTTTTGGATATTAAGTGCATAAGGGTCCCCAATTCACCATAATATCATTATTACCCACTCATCTTTCCATGTGAGATATGAGCATTGGATTTGGTAGCTCAAAATGGCATACTAGGGTGGTGGATCTTAATAGGGATAATGATTCCAAATCAACCACTTCCCTACCTTACTCTATCTAAAAAAACTTATTTAGGACCTATTTAAACATCATAAACCTCTTCATGACCTTATGTATGACATGGGGGTTTGATTCTATCACAAATATGAAGTTATGGTTTTAAGGCCTAAGAAGGGTTTTAGGCCTTATAGGCCTCAACTACACTTCAAGACTTCGAGACACCTGTAATTTTATTAATTTATTAAATTTCATATTATAATAATTTTCCATATTATTTAGCACTTTTTCATCTATCTTCAACTGCTCATACCTCTATATATGTCCATCTCTCTCGTAGGTCTGTCAGGACCATCACTGCCTATTCTGAGTATTTGTACTACTTAATGATAGAGGCCTAAGTAGGACCTATGTCTCTCATTATTTAACATTTATAGGTTTTTTATATCATGTAACATTATATTATGGTTTTATAATACCCTTTTAACTAGGCTTCCCCTTAATTTTGCTCTCAAGACTCCCTTATAGTCATACACACAGGCCTGTGTGTCATGGGTGTCTAACTATGACCAGACAACTCTCTCAAATTAGTTATACCTTAAAAGGTTTTCAAGAAGGTGTATGTCATAAAAAAAATGTGGTCATATGATTATTTTTTTCCATTTTCATCAAGTCATCTATACACCTATACTTACTAGGAATACTTGTATGCCTTAAGCCACTATCCATTCCTGAGTCAGCTTGTTTTGGCTATCCTTTTAAGTTTATTTTTCCTCTCAACCTCATAGTCTCTATATTATGACCCTCTTCTTGATATATCTCCTCCATGTGCATGTATCATCTCACATTAAAGGTTGGAGGCAAAATTCTTTTAATTATGTAGGTGGTGGTCTAGCTGTTCGATTGCCAAAGGGGTTCTTACACAAATTAATGAGAAAGAAGAGATCTTCTATACTATGTTAGAGATGAAATTGACCTTCCATTTATATCAATCACCCTATTGAGGTAGTCATATTTTAATAACATATGACCCTTCTTTGAATCTTTTAGGTTCAACTGTATGATGGTTTTGGAAAACCCTTTAAAGAGTGGTTCTGAGTTATTCTCCTAAACTTGGTCATAGCTTCTCAAATGTATCCACAGTTGAATGGGCCCCTTTTCTCATAGTCCCATAGACCCTTCATGGTATTATGTAACGTTTGACCTTTTTTATATGCCTTAAGAATTATAATAAGGGCTTAAACTTGTAGGTGGTGGTCACAATGTCCAATGAAGTTTTAAGTTTGAAAATTAGAGCCTACTATGGGGTGAAATGGCTTGATGAGACCATTACATAGTATATTTTATTTGAGATGTTCCATATGGAATATTTACTCTTGTTAAAGATCACATATGATGACCCTATTCACCCCTATTCATATAATCAATAATGTAAAACATTTGGATTTAGTTAATTAGAAATATGAAGGGAGAAACTAAAACCTAGGATGTCACAAATACCTTAAACAATGTTAATGAACCTTAAATTTTGTTAAAGAGGTTTAAGAAAACATTTTGAACTAGTTCATGATTTCTTGGTCTTGAGAGCCATAATTAGGATTTATCATTTTGAGATATGGAATCCTTCACATGAATACCACACCTCTACATTCTCCATAGTGTTCTAATGATCTTTAATATCCATCACCATGAAACACTTAGTTTGTACTTGTAATGAAGGTTAAATTACATAGGTAGTTTTACTTGAGATAAGAGCTTAAAAAAGTTGAGTGTTGATTTGATAATTAGGTACACCATAGATGATGATAAATCTTGAATGGATATCTTAAGAATCTATTACTATAATCAACAAACTATCCTCGACACATATTATGCATTGAAGGATCTAAAATGCCAATAACTACAATTTGTAATGTGCAAGTGTCACCATATGAATATTTTATTACTCCCACAAGATCACACATGGAAATTTAGGGTCTAAGGTGAAATGTAAGAAACTTGAAGGATTGTATAAGACATACACAACCACTATTTTCTTCAAACAAGTCATTAATGCACTAAAATTATTTTAAGATTGACCCTATGTAGATGAAGAAGACTAGTTTGACTGTCTAGATTTTTAACCATTATTCATATAGCATGGGTCATCAATTTGAAAAATAATTCCAAATATTGGAAGTCCATTAGGCCCCCTTACTCGAGATAGGATCTTAGGTCACTATTTTCTCTCTCCTATTTGTACTAAATAAAAACCTAATAGGCTCTCTAAAACTGACAATAAGATTGATGAAGATAAGGGACCATTTGTTTATATTTTTTAATTTTAAAATCATGGACTATCTCATTTAATGTCTACACTGAGTTCCCCCTAAATATTATTGACCTCTTTTGACCATAACCATATTGTATATATCTATACAAGCTTAAAAACACCTGTAAAACACCACTTTCCTACATTTTCTAAGCTTTTTAGTTATTGTAATGTTATTGGTGGGTAGGAGGAGGGAAATGAGGAGTCAAAATGCATTAAAATCAAGGAGTATAGGTGGAGGGAAGGTGAAAAGTCAGTTTTCACATGTGTGGGCCCTTTTGGTGGTACATAAAAGTGTTTGACTTCTACAAAGAGACCCTTTTACATAAGAAATTGTTATAAAATGGCATTGTGGTGATAATGGAGACCTTTAAAGTCATAATTTATGGTCTTGATGGTGTTTTGTGGGATAAAATAGCATTATTCACATGTTTACACACCTTTTTTTCTAAAGGAAAGGCATGCATAATTCCAAATGAAACATCAATTAAAGGAGATACCTTAAAATTTGCTAAATAACCTTAATTTATGCTAAGGTTTAAAACAAGGGTCAAACATATTTATTTAGATTGGTCCCCAATCTCCTAAATGTTATATCATGTTGTAGGTTGTTGGCATGCTCACATGTTTGGCTATGGCTTCAAAATCATATGTCACCTCTTATATGAATGATTTGGGTCATAAGGACCACCTTAATAATTTATCATGGGATATTATACATATCTAGCATAGATTAGACACTTGACACAAACTCTATAAATGTGAGAAGATGGCCACCATGACACTTCTTGACAGTGGTATACCACTTGAACATGTTTCCCCTGACTTAATGATAAGTGACCCCTTATTGAACTACCCTAACACCTTGAGAGACATAAGATGGTGACCAAGGTTTATCTCAAGTACTCATGGTAATAGGTTGACCCCTTTCTAAGCCCAAGGGTAGAAATAAGTCAACAGGAAGGAGTATCCTATTATCTATACTTTGGAAAATAAGCCTAGTTTTTTTACAAAAATAGATTATTTGAAGTATTTTAGGGTTGAATATTTTGCCAATAAGGGCCTCTTATAGGGGAATTTTTGCATTATTTCATAAAATAGGTTTCAATGAATCAACACAAACTAGATTACTCCTATCAATGAGAAGGGGGATATTGATATTCATAATATGAAGGCCTTATTTTATTTGAATAGGTCATCTTATGAGTGTAAAATAAGAATAACAAATCTTTACTGTTAAGATGGTCTACTTTTAGAGGATATAGGATCTTTATAGTTTGGTGGTCAAGAAGAGGTTGTTGTCTCTTCTCAAGATGAATAAGAGGATAAATTCAGATCTAAAGAGGTTATGTCTCTGTATCAACAAAAATATCTATTTTCAAAACTAAGTTTTGTCAAGAAAATCAAAATAAGTAGAAAGACAAAAGTAAAATGAGTGAAACTAGATGATTTAAACTCCATCAATGGTGGTACTCAGTGGATAATGAAATCCCTTCTTTCTAATAGGGGAAGGAGATACTTACAACTCGCTACTTAGAGTCCTTATAGATGGGATTTTATCCTTTCATTAGTTGGGATGTTAATATGTTTTTATTTTTTATTTTTGGTGATAATTTCACTTCCATAGGTCTCTTTTATTTTTATTTGTGTTGTATGTGGTTTCTATAGGACTTTTGGGGTACTATGTGTATACACATAGCATTTTTTTAAAAAATATTAGTATTTGATGCTCTCTCCTATAGAAACCCATTGAATCTCAATACATTTAAGTGCACACCTTAAAGGGTACATCAAGGGGTTGGAAGACCTTTGGTGATTTTTATGATTATTGACCCTTATACCATTACCTAAAACAAATACAAGATAATCTTATCTAATTACCTATGCATTGAAAATCTACTTATACACTTTTAAAGGTAATTCACCAACCAAAATAGTCCCTACCTAAGCAAAATCCCCTTTTACCCACCTTTTCTACTATATCGATAAAGTTAACCATGTTGGGAATCTAGTGATTGTTAAAAAACTTTGTCAGCCCAAACCGATGTAGTTTGAGGCCTAATGCCTCTATTTCCTGCATAAAATGGTGACCAAGCTAACCTTGTTGGCTTAATTTTTGAGAGGGTTTAGGTTCAATATTTGGCTATAAATGTCGCTTCAAATTTATTTTTAAAGGAGGGATCATCTAATTACACATCATTACTACTCATAAATCTACTTATATAATCAATATGAGGTTTTATCGCTTAGGTTTTTTACTTGGAGAAGTGACACTTATCTTTTAGAGGTCTTGAATGCATAGGAGAAGTCTTATAGCCTAGAGTTGATCTAATATTGTAATCCTTTTAATTCAACATAATAACTTTCAAAGAACCATTGGCTAAAGGAGATATTGAGGCATGATGGGTTCACTTCAACAAGTTAAGTATACTCCTAGACCTTCATATTTCAATAAGTAGATATTATAGAACTAATGGATTGAATTGTATCTCTCCTTGTTTAGATTATTTCTATGTTATATTAGATATAATTACCTTCACATGTTTATTATCTTCCCCATTTGTGCCAAAACATTTAATTAGCACTAGAATAGCTTTCATATTCATTTAATATATTAGTTTGCATGTTTATTTAGTATATTAGCTTGCTTACTATTATTATAATTATGAGACCTAACTAGGGTTGTCACAAAATGACATTTGACTAGCGGCCTTGGAAACCTTTCATTTGCCATTGTGTGATAGGAGATCCCTTAGTGTAGGTTTAGTGTATCTATTATTGGTCTTGACCCCAATATAATAAATTATTTCTAAGCACAATGTTAGTTGATTTCCTTCTCTAAGTTTGGATAATACCGAGTAGGATAACTTATGAATCTATCTTATTTCACTTGCATACATTCTAGTGAACTTGACATGAATCTAACTTTTGCAAATATTTAATTTTTATTTATAGATAATTAGATTGACCATGTTGACTAAATTTAACATTCTATGCATAGGTTTCCATACGTCATCAAGCCTATCGACCTAGTTTGGCTTTGTTTCTAAATTTTTATATCTTCATCAACTGATTTCATCTCTATGTGTAGGTTTTCCAATTGAGGTGATCCTATCAACTCACTTCAGCTTTATGCACATAAAATTTACAATTTCATAAAAATAGATTGATCTGAATGACATAATTTCTTTTTATTCCCTTTACATTTAATTGAATTGACCTACTCAATTATTTCATTCTCTATAGTTTTCATTTCATAACTACATCAATCTTATCAACATGGTTTTAATTTTCTATTAATTTACTGATTTTATTTATACTAGGTAGACTAATTCAACTGTATTTAATATTTATGTGTTCTTTATTCATAGGTTAAAATTTATGCCTAGATGACCTAGTTCAAAACAACAACTCATCCTCTTCAAAAAAGTACTACATCAACCTGGTTTACTTTTTTATTTACCAGGTTCATTCTAAGTAGATTGGTATTATCACTTTATTAACTTTCAAGCAAATTTAAATTTTAGTACTATTTTCACCAATTTTTTTAGTTATATAAATCTATACCTAGATAGTCAATTAGGTGAACCAACTCGACCTAGTTCTGTATCTACTTTTTTCCCATAAAACTAAGTCAGCTTTCTAAATTTCATCTATTTTGTCTTGTATTTCCAATAGAATAAGATGATCCACTCAAGTCTATTATGTTTTACATGTTTAACTTGGTTGATCAGGTCGACTTTGATCTATTTACTTTTCTTCCTAGTTCAAGTAAAGGGAATTAACCTACATTGATAGTAATTAAACTCACTTTATTTTCCAAGTGGATGCCTATTTATTTACTTTCCAAAATTTGTAAATTATCTTTTGAGTCATTGATTTATGTTTTTATTTTTCTTTAATTAGTTTTACCTAGAAATCATGTACTAGTAGTTTTAAAACTACTTAACTATTATTGAGATGGGTTACTCGATACTTTGTTTATAGTCCTTATCTATCATTTGTAGATATCATGACATGAATGAATTACTCCAATACTCATATCCATAATACAAATCTAAATATGGTCTTTAATTTCCACATACCTCATAATATTTTAGAAATGCCTAGGACTTCCCTCTTTTTTAAGCCTTAAGAATCCATCCATCTATTTATTTGTGTGGTGCATTAGTTAGTGATTAGCACCAAGAATATACTTTTAGCTTACCATTGAAACTAGTCTTAGTGGCCTACGGAAAGGGTACTTCCTCCATAGTTAGTTCTCTAAAACATTGGGCTGACACTATCTAATATAAAAGAAAGTATCTTTGGAAACCTACACTTTTAATCAAAACCTTTAGTACAACTTCATGAGCTTATTTTTAAATAAATAATTAAGTTCTACATTAGATTCTTGTTTATTTTTTTATGCTACTCTATGTTTTATTACAGACTTATATTAGCCAATGTTGATATAAGATTTGTGATTTGTGATACAACTAGATCAACTAACTCGACCTAGTTGCATGTGTGTTTAGATTTATTTTTAACTAGACCTAAATTATCTAGATTTAAACCATTTTAATTTTTTCCATATTATAGAACTTTTTCTACTAGCTTGACTCGGTCTATTTTAGATTTTTATACTTTTATACATGTTTAACATAATCAATCAGCTCAATCCAGTCTTCTACATATGTTTTTATTATCCTTCTTGCCTAATTACATTGACATGTTTGAATTCATACATATTGGCTGACCTAATTCCTTTTTAGACTATCTGATATAAACCCTTCACCTATAATAGTGCCCCACATACATGGTATGATCCTAATAAATTTTATTGGTTTAATGTTGATGTGGGCCATTCTCATGAAGCACATTATTGACTCATCAAATTTATTATTTCCTTCATGTAAGATGATACATTAGACCATGATGCTATGATTAAATTATGTCATCATGATTATATTAAAGCCTCCCAAAATAATCATGTTTGAAAACCATACCTTTCAAACCTAAAAAAACCTCTTCTAACACACAAAATTCTAACAACAATATTTGTGTAATTGATGCTAAATATGACCAATATTATACCAACTCTTAATATGTGAATGCAATAAATGTAAAATATAGATAATAAACTACTCTTAAAGACCCTATCACTAAACCTAAGAAACCTTATATTGATGAACAAATACTTAAATATACTACACTCACATCTTACAAATCAAATTAAGAAACACTTTCATAACTAGCACCCAAACCTAGTTATCCTATTCTTATGAAAAAATTCATACCTCATAAACCTCATGATAGTTCTTCATCCTCCAAATCACATTGGAATTTTTTGGAAGAACTTAATTCAATTCCTTGAAAAAATCCCCTTATGGAATTAGTTCACACTTATCCATATCATCATAAATTCCTTATGCAACAATTATAAAATATCAAAGAAGCACAATCTCTTGATTCATAAATGCCTTTTAATTATCTTTTGATTACACAAGTACATAAAATTGAAACCATTTCCATATCCTAAAAACTATCCATATAATTTTTGAAAGAGGATATGATCAATGATAAAAAAAAAAATTGAGTAAATGATCAACCTCTATGTATTAAAATTATGATTAATAATACCCTTATTTGAAAAATTATAAGACATGAAGGATCAATAATTAATATTACCTCCCTTTGATTAATTCAACAAATTAGACACACCAAAGAAAATATCAAACAAACACATCTCATGTGTAGAGTATTTGATAAAACTAATCAAAAATTATTTGGTTACATTTGGATCCCACTTACTATTAGACCCAAGATAATTCACACAAAGCTAATGGTGTTTGATATTCCTTTATCTTAAAACATGCTTCTTGGTTTCTGATGGACACATCATATGCATGTAATTTCCTCTTCATTTAGTCAATATATAAAATTCATACATGATGGAAAATGCTACACACATGAAGTTGATCCTAATCCATGGATCATCTAACTACCATATCCTAAATTTCAATATCACATTCTGACCATATCCCATATCAATAGTCTACCTCTACTTGAAATCATTAGCATGAATAATGATTTACATGTTACTCTTGCTAATTTAAATGATGTTGAACCTAATGTCTTGTAAAACACTTACAATCCCACTTGGCTACCTCTTTATATAACATAATTACATCCTCTTTATTTAATTCTATGTGATCACACCATTTATTTGATTGATGATACAACTAAATCTCCCCCTCCATGAAATGTTAATGAAGAATCTTACACAAGATGATTTCACATGTAATGAATATGGAGTGGAAAAAATATTCCAAGATCCTTTAACTATGTTTGTTCATCAATTTAGTAACATAAGTGTTTTAACCATTGATTCTCCCATAAAAAAAATGCATGCACTATTTCTCACACTTATGATGATAATTATATCATGGATCAATCCTAATCATAATATTTCGATGTAAAATGTTAAAAAAAATACATGTCTTCAATCATGATGTCTGTGTCATTCATATCTCATCCACTATTGAATTATAACCTGAAGGTTATGTACATCTTATTAAACTACCATTATTAAACACCAAATGGGTAATTAAAGAAATCCTAACTATGGCATATTTTGAACAGTATACACAACCTAATCCAATACATTCTCCTTTGCCAAATGCAAACATTATTTCCCATTCTTACAATTTCATTGATCAAATTGAATTAACACCATCTGAATCTATCCAACTTAATTTTGTTGAAATGGTATCTATAAAAAAAATTAATGTAGATAAAATTGATTCAACTAAACCCAATCTCACAAACACAAATTATATTTTCACTACTTCACCTAAAATTACCTTAGATGTTAAAGCCACTGACATGAGACAAATACATTATGAATATGATAGCAAAGGTAATAAAATCATTAATCTGGAAGTGTATGTTTAATACTATGGACCTTTACCTATGTTTCCTAGTGATGAAGCCATATTACAACTCTAACATGATAGATAACCTCAACTTCCATGCTAACATCATAAGCTTGGAAACTTTAAGTAAAAAATTCCTTGTTTAAACAATTTAATTACTAGTGTGGATCTCAGAACACATCCAATCTCTTCCCTCCCTTCTACTCCATACCATTTCAAAGATGAAAATTATATGCTCATTTAAGAAACTAAAAAAATAATAATATGTTACACCTACATATCCTCAACCTATTACTATCTCTAAAGATCTTACTCCATATGAGCATGATAATTTGAGTCTCTTCTTTGATAAATATCATGAAGCATTTGCTTGTTCATTAGAAGATATGTCAGGAATTGATCCTAGTATTATTATTAATAACTATTATCACCAAATATTAAACCCTAGAGGATGGTGTTCAAGCCTCCTCCATATTTTGGAAACATGGGAATACTTTTAGGTATGTTGGTTTACTTATAGCAAAAGTAGACCTCTAGGTTTAAGGGCTAGTTCCCTGAATATACCTTGAAATGATTATCACATAATTAACTAGTTGCATGTGGGAAAAAAGATATAAGTTTACATGAAATTAATATAATATAAATGGGTGGTACACCAGAAGGATTTACACAAGACCATCATACTTCTATCATAATGAAATAAGACCTACAAAGTAGCTTCCAAGTCTTATGTGGTTCTAACATAAGTGTTTTAACATAGAGGTGATATGCATAAGATAAAATAAGGTAATTTAAAAAGAGGTAAAGTTTCACAATATAAGAACAATTATACTCTTTAAAGGATCCTAACATACTAGTTACACTTTATATGACCTATTAGAATAGTAAGTCTTGCATAAACATGAGAGGATAAGGAGAAGCAAGGATAGGAGATTATCACTTAGAATCACCATACATCACTTTGCACACTTATAAAAATGTTCATGAACTCAAAACCAGACTTGAATTTAATATTAGAAGGCAAAATAAAATGTCAATCTAGTAGGGCTTTGTCATACATGGTGTGGTATTAGCCTACAAGAGCTAAAATGGCTACTACATATAGAATTTAAGAGATAAGTGAGAAGGATGAATTCTAAGAGTCACTAGACCATGTTTCAATCTGATAAATGGAGTTACACATGTAGGAGAAATTAATGTGTAAAAGACCATGTAAGGTCTCATAGGACAAATGTTCATCAAATACATGAAATTCCTAAAATGTGGCATAAAACTCTTCATTTGCATGCCTAGAAACTACCTTCATCATTTGGACTCATTATAAGATTCCATAGTAGACTAGGGATAGGTATCATGATTTCACTAAGAGAAATGGCATATAAACAATCCCCAACATGCATGTTTGCATCCAAAATCACTGATATTCTTTTGGACATGAATTATCACTACCTATATTCTAAATAACTCCTCTTTCACTCAACTTTCACACTTGGCACCAAATTTACCTTAATTTATCCAAACCATTCCATAAAAATTATTGAATGACACCTATCAAGACCCTTCATGCCCTCATATTCCTTAAGTAGACCTTAAAAGGCCTCCTACTTGGAGTTTTAACCTTCCCACTTGCTTGTTCACTATACTAGTTTGGATTGGTTGAGATGAAGGCACTTGTGATATTTTATTATACATGAAATTTAAATGAAGGGTTATCTCACATACCAACCTATCTCCCAAAGTGACTTGCATCTTTTGAAATCCATCCATACCTGAATAACACACAAAACTATCAATAAACACTAATTTCCACCCTATCTATAAAGGTAGGGTACAACTCAAATTGATGGTGAGGATACCTAAAGAGTCCTATAAAACTTATAATCATCTCCCAAGACATTATATCCCATTTAGATTCATCTCCTTCTTTATTTTCCCAATTGGGTCACTAGTAAGGGTTTTAGAGAGTTTATAGTACTTTTGCCCTCTAAGGATTATTCATACAATTTTTATGTTGTAACTCTAAATAAATTACACAAAAATATTTTTAAAGACCTTATTCAACACCCCCCCAATCATTCAAACTCCCATGCTAAACCTCCATGTAGGTGTGAGCATCTCAAGTTGACCTCTCGAGCTTCTATCTTTATTTTGTGTAGGTCTGAGTTAGTTTGAGCTAGAACGAGGCTTCCATGTGGTCTCCCTTGAATTATAAAAGATTTAACACACTTTATAACCCATAATAAACATGTTTTAATTAATTTTAATTCTCATATGATAATAAATATGGAGGTGTCTCCCTTTTAGGCATTAGGCCTAGACTAGGCATGGTGGGCTTTGACTACATATAGATACTCACCACCCTTTCTGAGCATCTTGTCATGTGTGTGAGGGATTTTGAATTTTTTTCCATGTTTATTTCCACCATGGAAACCATAATTCATAACACTTAATAATCTTAATTCATCCTTTCATCATATACTCCCCAAGTTTATAATTTTCCTATTTCTTAGAGTACCCACTGTCTAAGACATAATAGAGGGTATCTCCTCTATCTTCTCAATCCAAATGAAGGTATGGGTGGATTAATTGGATTATTAATGTAATTTAAACCAATTTCCAACTTTATTTCTCACATATAAACATTATAACTCCCTAAAATCTCAAAATAGACTCTTAGACTAGCTGACTTTATAGGATTTTCTAATATGGATTGTAGTTTGCCCTTGGGACCTCACTTGTCTTATTTCCTTTTCAGGATTATCATAAATTACTCACCATATCTTGTGAGGACTTTATTTTTGGGGTTCTAGATTACACCCTAGCTGAGTGAGGGGATTTTTCAAGTCCTCTGCTTAAATCTATACCTACATGGGATTGATCCTAGGTTGTGGGTATCCTAAAAATGGATCAAATCTCTGAAGAAGGCTGAATTCCTTATGGATATATCACCTACACTAAACCTAAACTATCACCTACATGGAAAAGGGAGGGATAATTTACAAAACTTATAAAAGTGTGTAAAAAATTGGTGATGCACTAATGATTTGCTAACTCTAACTCACACAAAACACACTATGAGACACTTTTTAGACCAAAGAACATAAATCTCGCATAAATATTTCAAAACAAGGCATTAATTAGTTTCTAAATTAGTAAGAGAGGTCAAATATCCACTTTCAAACTAGAAAATAAACTGTAGATTGTGCTTATAATGACCTGTGAGACTATTAAGCCTTTCTTGAAGGTGAGAAAACTCATACATAAGTGAGAAACATACATTCACTCAACAATAGTGCATAAATTCATATAACACACTTCAATATAGCTTAGAAAATAATGGAATTTAATATTTATTGCATCAAAAGGTGTTGTAGTAAAAAAATTGGTAGAGTCTGGTCATACCAAAAAGAGGGATAGATGATGATTTTAAGTCTTAGAATCTTGCATTTAGAGGAAAAATAAGGGGGAGAGAGAGAGAGAGAGAGAGAGAGAGAGAGAGAGAGAGAACTATGTGTTGGAAAATAACCAACCACTTTTGATGGATTAGCACCAATTTGAGGATTTGGTTGAGTTAAGATCTTATCAAAAAGGTACAATTTCAAAGGCTCTTGCAAAATAATTTAATGCTCACTATTGATCCTTATCTAGCCACCAAGTCATCATCTCAGGAATCCATGCTACATTCACTTGATCAATTGATGAGGATCATGTCTTGGACCTAGATAAAAAGTGTCACATCTACATTATATGGACAACTATACTTTCATTATCAAAAATTATTAATTATGATAGGCTAGACATAGGTTCACTATAGGTGAAAACCAATCTTAGACCATTGGTTTTCACATAGTTATAATATATATGAGAATCTACAAAATACTTGAACTTGATTTATAGTCATTAGTCCATCCTTAACTTCTATATTATACCCAAATATCTATTATATGGAGAATTAATGATAATTCTTGGTCTCTAAACTATGGCCCTTGTTTAACTCTAATTCACTTCTGAGCTCAGTGCCTTTATATTTACTTTACCTGGGCCCAAAATAACCTCTTCAACCTTCATCAAAAATATCTTGAGATCACTTTTGCTTATTGGTTATCGATTACCAACTCAGACTATCTACATCATGCTCAACTATCTTTATGTTCATTAGATTCATAGATATGTTGACTTATTGACTCCACTCACATCATTAAATATAGATGTATGGATACATGTGAGTCTTTGATATTTTTTCAAGACTCATGAACTTTGGACACTTTTCCTCTTTGTATTCATCATCAAAATCCTCTGACCCTTTTTGACTTATCTTTCTCCATCAATCTTGATGTGCATAGATGCTTACAATCCATCAATATTCTATCAATTGAATGTGTTTGTGCCACTTATGCTCGACTCATTATCTCCTTATATTAGTTGACCTTTTTGACTTATACACACCTTTTGATCAAGATGTATGAGTTCACATGCACCATATATCTCCCTAGTCCCACTTTCCTATCAATTTTTATGCTCCATCAGATCATTGGTGTAATTGAGTGTGAGCCCTTGATCTAGCTTGGACCCATCCTTTTATCAGTGAATTCACTCTATTGGAACTTGGCTTGATTATTTCACACCATTGGATTATGTTCAACTTTTAGATCTTTAAAATCTTTAACCTGGGGACATTTTGACTTAGTTGACTCAATGTGGATCATTAGATCTTATGTGTTAGTATGAGGGCTCCTATGGACCATTAGATCCCAACTAACTTCAAACCTTTTAATGACCTTTTAAACCCAAATGGTTACTTTCCTTGATTAAAATTGACATTTGTGTTAACATCATTTGACATCCACTCAGACATATTTGACATCCTTTAAACCATCAATTTTAAACTCACACAATTTTTTCTTGAGATTTATTCTGATGTTAGCACAAACACCTTACGTTACAAGCCCAACTTTGAAGTCCTATAACTTGAAGCACAAAATTTATGGAGGCACCAAATTTTCAAGAGATGTTCTTGAGACTAAAAAGAATGAACCCATTTAATTGACTGGTCCCAAGATCCTTCTGAGTAAAGATGTGAAATACTCAATTTGATTGACCTATTCATTCCTACATGATGTCCTAATGATGGTCTGGTTCATTTGGCTAAGTATGGGAAACTTATTAAAATCTAACTAAGGAGACAACTTTAAACATGCACAACTTCTACCATTCTTCAATAGATGATCTAAAACTTAGTGCATAGCAACTAGGGACCAAGATGGACAAACCCATGTGATCACTTTTTCCTGAAATTACCACACATGTGAGATATGGCCTCTATAAATTTCCTATATTGACTTTCTTTTACTTCCATTGAATTCTTAGACTAGGAAAAATTTGGTATGTAGACCAAAATTGGTCAACATATTTGGTAACTTGGCTGGGTAGCATGCCTACTATGCTTGAGAACTTAAACCATATACATAACTCTTAGATCATCATGGATAATACATGGACCATTACATTACTACAAGATAACCTCTTGACTTGTAAAGATAGAAAACCCCTAACAATAGGGAAAGAAAACAAACTGAAAGGGAAACTAACCTTAAAAACAAAGGCAACTAAACTATTGAAAGATTGTGTAAGAAAGAAGCACTTATTTATAATAAAATAGAAAGGAAACTAAATAATGTGTTAGAAAGCACTTGGAGAAAAACAAGAAAAAACTATGTATATGGTATTTATCTTTCCTTAATAGCAGTGTTTGAGATGTATCCCATTGACTAGGATATAAAGTTCTTCGCCATTCACCCTTGTGAGTTAGAAAACATTGTGGGATTTGTAACTAGAAACTGTATATGGTCCAATCTAGAGAGAATAAAATTTTGTGTGTTTTCTTATCTTGGCTTTGTCCTCATCCTACTTGAGGACCAAATCTCCTTCTTAGAAACTTTTTTAAGAAGTTTCTTTGTCAAAAATATCTCTTTGTCATTGCTTGATGGGCCTCCATAGATAACATGGCCTAATGCCTTATCTCCTCTATCTCCATGAGCTCAACATATCTTATTTCCATTAGCACAATTTCCAAAATATAAAGCTAATGCATTAATTCTAAATCAAGGAATTCAAGAGAAATAGGCATTCTTGTTTCCTTACCATATACTAGTTTGTATAGAGATTTGGCAATTGATATTTTATAGGTAATCATGTCAGCCCATAGAGCTGACTTTAATTTGAGATTCTATGATCTTTGATTGTATTCTATAATCCTCTTGATGATCTTGAACAAATTCTTGTTGGTAGACTCAGCAAGGCCATTTCCTCGTGGATAATAGTTTGATGAGGTACTAAGAAAAATACTATGTTGAACTACCCACTAGTTGATCTTAGATCCTAAAAAATCCATAGAATTATTAGAAATTATAGTTGAAGGAACCCCAAATCTAGTAATTAAACCTTCATATAAGTCTAACACACTAGTTTCCTTAACTTCTTTTAATGTTATTACCTCTATCCATCTAGTAAAATAATTTGTGGTAGTTAGGATCCACTTGTGTGCCAAACTTGATGGGGGGTTGATAACACCAATAAATTCCAATCCCCATTAGACAAAGGGTTGATTAGATAAAACTGGTTGGATAGATAAGGCTATAAGTCTCACTTTTACAACAAACATGTCATACTATCTAGATTTCTTAATCCATACATGGTAATTGTTGAATAGACTTGACCAATAATACCCACCTCTCATGGTCTTGTGAGCTATAATCCTATTTGATTAATGTCTTCCACCATGTCCATCATCGAATTGATCAATTAAATTATATTTTTTACCTAGTTCTATGCATCTTAGCATTATACCATCGATATCCTCTTTAAATAATACATTATCAACAAGGAGAAAAGGAATTGACTATAATCTAAAATATCTCCTCTTTGAAGGAGTGAGATGAGAAGGATAAATACCATCTTGTAGATATCTTACCATATCTTGAAACTAGTTGTAAGTTGAGGCCTGATTGCTTATAATTTCTTGATCATTTAACACCATAACATGTTCATTAGACTCTTGCAAGTCTTGGGCTAGATGTTCACAGAATCCTTTGACTCTAACCATCTTTATGACTTTGATCTCAATGTCAAAATACATAGCCTTGGTTATCCAACCAGCTCTTTTGTCACTTATATCTTTATTCAAAAGAAATTATTTGACACTTGGATGTGCAACCATTAAATGTATCTTATTATTGGATAGAAATTACCTAAACTTTTTAAGAGACCTTATAACTAAAAGAATGTGGTTATCAAAAAAATAATACCTTGTTTCATATTCTTCTAAGCCTTGACTTAAAAAGGCTATTCACTGATCTAAAATCTCTTTATTCTAATACATGAGAATACTTGATATTGTATCAATGTTAGCATAGATATATAATAATAAATCTTTTTTAAAATTAGGGTTTATGAGTGTAGGAGCACTGGTTATAACTTTTTTGATTTCTTCAACACTTTTCACTTCTTCTTTAGACCAACTGAAACTCTAACCTTTCTTTAACATAGTTGTAAGTGGCCTAGCTAAAGTAGAAAATTTTAAAATATATCTCCTTATGAAGTTAATATTTCCTAAAAATCTTTGCAATCCTTTCTTATGTTTAGGCAATGATAGTGAAAGAATTTATTTTATCCTATCAGGGTCTATACTTATACCTTTCTTTGAAATGACATGTCCAAGAAGCCTACCTTCATGAATAGATAAAACACACTTTTTTGCATTCAAAGACACTCCAAATTATCTGCACCTTTTAAACACCTATCTGAGATCAATATATGCTTATTTGTGTTCTTAGAGAATATTTTTATGTCATCTAGATAAACAAGAATAAACTTATTGAGGAGACCCTGAAATGCCATGTCCATAGCCTTCTAAAATTGCCTCTCGCATTAGATAAACCAAAAGGCATCTTTATGTATGCAAATGTCCCACACTTTGTGGTGAATTTTTTTTTTTATTGGTCTTCTTCTTTGACTAAAATTTGGTTATATCCATTGTAACTATCCAATAAAAAGAACCTTTCTAAACCTGTAACTAGTTCTAAAATCTATTCCATTGATGGAAATGGATAGTGATCTTTGAGAGAGGCATTTTTTAAGTCATGAAAGTTAACACATAGCCTTATTTCACCATTGTTTTTCATATTAGAATAAATTTTGTTACCCAAATTGAGTGCTTAATTGGAAATATTATGGCTGGATCATGGAGCTTATGCAATTTAGCTCTCATTAGAGGTTTAAGGTTTGGATTGATTGGCCTTTGCCTTTGTCTAATTGACCTAGTCTCATCTTCTAACTCAATGGTATGTTGATCTAGACTTGGATCAAAACTTTTAATTTCATTTTACTACCATACAAATACCTCTATAAAATTTGAACATAACTTAATAAAACCTTCTTTCTCTAAATATGTGCAAACTTTACGTAGCTTTAAATTTTTACTAGTTACAATCTCTACATTTATGTAGTGTTCCTCCTTGGTTGATAAATCAAACTTTTATTTTATTAATTGATCATCTCTATTGAATATATTTCTAGGGTGACAAGTCCTTTAGGCAACTTGTTTATCTTTAATTTCATAATATGTTCATCATACTGTTGTAAATGTTTATCTTGGTTCCTTGAGGAGAATATGGCTTCCTCTTGTAATAATATGAAAATCTAGTTGTCATCTTCAAATACTTGATAATTGTCATGGTTTTATGTGATATAATTTCTCACAACTACCTTGATATGTGATTCAACTTTGTCTTTTTTTATATTATTTGGGATACTGAATTGTGATCCAATAGCAGCCAGCCTGTTTACATACTTGTTCTAATTTCTTGATATGGCCCAAATATTGAAGGCTTAAAATTATTCAAATAGGTCCCATACTCTATGATTATAAGACCTAAGTAGTGAGTTCTTACATATATTAAGTCCCCTTACTTTGTGAACTACTAGTTTACTATCTCCAAAGACTTGTAAGGAATTAACCTTCATCTTTCTTGCCCATTACAAACCATGTGCTAGTGCTTCATATTTAGTGACATTATTGGAACAACCAAACTAAAAAATTAGAGAATATAAATAGATTTAATTATCTATATAAATTAGCATCATTCCAATTCTAGTGCCATGTTTGTTCCTAGATCCATCAAAATATAACTTCAACAGTCCATCACTCAGTTGCTCATCTTTCATCAATGTTGGAATTAGTGCATCATTTTCATGAAGATAATAGACACTAAGTTTTTTTTCTTAATTAACCTATAAGGATCATGCTCATGTAAATTAGAGTCTCATTCATCAAGTAAAATATCTACGACTCCATCTAGAGGTGATTCAGATTCAACTTCACTATTTTCTAATATCTTGTCTAAGATAATACAATTAGTGTTCACCATGCTTGGCATATATGGCTCAAAATTAAATCTTGCAATAGGTTTAGAAAATAGTATCACCTTATTGCCATACCTAGTTCTAAACATTATATAGGTCTAATCAGCTGACAAATATCCTCCAATTTTTGAAGTAAAATCTCTTGATAGACACATGGAAAAATAGGGAGGTAGGTCCACTACAACTACATCTTATTAAATAATAACATTGGGGCAAGCATGTAATGTCAAATTTAGGTATTTTATCATGCCTAATATTTTTTTTGGTGAGCCATCTAGATGTAATACTCCTTTGGTATTTGGCTCATAGATAAGACCAAGCTTGTTTGTAATTTGTTTGGGTATGACAATATTACTAACTCCACTATCTACCATACAATTATGGACTAAACAGTCACCTACTATCAAAGAGAGATAAAAGGGAGGGGTCTTGATTAACTTTACATTGGCTTTATCCACCTTTATCATGTTATGTATATGCTAATCAGGTTACTTGATTTACTGGTCTAAATTGGCTAAGACAACTTATTTCTCAGTTGGTTATTTAGATACTTTGAGATCTGAAAGTTCTTGAATCAGCATGTCCTTTTACCCTGTGATGGAAATGAAATCCCACATGATAATACTAACATTTCATTTCTTCATTTGATCAATAATGTTAAAATATGTTCCACTAATCTTTGGCTACAACTTTTGAGCCACTGGTTGTTCTCTAGTTAGGGGCATTTGGGTAACTTTCATTGTCTCTATGTTACGAATATTCTATGCTATAGGAAGAACAAATTGATCTTTGACATTATTTTACATAAAATTAGGAAAACTAGAAGTATTCCTCACATAATAAGCTTCTTTAACTTCTCTTATTTTATTTCTAGTTAGAGCTACCACTTGACCATTTTTGTTACTAGTTTTACCAAATTGGTTGAATGCAATGTGATCATCCAAATGCTAATTAACCTTGATAGCATCAGGCTGCCCTAGAACTTGTTGAGCTTCTCCTTGGATTTCCATATTCATTTCTTAATATTGACCACTGTTAATAGGTAACTCTTCTTGTGTTATCTTTGGTATGGTAATCTCTTGTGATACCAAAGCTTGATTTTGAATGTCATTTGGATTGGAAGGCTAACAACTTGGATCTTGCATTAATTTATTTTGGGTAACAATAAAATTTGAGATGGAAGTCACATTGGGATCAAGGGTTGTATATGGCTTAGTTTGGGTTATATCTCTTTGATTTTGATAAGGTTGCCTATTGTCTTTGAAACCTTGATAAGGTGGTCTTTGGTTATTGAAAGACTGAAAGGTACTCTAATTTTGTTACTTATAAGGTCTACCTTAGTACTATTATCTCTTGAGTGAAACAATTTCATTTCTAAAATCTTGCAAAATGTTTTTCAAATCACCAATCTCACTAGATTGATTAGGAGGGGCTACAACTTGGAATTTTGGAGATAGAATAGGTGCTATAGATGGAATTTGGGGAACTTAAGGGGGAGGAATAGTTTGCAATTTCAAGAAAAAGGGAATTAAAGGCCTTAGATTAATTTTACCAGCTTGAAACAAGTTTTTCTCTACTCTAATAGCAATCTCATGGGCATTTCACAAGTTCTTACCACCCATGGACTGTATCATGACACTTATATCAAAATTGAGGGCCTTAAAGAAGTAAAAAAATACATACTCTGGGGATGGTCTAACCAATGTGGGGATTCTAATCCATGTATTTTGGAATCTGAGGTTAAAGTTTGACATGAAATCATGGGGGTACCTTTTTATGGTAGTCAATTATTCAACCAAAGATAAATGATCAAACTTTTCTTCAAACTACTTAACTAATGCCACATCTAAATCATCCCAAGTAGAAATGGAGGTCAGAGGAAGATTCTTATACCATTTTAATGCTTTTCCCTTGAAAGAGGTAATAAGTAATCTAATAACCACATTATCTTGAGTAACATTATGAATAGAACTTAGATTAGCAATATCTTGTAAATTCTCAATAGTAATAGTTTAATCCCATTCTATAGAGAAAAAAGGGATGCCTTTTAGATTAGACACAAGAATTTCATCATACTAGGCCAAATTCAAGGGACTGCCCCTGTTAAATGAGACAAACACTTGATCTTGATAACCATTTAGACAAAAGGGATTTGGCTTATGGAGATAATAGATTAGACTAAAACAATTAACTAACTAGAAGATAAATACTAGTTTGGAGGATAAGGCCTTGTGTTATTGAATCTTGATCTTTTATAAGAATTAGGAGGCAATTTAATATGTTTAAAATAAGTACCTTTAATTGATGCTCTTGCTGTAACCTTTGGCATGAAAGCATTGCCTGAAAGATGCTATGAGATCTACAACCTAAAGTATCTTCATATTTTGATGATGGTATATCTCTCCTACTACTATGAATCTTTCTTTTAAATCTTCAAACTTCAATTATACCAAAGAAACTTGGGGTCCCACTAGGCATGTCAAAACTATTGGGGTTATAGATTGCACACTAGCTGAGCAAGGGGATTTTTCAAGTCCTCTAATCAAATCTAGACCAATATGGGTCTGCTCTTAGGATGTGGGTATCCTAAAAGTGGATCAGACCTTCGAAGAAGGTAGGATTCCTTATGGATATATCATCTACACTAAACATAAACTAGCACCTACTTGGAAAAAGGAGAAAGAATTGACAAAACTTATAAACGCATATAAAAAAGTGGTGATGCACCAATGATTTGATCACTTAAAATCACACTATGAAACACTTTTTAGACCAAATAACATCAATCTCACATAAATATTTCAAAACAAGGCATTAATCAGTTACCAGATTAGCAAGAGATGGCAAATATCCACTTTCAAACTAGACAATAAACAATAGATTGTGCTTATAATGACCTATGAGACTATTAAGCCTTTATTAAAGGTGATAAAACTCAGACATAAGTGAGGAAAATATATTCACTCAACAATAGTGCATGAATTCATATAACACACTTCAATCTAGCATAGAAAATAATGAAATTCAATCTTTATTGCTTCAAAGGGTATTACAGTATAAATTTTGGTAGAGTCTAGTCATACCAAAAAGAGGGATAAATGATGATTTTAAGGCTTAGAATCCTACATTTATAGGAAAAATAAGGAGAGAGAGAGAGAGAGAGAGAGAGAGAGAGAGAGAGAGAGAGAGAGAGAGAGAGAGAGAGAGAGAGAGAGAGAGAGAACTGTGCATTAGAAAATAGCCAACTACTTCAAATGGATTCACACTAATTTGAGGATGTAGTTGAGTCAGGATCTTATCAAGAAGGCATAATTTCAAATGCCCTTGTAAAATAATTGAATGCTCACTATTGATCCTTATCTAGCCACTTGGTCATCATCTCAAGACTCCATGCTACATTCACTTAATTAGTTGATGAGGATCATGTCTTAGACCTAGATAAAAAGTGTCACATCTACATTAGATGGCCAAATATACTTACATTATAAAAAATTATCAATGATGATAGGCAAGATATAGGTTCACTATAGGTGAAAACTAATCTTAGACCATTAGTTTTCACATAGTCACAATATATATGAAAGTCTAAAAAATACCTAAATTTACTTCATAGTTATTGGTCCATCCTTAACTTTTATATTAGACCTAAAGATCTATTATATGGAGTATTAATGGTAAGGCTTAGTCTCTAAACTATGGCCCTGGTTCAACTCTGATTCACCTCTGAGCTCAGAATCTTTATATTTGCTTTGCCTAAGCCCAAAATAACCTCTTAAAATTTCATCAAAAATTTCCTAAGAATTATATTTCTTATTGGCTATCGATTACCAACTTATATTTTCTACATCATGCTTAACTATATTTATGTTCATTGGCTCCATAGATATGCTAACTTATTGACTCCACTCACACCATTAAATCTAGATGTATGAATGCACATGAGTCTTTAATCTTCTACCAAGACCCACTGACTTTGGACACTTTTCCTATTTTTATTCATCATCAATATCCTCTAACCCTTTTTTACTTATCTTGTTCCATCAATATTGATGAGCATGAATACCTATAAGTCATTGATATTCTTCCAACTGAACAGACTTGTGCCACTTGTGCTTGACTCATTATCTTTTTAGATTCATTGACCCCTTTGACTCATGAACACATTAGATCAAGATGTATGAGTTCATGTGAAACATAAATCTCTTTAGTCCCACTTTCTTGTTATTTCTTACAATCCATCATATAATTGGTGTGATTGAGCACTAGCCCTTGATCTAGCTTGGACCCATCCTTTTATCATTGAATTCACTCCCTTAGATCTTGGATTAATTATTTTGTACCATTAGATTATGTCCAACTTGTAGATATTTAAAGGCTTTAACCTAGGGACCTTTTGATTTGGTTGACTCAACATAGATCATTAAATCTTATGTGTCAATATGAGGGATCCCATAGACCATTAGATCTTGACCAACTTCAAACCTTTTAAGGACATTTTAAACCTAAATGGTTATTTTCCTTGATTAAAATTGACATTTGTGCTAACATCATTTGACATCTACATGGATGTGTTTGACATCCTATAAACCATAAATTTTAATCTCGCACAACTTTTAACTGAGATTTATTTTGACATTAGCGTGAACATTTTATGTTGTAGGTCCAATTTTGAAGGCCTATAACTTGAAGTGCAAAAGTCATAGAGGCACAAAATTTTCAAGAGATGTTTTTGAGACTAAAAGGGATGAACTTATTTAATCTATTGGTCTTGGGATCTTTCTAATTAAATATATAAAATGCTCAAGTTGACTTATTTATTCATTCATGCATGACATCTTGATGACAATCTAGTTCATTTGGCTAAGTATGGGAAACTTAGAAAAATCTAATTGAGTATTCAAATTTAAACATGCACAACTTCTACCATGCTTTGGTGGATAATCTAAAACTTAGTGTGTAGCAACTAGTGAACAATCTAGACAAACCCATGTGATCACTTTTTCTTGATACTACCACACATGTGATATATGGTTTCTAAAAATTGCCTATTTAGACTTTTTACCACTTCCACTAAATGCTTGGACTAGGAAAAATTTGGTATATAGAACAAAATTGGTCAATAGTTATATCCATGCTTAATACTCATGTTTTATTTCCAACTCAAGGTGCCTTCCCCATTCCTTGAATAGGTAAATTGATAGACTATGTTTTATGTTTTCTTGATTTAAAGGAGGTGCCTATAAGTGGTAACTACATGGTTAGACCTTGAACATAATGCCTAATGACCTTCTAGAGTTCTTAGTCCATATTATAACTCATTTATACCTATATTCATCTTTTTCATGCTAGGCCAACCTTCAAATCAATATATTTCAACTCACTATCAAACTATAGTCAACTATAGTTGACCAATTTGGAGCAAATAGGGGTCCTATAGGTGAACATCAACCTTGAAATCCATGCTTCATACCCTCAGATTATTTTGGAGTCTTGGAACTAACCTCTACTAATTGCTTATTTAGACTTTTTACCACTTCCACTAAATGCTTAGACTAGGAAAAATTTGGTATATAGAACAAAATTGGTCAATAGTTATATCTATGCTTAATACTCATGTTTTATTTCCAACTCAAGGTGCCTTTCCCATTCCTTGAATAGGTAGATTGATAAACTATGTTTTATGTTTTCTTGATTTGAAGGAGGTGCCTATAAGTGGTAACTACATGGTTAGACCTTGAACATAATGCCTAATGACCTTCTAGATTTCTTAGTCCATATTCTAACTCATTTTTACCTATATTCATCTTTTTCATGCTAGGCCAACCTTCAAATCAATATATTTCAACTCACTATCAAACTATAGTCAACTATAGTTGACCAATTTGGAGCAAATAGGGGTCCTATAGGTGAACATCAACCTTGAAATCCATGCTTCATACCCTCAGATTATTTTGGAGTCTTGGAACTAACCTCTACTAACAATTATTTATGTCTACAAGTTTCCATCTCCTAAACTTCACTTCATGAGTTGGTGAGTCACCTACAGTCAGGTTGTAGGTGACTTTTCTGAGTAAGAATGCACCTATAGGTGCTGATGGAGATCAATACCTTATTATCCAACCTCCTTTTATGCTATTAAAAACAAAATTAACTTCCTCAATTTAATTGGATTACTGAAAAATGAAAGCATGCTTCCTACACTACCACCTTAGAGTGTAAGTTCCTTTGAGGTTCACAACTATAGACAACACTAAATAAATGTAGTGAACAAATGCATGACTTTGAGTCCTCCATTGCATAACTTGTGGGACCAAACACCCACTCCCCTTTTGTAATATATTACCCCTATATAAGGGTTATAAGGTGGATGTATTTTCATTCATCAATGATCCTTGATATGTTGTTGTATGACATCACCAAAATCACATAGGGCTCTATTTTGGAGCTTTTAGAGAACTTGTCCTTAAAGCTCAGTCCTCCATCTTGAAGATGGATTTCAAGCCTGTCTATTAATCTAAGCTTTAAACAAGGTTATCATGAATCCTATTAACTTATAAGACCTTAATAAGGATCTGAAAACACATTCACACTCCTTCATGAAACACTTTTAGATCTATGTAGGGGGGCACCCATAGGTAGACATTACAGTGTATGGGCGGTGAGTGTAGAATATGGATTGTGCATATGATGTATAAGATTGTAACCAATTTTAGACCTTATCAATGTCTATAAATGCATATTTCCCACCTTTAAGGATTTGAAACAAGTTTCAATAATCTCATTTCAATGTTCTCAATTTCTTGTAGGTGTTGATATAATTACAAACAAGGTAGTGAATGTAGATGTGATCTATATGAATGGAATGTGAACTCATAATTCATATTGATCCTTTTTACCTTCTTAAAATGAATTATTTCAATCAAAATTTGCTTTAAACTAGACATTTTATTTGTTCTAGTGTAATTGAACTTCTTTATGGCACTTGTATATGTATGTCAATGGTGTATGACGTGTGTAGGACTTGCATTGACTATCACAATCCCCTGTGTGCCATTTAGACATCTTGTATTGATATATTATGCTCCAAGAAGGAAATCAACACCTTTAAACTATTAATAAAACATCAATGATCATGCTTAGGACCTTTATATGCCATGACTATAGATGGAAACCTACAGGAAGTTGATTGCATGAAACATTCTTGACTACAACTCCTTGAATGATATAGGTGTGAGAATTAAACTAGAAATAAGGATATTATCATGACATTAATATGCATATAATATCATATAACATTTATTTTAAGCTATTTTATATAAATATACTTTTTACAATTGATGAAATCTAATTACAACCTCACTAACATACTCCACATGTAACCTAAGAGTTTTGAACTCATATAAACACATTCAAACATGAAAAAAAGATGTAAAACATGTTATAAGGAATTTAAAATCATTTTAAATCCATTTCACCAATTTTATTATATGTGTATGTGCAAACATAGGCAAAACCTATAGGGTGTGGGGATTAACATGCAAAACTAGACAGTCAACTTATTAGGAATGCTTCACAAAGGATAGGAAACCATTATTCAAAATCAAAACATGAAAATTAATTATACAATTTTAATATCTACCACCAATATCATTTGACCTGAAATTCTTCCTATTGGTTGTACCATCAGAAGACCTATTAACTAGTTTTGTATGCATAGTGGAGTGATGGAGAGATAGAATGGTCTTGGTCCAATTTTGGAACTTATAAATTATATAAAACATGTAAATGTATTTATTGAAGTTTAATGGTCATTACATAATCTTATCCCATGTGTCAATCTTTCTCATAGGCCATACAACCTTTAAAATTCCTTGTTTTCACTTGTTTCTTAATTTTTAGTTATGAACCTACAAGTTTCAATTAGTCCTAAAATTATTGATAAATAATATAACATATTTTATTTTGTAATTAATTCTTTAACACATGGACACCTAGGAAAATTTTATCATTCTCATTAATGACCCATATATGAACCCTAAATATAATAAAATGACACAAGGACTAAATGTGACCATGACCAAGGCTAATAAGACATTAAATTTCATTAAATTGACCTTTAAACACCCTATAATATGTTACTATACCCATTTATAAAAAAATTAACTATAGGGGGTTGACCTATTTTGACTTGGGGTCAAAATAGTCAATATTCTTAGCAATTTCCCAAGGGTGGTATGCTTGATATGCTAAGACCAGTAGCCTAATCCTATCCATTCGGCCATGTATTCACCTATATACCAAATTAACACACAATTTTCCTTTTAAAAATACCTAAAACAAATCATAAAACAACACACCACACACTTGTGCTTCTTGAGCACTTATGGAACACACACACAAACCAAACAAACTAACTCAAACACTAACTAACCTGAAATAAACACTTCCTCTTAGAAAAAAAGGGGAATTTTGAAACATTTCTTGATTTATATAATTAAGGAATGAATTATTCAAGTTTCCTTTTGACCCTTGAAATCTATGCCTCCATCTTCTTCATGGGGTTATCCAACTTCTTTGGCATAATGTTCAATGAAAACAAAACAACTACAACTAGGTTAGTTATGGAAATAAACTCCTCTTACAAATCAACAACCTCAACTCTTGCATAAGACTCCTCAATTTCAATATTAAATGGTGATTCAAATATAAATACCTTCTTAGTTTCTATGGTGCTCTTAATAATATTAGGTATCCTCTCAACTTCAAGTTCTTCAAGCTCATTAAGGAGCTCCACATAGTCCACCCAATCTTGGTCATTATCTTCCATGGAAAATTCTTTCTTTGCCTTCTCATCTACTTGGCCGTCAACTTGAAAAAGATAATAAATATCTTGAAATAGTTTCATTTGTTGTTTTCAATCATGCTTTTCCTCCTTGTTTTATAAAACCACCACGTCTTCAATCTTCTCTTCTTGATGTATGAAATCATCAAATTGGTCTTTTTTATGTTCCAATGCATCTGGGGGTGGTTCAACATCAGGCTAAGGTATGGATTAATCCTCAAGGAATAAATCTTCTACCTTGGTCTTGTGAGACTCTTCTAAGACTACAAATTCTTGAGGAATGACTTAAAGTTTCTCTCCATTCTTGATAGCACACTCAACTTCATGCTTGAGATGATCATCCATAACCTCATAATCAGGTGTCTACTTCTTAAGAGAAGAAATTGAATCACTTAAATATTCAAACCCTTGGTTTATGGCATGAAACTTCTACCATATATATTATCCTTCATGACTATCATGTTCAATACCATCTTCATCATGGACAATAGATATAGGGTTTTTGTCAAGCACCTCTTCCTTCATGTTTTATCAAATTCTATGTGGATAGATATGAAAGGGTCTTCAATGTTTTTCTCCTCATTCAATAAGCTATATTTTTATTTTTATTCACCAAGGGGAATTCCTATGGTGATTTCCTCTTCATAGCTACTCTTGACATCTTTTTGATTGGCTATAGATTAGGTTTGTTCCTCTTCATTTATTTCCCTCAAAATGGGATCCTTTTCAAGGATGGGTAAGGTAGAAGGTTGATGGATAGGATTATGATTTAGATATAGAGTTGTAGACACTAAATTATGTTACACAAGTGTATAATGTGTTATGTTGAAACCCCCCTTAGACCCCCTTTGTAACAAGTATTCCTAACCCTTGCCTTTACCCCACATATTTAATTAATTAATTATTATTAATTGAATATTCCCTATGCCACCTTTCCCTAAGACCAATTCTCCCCCTGTCAGTCACCACTAGACTTGGTCTCCCATAAATAACTAATTCTTACCCTATAAACCAATTTCTAACCAATTACCTTATACCCAACCTCACATATTGATTTTTTCTTGATGGGTGTCACACTTGGCATGGAGAAAAAGAAGAAAGGAGCAAAAAATAGCCCTTTTGACCTATTCTTATGACATCAACATCGATCAACCCTCAATTGACATTGGTCAACCCAAGACTGACATCAGTGGGATCATCGATGTCGATTACTTAAGAAACATTCTAAACCCATTTTGGACCCCCCACAAACATTCTCTCTCTCAAGTAGAAACTCACTCAGGAGATTCAAAGCACTCTTAACAAGCTTTTGGTGATTATCCACTATAACTAGGCTCACAACTTCTATGTACCATTCAAATCCTGAACCAGAATTGATCCATTGTGCAAAGAGCTCAAACTATGGTGAACAAGTGGCACACACTCATCCTTGTTCAGTTAATCACATTAACAAAGCTTTATCAAGAGTATTTATTTAGGTACTTATATCATTTAAGGATCCCTATATTCTATGATTTCTAATTGTTTCTAATTAGCATTTACACAATTCCCATCCATCCCTAAGGAGGAGTTGCAAAACTCCTTTATCTCCATACCTCTACCTTAACTAAACCAAACTCCTCACCCAAACTTCTTACCATCTCTTTAACCCCTCATATGACTCGTTTCCAACCCCATTAACCTATCAAATATCCTTCCCTACACTCAAGAAAGCCTTCTATGAATTTTTGACTCCATTTCCCCTACCAACATCAGTTATCCTATTGATGTTAGTCACATTTCCACTACCGACATCGGTTACCCTACCAATGTCAGCAACTGCCCTTTTACCCAAATCACACCAAAACAACCTAAATAGCCCTCCAACAAACCAAAATTGCTTTTTCTTGCTCTATGATACTGACTACTACACACAGGTTATAGAAAAGGTACATGTAACTCTCTCTCTCTCTCTCTCTTTACTTTAATTTATCATTTCATTTTTAATTCTTTGTATTAAATAGTGGACTGTCATCCCCTAGGAATTTTGTCACTCCCTAGAACAAGCAAGTTGCTTGGCAGCCCACTCACCAAGCTACTAACAAATATTTTATGGTAGTGTGTTCTTACTTGTAGGTGGTCCTCCCTAGCCAAAGAGGATTTCTTGACTTCATCTAGATATGATGCGTACCAATCTAGGTACATATAATCACTAATCCCCAGCCTTTCTTTCTCTATTTCTCACTTCTTAAATTTAATCAAAAATAATTGAAACAGAAGTATGAAGTGTAATAAAGGTCTTGTGAATAGATTTAGGAAATATGACTTCACTATTAAGCTCATGGGGAAGTGATAATTTAGGTTGGTTAAAGGCAAAAACACCTACTTCAGTAGAAGTTGCACCTTGCCAATAGCCTCCTTGAGGCTCTTCAACATCAACATGTTTGTTATTAATTTTTTTGTCTTCCCACATCCTTAGCATATCTATTGATAATTGAAGGCATTTATTTGTCAAGTCTAGTTTTTCTTTGATTACCTATTGATTTCCTTCTTTCCCTTAAACTATCTCTAACATATGCATACAACTTTGGGAAATACCTCTTAACTATTTCATCAGATGGTTAGGGAGCACATCAAACTTATTATCCAATGTTCCCATATTATCTTTTTTATCTATCAGATCTGTTAAGAGTGCTAAGAGGTATTTGACATGAGATGGGGATGATGGAGGAGGAGGGAAATGATAGGGATTGAGTCCAGCTCTATGTTATTGGATTTGAGTTTCTAAGAATTCATACCTTTTCTTGTATTATCTTTGTGTATAATCAATGGAATTATTTGATTCCTCATGATAAGAATCATAGGAATCCTCTTGGGATTGATAGGCATCATGGTATAGTTGGTAAGGGTCATATTAAGATTGATAAAAAGGCACTTATTGATAAGTTTTTTTATACCCTTCTTCATAGGGATATCCAACAACATAATGTTTATATGGAGATGGAAATGGATGACCATGGGGAATCCATGGCTCATAAGATAGGTAGCCATTATGATATGACTATTGAGGAGTATAATGTGGTTCATATCAAGGCTGATAGGGAGGTTCATACTATGGATATTCACCATAGCTATTCATATCAACCTCATAGTTCAAAGGAAACACAATAGCTAGTTAAAACCATGAATAAGAGATACCTAGGTTGCTTACAACTAGAATATTTCATTTAGAGTCACCATTGGTGTTATTTTTCTTGCTTCCAAAAGCTGATTAGAGGAAAGACACACCAACAATCTTTCCACTCTCTTGGAAATTAGACCCACTAGCCATGCCTAAACTATTATCACCAAATATTGCACCCTAGAGGAGGGTTTTCAAGCCTCCTCTAGATTTGGTCAACATGGGAATACTTCTAGGTATGTGGGTTTACCTATAGAAAAAGTAGACCTATAGTTTAAGGGCTAGCTCCCTAAATATACCTTGAAATGATTATCACCTACTTAAGTAGTTCCTTATGGGTAAAGCGGTATAATTTTACATGAAATGAAACTAATATAAATGGATAATACACCAAAATTATTTCCACAATACCATCATACTTATATCATAGTTATACAAGACCTATAAACTAGTTTCCAAGTCCTATGGGGTTCTAACATAAGTGTTTCAACATAGAGGTTATATGCATAAGACAAAACAAGTGAACCAAAGGAAAATTTTCACACTCTAAGAAAAATTATAATATTTAAAGGATACTAACATAGTATCTATACTCTATATGACCTATTTTAATAGTAACTCTTTCATAAGCATGAGAGGATAAGGAGAAGAAAGGATAGGAGATTATCATTTAGCATCACCATTCATCACTTTGATCACTTATACAAATGTTCATGAACTCAAAACTAGACTTTCATTAATTTTTTAAATTCAAAATACAATGTCAATCCATTATGGCTTCACCATACATGGTGTGTTACTAGTGTATAAGAGCCAAAATGGTTACTACTTATAGAATTTGAGAGAAGTGATAAGGATGAATTCCAAGAGTCACCAAACCATGTGTCAATCTGAAAAATGGAGTTACACATATATGATAAATGAATATTTAATATACCATACAAGGTCTCATAGGATAAATGTCCCTCAAAGTCATGAAATGTGGCATAAGACTCTTCATTTGCATGCCTAGAAATAGCCTTCATCATTTGGCCTCCTTGGAATGTTTCAAAATAGACTAGGGATAGGTATAATAATTACACTAATAAGGTGGGGTTATAAAAAATACCCAATATTCATTGGTTTCATCCATAATCATTTATATTCTTTCGGACATGAGTTATCATTGCCTACAATCCAAATAACTCCTCTTTCACTCACCTTGAACACTTGGCACCAAAGTTGCCTTTAGTTATCCAAACCATTACATAAATAGGATTTAATTACACCTATAAAAACCCTTCATGCCCTTACATTCCTCATGTATACCTTAAAAGGTCTCCTACTTGGAGTTTTCACCTTCCCACTTGCTTGTTCACTATGCTAGTTTGGACTAGTTGAGATGAAGTCACTTTCAGAGGCACTTGTGAGATTTTTTGATGTTTTAAATGAACATTAAGTTTTATCTCAAGTCCCAACCTATCTCTCAAAGTGACTTTAATCTTTTTAAACCCTTACATACCTTCATAAAACACAAAACTATCAAGAAAATCTAATTTCCACCATGTTTAATTAGGTAGGGTAAAAATAAAATTGATGGAGAGGGTCCCTAAAGAGTCCTATAAAACTTTAAATCATCTCCCAATACATTTTATCCCATCTATATGCATTTCCTTCTTCATTTTCCTAATCGGGTCACTAGCAAGGGTTTTAAACCATTTAGAGTACTTTTTCCATCTAAGGATTATTTATACAGGTATTACATTGTAAATTTGAATAAATGACATAAAAAAATTGTTCAATACATTCTTAAATACCAACCAATTACTCATACTTACATGTTAAACCCCCATGTAGATGTGATCATCTCAAGTTAACCTCTCGAGCTTCTCTCTTCATTCTATAAAGGCCTATGTTAGTTTGAGATATAATAAGGATTCCTTATGATCTACCTTACATTAAAAAATATTTAAAACACCTGATGACCCCTAATTAACATGTTTCAATTCATTTTAAAGCTCATCTAGTGCTAGATATGGAGTTGACCCCCTAGTAGGCATTAGGCCTAGACTAGGCACGGTGGGATTTGAATGCATATAGCTACTCATCACCCTTTTTTAGAATCTTGACATGTATGTGAGGTATTTTTCAAATTTTTCCATGTTTATTTCCACTTTTAAAAAAAATAATTCATCACACTTAATACTTTTAATGCATCATATCATCATATATTCCCTGAGTCTATAATTTTCCTATTTCCTAGAGTACCCTCTATCTGAGATAGAACATAGGGTATATTTTCTATATTATTAAGAAAAATGAAGGTATTAGTAGATAAATTTGGTTATTAAGGTAATATAATCCAATTTCCAAGGTTATTTCACACTTATAGACCTTTTAACTCCCTAAAATCTCAAAATAAACTCTTAAACTTGCTGACTGTGTAGGATTTTCTGATATGGATTGTAGATTTTCCTTGGGACCTCTCTTGTCCTATTTCCTTGTTGGGAGTATGATGAAATATTCACCATCACTTTTTATGAAATTATATCCATTATTAATACTCATGTTTTATTACCAACTCAAAGTGCCTTCCCCTTTTCTTTACTAGGTAGACTGACAAACTGTGTTTTGTGTTTTCTTACTTTGAAGGAGGTGACTGTAGGTGGTACCTGCATGGTTAGACCTTGAAAATAATACCTAAAGACATTATGTATTTATTAGGAAATATTACAAATCATTTATACCTATATTCATCTTTTTCATGCTAGGCCAACCTTCAAATCACTATATTTTAACTCACTATAAAATTACAATCAATTGTAGTTAACCAATTTGGAGCAAGCAGAGGTCCTATAGGTTAACATCAACCTTGAAATCCATGATTCATACCCTTGGTTTATTTTGTAATATTTTAAATAACCTCCATTAATAATTATTTATGTTTTTATGTTCCCATATCCTAAAGTTCACTTCATGAGTTGGTGAGTCACCTATAGTCGGACCGTAAGTGACTTTTCTAAGTAAGGATGCACATGTAAGTGTTGATGGAGGTCAATACATTTCTCACCAACCTACTTTTATGATATTAAAAAATACTTAGCTTCCTAAATTAAATATTATTACATAACAATGAAATCATTATTCCCATACTACCACTTTGGAGTGTAAGATCCTTTGAGTTTCACAACTATAGACAACACTGAAGAAATATAGTGAACAAATGTGTGACTTTAACGCCTCAATTACACCAATTTTGGGACCAAAACCCCACTCCAATTTTGAAATACATTACCCCTATATAAGTGATACAAGTTAGATGTATTTTAATTCATCAAGGCTCCTTGCTATGTTGTTGTATGGCATCACCAAAATCATATAAGGCTCTATTTTGGAACTTTTAGGGAACTTGTCCCTAAAGCTCAGTCCTCCATCTTGAAGATGGATTTCAAGCCTATCTAATAATCCAATTATTTAAAAAAGTTTATCATGACTCCTATAAACTCTTTATAACTTAATAAGTATCTCAAAACACATTCACACTCCTTTATGAATCACTTTTATATCTCTATGGGGGGTCACCTGTAGGTAGACATTACAGTGTATAAACAATGAGTGTATAATATAGACTGTGCATATGATGTATAGGATTGTAACTGGTTTTATACCTTCTCAAGGTCTATAAATTCATCCTTCCCACCTTGAAGTATTTGAAACAAATTTCAATACTCTAATTCCAATGTTCTCAACTTCTTGTAGGTGTTGATACAGTTACAGACAAGGAAATGAATGTAGATGTGAGCTATATATATGGAAAGTGAATTCATAATTCATATTTATCTTTATCACCTTCTTAAAAAAAATTATTTCAATCATGAATTTATTAAAACCAAAAAAAATATCTTTTCAAACGTGATTGATCTTATTTATGGCACCTTTAGATGTATGTCAATGTTGTATGACTATGTTTAGGACTTGCATTGACTATCACAGTCCCCTATGTGCCATTTGGAGGGATTAGATTTTTATATTATGTTACAATAATGCATTAAACACCTTTAAACTATTAATCACACCTCCATGAACATTATTAATACCTTTATATGTCATTAATGTAGATGGAAACATGTAAGAAGTTGACTGTGTGAAGTAATCTTGACTATAACTCCATGAAAGATATAGATGTGAAACTAAACTTGGAAATAAGGATATTTTAATGACATATAAGATGAATTTAATATAATATCACATTTATTTTAATCCATTAGAAAGAGACCTTATGAAATTGATTAAATATGACTACGACCTCAATAGCATACTCCACATGTAACCTAAGAGGTTTGAACTCATAGAAACACTTATAAAAATTTAAAAAAAATGTTAAATATGTGATAAGTAATTTTAAATCCTATATAATAAATTTAATCAATTATATTTTATGGACATGTTCAAACAAAGTCAAAACCTATAGGATATGGGGATTAGCATGCAAAACTATATAGTCAACTTATTAAGAATGGTTCATAAAGTATAGAAAACCATTATCCCAAATCCAAACATGAAAATTAAGTATAATAATTTTAATTTCTTACACTAATATCATTTTAACTAAAACTCCTATTATGTGTACCATCAAAATATTTATTAACTAGTTTTGTATGCATAGTGGAGAGATGGAGAGATAGAACAATTTTGGTCCAATTTTGGTAGTTCCAAAGTATATAAAACATGGAAATGGATTAAATTAATATGAATGGTCATTTAATAAACTTTTCTCATGTGCCACTCTTTCTCATAGGCCATACAACCTTTAAAATTCTTTCTTTTCACTTGTTTTCTTGATTTTCAGTTAGGAACCTACAAGTTTCAGTTAGTCCTAACATTATTGACAAGTAATATGACATATTAGATGTTATAACTAATTTTATAACACATTAACACATATTAAAACTATACCATTCTCATTAATGACCCATATATGACCCCTCAATGATATAAAATGACATAAGGACTAAATTTGACCATGATCAAGGCTAATAAGACATTAAATGAAATTTAATTGACCATGACACACCCTATAATATGTTTATACACTCATATATCAAGTTTTTTGTTATAGCGGGTTGACCTATTTTGATTTGGGGTCAAAATAGTCAACATTCTTAGCAATTTCCCAAGGGTTGTATGGTTGTTATGCCAAGACTAGTAGCCTAATCCTATCCCTTGGGCCATGGAGATACCTATACACCATCTTGACACACAATTTTCCTTTGAAAAACACCAAAAATAAAACACAAAACAACACACCACACACTTGTGCTTCATGATCACTTATGGAACACATACACAAACCAAACAAACTAACTCAAACATTAACTAACCTAAAATAAACACTTCCTCTTGGATCAAAGGGGAATTTTGAAACCTTCCTTGATTTATTTAATGAAGGAATTAATGAGGCATGTTTCCTTTTTACCCTTGGCATTAATGCTTTCATCTCTTCATGGTGTTTTCACCCTTCTTTGGCATGATGTTCAATGAAAATAAAATAGCTACAACTAGGTCAGCTATGAAAATAAACTCCTCTTACAGCTCAACAACCTCATCTCTCTCATAGGGATCATTAATTTAAGCCTTCAATGGTGATTCAATAAGACATACCTTCTTAATTTTCATGGTTCTCTCAATAAGATTAGGTCTCCTCTCAGCTATAAGTTCTTCAAGGTCATCAAGGAGCTCCACATAGTCCACCCAATCTTGGTTATTATCTTCCATGGAAAACTCTTTCTCCACCTTCTCATGTAAGTGGCACTCGACTTGGAAAATCTCTTAAATCTCTTGAAAGAGTTTCATTTTCTACTACCAATCATATTTTTCCTCCTTTTCTAAAACCACCAACTCTTCAATCTTCTTTTCTTAATGTATGAGATCATCAAACTGGTCTTCTTTATGTTCTAATGCATTTGAGGGTGGTTCAACATCAGGATAAGGTATGGATTAATCTTCAAGGACTACATATTCTAATTTGGTCTCATGAGACTCTTCTAAGACTGCAAATTCTTGAGGAATGACTTGAAGTTACTCTCCATTTTTGATAACACACTCAACTTCATGCTTGAGATGATCATCCATAACCTCATGATTAGGTATGTACTTATTTGGAGAATTAATTGAATCACTTAACTTTTAAAATTCTTGGTTTATGGCATGAAACTTCTCCCATAGATATTCTCCTTTATGACTATCATATTCAAGGACTTCTTCATCATGGATAGCAGATATAAGGTCTTTGTCAGCACCTTTTCTTTCATGGTTTCATCAAATTTTGTATGGATAGCTTCCATGGGGTCTTCAATGTTTTTTTCCTCATTAAATAAGGTAGAGTTACATTTGTATTCACCAAAGGGAATCCCTACGTGATTTCCTCTTCATATCTACTCATGACATCTTTTTGATCAGCTATAACTTGGGTTTGTTCTTATTCATTTACTTCCCTCAAAATAGGGTCCTTTTCAAGGAGGGGTAAGGTGGAAGGTTTATGGATAGGCTTACAAACTAGATATGGAGTGTGAGGTTTATTAAAGGGCTTGCTAATAGATTTATAAAAGAGGACCTCACTAGTAATCTCTTAGGGAAGTGACAATTTGGGTTGGTTAAAGGGAAAAAGACCCACTTCAATAAAATTTGCACCTTTCCAATAGCCTCATTAAATCTCTTCAATATTAGAATTTTTGTTCTTAAGTTTTTTGCCTTACCACATCCTTAGCCTATCTATTGATCATTCAAGGCACTTTTTTTTCAATTCTAGTTTTTCTTTGATACCCCATTGATTTCTTTCTTTCCCTTCAACTATCTCTAGCACATGCATACAACTTTGGGAAATACCTCTTTACTATTCCATCAGATGCTTAGGGAGGACATCAAAATCATTACCCCATGTTCCCATATTATCTTCATTATATATCAACTCTAGTAGGAGTGCCAAGAGATATTTGACATGAGATGGGATTGATAGAGGAGGACGAGGGCAATGATGGAATTAAGGCAAGCTCTATGCTGTTGGATTTGAGTATCTAAAAATTCATACCTTATCTTGTAGTATCTTTGTGTAAAATCAATGGAATTATCCAATTCCTCATGAAAAGACTCATATGATTCCTCTTTGGGTTGATATCATCATGGTATGGTTGGTATGGGTCATATTGAGATTGATATTAAGGCACTTCTTGACAGATTTTTTGATAGCCTTCTTCATAGGGTTATCTAAAAACATAATTTTTTTATAGAGAGGGAAATGGAGGACCATGGGGATTCCATGGCTCATAGGATTGGTATACATTATGATAGGGTTGTTGAGGAGTATAATGTGGTTCATATCAAAGTTCATAGGGAGGTTCATAGTATGGATATTCACCATAGCTATTCATATCAACCTCATAGGTCAAAGAAAACATAATAACTAATAAAAACCTTTAATATGAGATACCTGGGATGCTTACAACCAGAATATTTAATTCATAGTTATCATTGGTGCTATTTTTATTGCTTCCAAAATTTGGTTAGAGGAAAGACACACCAATAATATTTCCACTCTCTTGGAACTTGATCCCACTAGGCATGTCATAACTATTATCACCAAATATTGAAACTTAGAGGAGGGTGTTTAATCATCCTCTATATTTTGGAAACATGGTAATACTTATAGTTATTTGGGTGTACCTATAGCAAAATTACACCTCTAGGTTTAAGGGTTAGCTCCCTGAATATACCTTAAAATGATTATCACCTACTTAACTACTTACTTGTGGGAAAAGACATAGAAGTTTACATGAAATGAAACTATTATAAATGGGTGATACACCAAAATAATTTCCATAATACCATCATACTTCTATCATAATGAGACAAGACCTAAAAATTAGCTTCTAAGTCTTATGGGATTCAAACACAAGTGTTTCAACATAGAGGTGAAATCCATAAGATAACACAAGGTAAGTGAACCAGAGGGAAAGTTTCACACTCTAATAATAATTGTACTATTTAAAGGAGCCTAACACAATAGATAAACACTATATGAATTATTATAATAGTAACTTTTGCATAAACATGAGAGGATAAGAAGCAAGGATAGGAGATTATCACTTAGCATCACCATACATCACTTTGCACAATTATAAAAATGTTCATGAACTCAAAACCAGACTTTCATTTATTTTTAAAAGGCAAAATATAATATCATTCTATAATGGATTCACCATACATGGTGTGGTATTAGCCTACAAGAGCCAAAATGGCTACTACTTATAGAATTTGGGAGAGAAGTGAGAAGGATGAAGTCCAAGAGTCACAAGACCATGTGTCAATCTGAGAAATGGAGTTACACATGTATGATAAATTAATATTTAATATATCATGTAAGGTCTCATAGAGTAAATATCCCTCAAAGACATGAAGTTCTTGAAATATGGCATAAGACTCTTCATTTACATACCTAGAAACTATCATCGTCATTTATCTTCCTTAGAACATTCCAAAGTAGACTAGGTATAGGTATAATGATTTAAATAAGAGGGAAGGGGTATAAACAATCCCCATCATTCATTGGTTGCATCCCTAACCATTGATATTCTTCTAGACATGAGTTATCATTGCCTACAATCTAAATAACTCCTCTTTTACTCACCTTTCACACTTGGCACCAAAGTTTCCTTTATTTCTCAAAAAAATTCCATAAATAGGAGTTAATTACACCTATCAAGTCCCTTCATATCCTCATATTCCTAAGGCAAACATTAAAAAGCATTTTACTTAGATTTTTCACCTTCATACTTGCTTGTTCACTATGCCAGTTTGGACTGGCTAAGATGAAGTCACTTATAGAGGCATTTTGAGATTTTTTGATGCATTAAATGGACATGAAGGGTTATCTTAGGTCCCAACCTATCTCCCAAAGTTATTTACATCTTTTAAAACCCTTCTATACCTACACAACACATAAAACTATCAAGAAAATATAATTTCCACCCTATCCATATAGGTCAAGTAGAACTCAACTTAATCATGAGGATCCCTAAATATTTTTATACAAATTTTAATCATCGCTCAATCCATTCTATCCCATCTGGATGCATCTCCTTTATTTTCACAATCAGGTCACTAGCAAGGGTTGTAGAGGGTTTAGAGTACTTTTACCCTCTAAGGATTATTCATATAGTTATGATGTTGGAACTCTAAATAAATTCCACAAAATAATTTTTCAATACCTTCTTCAACACCCCCCAAATACTCAAACGTCCATGCTAATCCTCCATGTAGGTGTGAGTATCTCAAGTTGACCTCTTGAGCTTCTCTATTTATTTTGTATAGGCTTGAGTTGGTTTGAGATATAATGAGGCTTCCTTATGATCTATTTTGTATTTCAAAATCTATAACACACCAGATAACCCATAATAAACATTTTTCAATTCATTTTAATTCTCATTTGGTGCTAGATATCAAGTTGGCCCCCTTTTAGGCATTAGGCCTAAACTAGGCATGGTGGACTTTGATTGCATATAGCTACTCACCACCATTTTTGATCATATTATCATGTATGTGAGGGATTTTTTATATTTTTCCATGTCTATTGACATTGTGGAAACCATAAATCATCACACTTAAGACTCTTAATGCATCCTTTCATCTATACTCCCCAAGTCTATAATTTTCCTATTTCCTAGAGTACTCTTTATCTGAGAAAAATAGAGGCTATCTCTTCTCTCTTATCAGTAAAAATTAAGCTATGGGTGGATAAAGGGGGTTATTAATGTAATATAAACCAATTTATACAGTTGTTTTACACTTATATACCTTCTAACTACCTAAAATCTCAAAACATACTCTTAGACTAGCTGACTATCCAGGATTTTCTAATATGGATTATAGTTTGTTCTTGGGACCTCTCTTGTCCTATTTCCTTATTGGGAGTATCATGAAATATTTACCATCACTTTTTATGAATTTATATCCATTATTAATACTCATATTTTATTTCTAACTCAAGGTGCCTTCCCCTTTTCTTAACTAGGTAGATTAACAGACTATGTTTTGTGTTTTCTTTCTTTAAAGGAAGTGCCTGTAGGTGGTATCTACATGGTTAGACCTTGAACAGAATGTTTAAAGACATTATGTAGTTATTATGACATATTCCAACTCATTTTTACCTATATTCATCTTTTTTATGCTAGTCCAACTTTCAAATCACTATATTTCAACTCACTATCAAACTATAGCAAACTATAGTTACCTAATTTGGATCAAACAAGGTCCTATAGGTGAACATCAACCTTGAAATATGTACCTCATACCCTTGGATTATTTTTGAGTCTTTTAAATAACCTTTATCAATAATTATTTATGTCTAAAATTTCATATCCTGTAAATTTCACTTCATGAGTTTGTGAGTCACCTACAGTCAGGTTGTAGGTGACTTTCCTAAGTAATGATGCACCTATAGGTGCTGATGGAGGTCAATACCTTGATATATAACATCCTTTTATGCTCTTAAAAACATAATTATCTTCATAAATTCAATATTATTACCTAACAATGAAATCATGCTTCTCATACTACCACCTTAGAGTGTAAAATCCTTTGAGGTTCATAACTATAGACAACACTGAAGAAATATAGTGAACAAATGTGTGAATTTAAGGCCTCCATTACACCACTTTTGGGACCAAAAACCCACTCCCATTTTTAAATATATTACCCCTATATAAGGGATAAAAGGTAGATGTATTTGACTTCATCAAGGCTCCTTTATATACTATTACCCATGGACATATCCACCAACTCATCCTAACAAAACTAGATCTAAACCTCTATGTCTGTAACTAAGCCTAAAGTTACCATCTTAGGCACCTCTAAGGATAACCCCTCTAATTCCATTAGAAGGGTCATCCTTAATTCGCCTCACCAAACTCCAACTAAGATGAGCCTCTACAAGCTCATTTCCACCTCACCTCACCATCATCAGGCCATGATTGAGGCTATGTAAGCTATCAAGGTCAGACCAGGTGAATCTCCACCTATAGAGGCCTTTATAGGTGTTATACAACTCTCCACCCTTGTTACCTTCAAGGACTTAGAGATTCCCTCTATCCACCTTGAAGATCTAAATCTTTCTCTCTTTATTACTACCCACATCAACCAAACCTACATCAAATGGATCATGATCGATGGGAGAACCATTATTAATAACATCTCTTCTCATTCCTATGACCAACTCAAATTATCAAAAAATATCATATCCCAAACTTTAGTTGTGATTCACTCCTTTAACCATACCATGACCAATACCTTGGGAATAGTTATCTTCCACATTCATCTTGGACCATGACTGCTCCTTAAACTTTTCTATGTGATCAAAGCTGAATTTTAGTACAACATTCTATTAGAGATAATTTAGATCTAAGCTATGGGTTGCATACCTTATACCCTCAACCATTGTGTCAAATTTGATCATGAAGTTTAGGTTGTTACCATACAAGCTGAGCTGATCTCTTTTGTAGCATGCAACATGACCTACCAACCTAATTATGTCCTCCTACATCTAACCAAACACCCCAAGCATTCATCACCAAGCCCTCAACCACAAAAAATTCAGCCATTACTTCTCCTTCCATGGAGGCATCTACCAGTTCATCTATTTTTGTGAACCAAATACCCACCACTGATCCCTTGAAATCTACCTTCCAATGCCTTACCCTTGGATAAAACTATCTCCTTACTTTTGATTCTTTACTTACTCCCTAAGAGTATATGAAACTTAACCATCAACCAAGTTATGATCCCAACATTAGAGCCATTACCCCCTTTGGGCCTCTGAGCTAACGAATCCACTTCATCTATGGGGGAATTGATAAGCCCCTTAGCACTGTTTCCATCCCCTCTTCACCTCAACCATTCACTTCTGCATTCTCTTACTTAGATAACCCAAAATTTACCAAAGTATACCTCCACAAGTGTGCTTGGAAAAGATTTGGCTTATGGCAATACAAGTATGGACCACACACATTGATCTTGATTGAGACTCGAAAGCCTCATGAAAAGCACAACCTTGGCTTCATTCTACCCAATAAGAATAAATCCAAACAAACTAATGTTACCATTATTGAATAAGAGACCCCTTCCTCACCAACACCCCCTCCCTCTGAGTGTGAGGATGAGGACATCATCCCACCTAAATTTTTTTTTTCAACATGATTACCCTCAGCTTCAGAATTCATCAAAAGGATGGGGTACCCATATCCATCCATTTGATCCATATTGAACTTGTGGGAGAGGACTCTCCTACCATTAACATGATTTAGTGCTAGGATGATGATTATATTCTCATCTACCTTAGTTCACTTAATTCCTCCATCCATAAATCCTTACCTCCTAAAACCTTAACCATGTTAAATGAATCCACTATAGATATTGACATATGCACTTCAATCAACCCTCATATCATCAAATTAGGCTAATATCTCACTCATGAGGACTTAAAAGACTTATCTACCTTATTTTAGGACTATATTATTTCATTCGCTTAGTCATATGCCAACATGCCTGGTATTGACCTAGCCATTGCCACCCACAACATTATAACCAATCATGAGGCCAAACCTATCAGATAGAAACTCTACCAAATGCATCCTCACATATCCCTCCTTATCAAAGAATAGATTCAATTCCTCCTCTTTATCAACTTCATTCAACCCATTAATCATTGCCAGTGGGTTTAAAACATCGTGCATGTCACTAAAGCAATAGGGGCATTATGTATCTATGTGGATTTTCATGACCTCAACCTCACCTGCCCAAAGGATGACTTTCCTCTACCTAGCATTGACCAACTTGTTGATCTTATGATAGGCCATGAAATGTTGTCTTTCATGGATGGATTCTCAATTTATAATCAAATCTTGATTTCCCCTGAAGATCATCACAAGACTACCTTTATCACCCCATGGGGAAGTTTTTGTTATAGAGTCATGTCCTTCAGTCTTAAGAATGTTGGTTCAACCTACCAACATGCCATGACCTATATTTTTCATGACCTTATCCACAAAATCATTGAATACTATGTGGATGACCTTCTTGGGAAGCCCAAACTTTGCAAAGACCACTTAACCATTCTCAAAATTATCTTTGAGTCACTTATCCATTATCATGTTTGCCTCAATCCCAAGAAATGTATTTTTGGGGTCTTATTAGAAATAATTCTTGGTTTCATCATTTCCCTTTGAGGAATCAAGGTTGATCCCATAAAAATTAAATCCATCCTCAAGATGCTACCTCCAACTAATCTTAAGTAACTCTACAATTTGCATGAGAAGCTCTAATCCATTCACCACTTCATCTCCCAGCTCTCTGATCGATGTCAACCCTTCCACCACCTCTTGAAAAAGGACATCTCTTTTTAGTGTAATGTTGATTATCAAAAGGCCTTTAATGCACTCAAAGAGTACCTTATATCTCTACCTATCCTCATACCTCCTAAGGATGACCAACCTTTATACCTTTATATTTCTACCACTAACCATTCTCTAGGGGCAATGTTTGTCCATCGAGATGAACAACACAAAGAATAATCCATCTATTACATTACCTGCACCCTTGTAGACTATGAAACTAGGTATACACATACCAAGAAACTATGTTTGGCCCTAGTCTTTATGGCCACCAAGCTTTTCCACTACCTTCTTAACCACAAAAATTTTGTCATAACCAATACTGACCAAGTCAAGTACATGCACTCTAAGATATATCAAAACCAACATATGGTTAAGTGTCTCATACTATTAGTTGAGTTTGACCTTGAATTCTTATAGTAGAATTCACTTAAGGGGCAAGTCATTTCTAAATAGTTAGATGATACACCCCTACCAAACAACTAACCTCTTCCTCTTGAATTTATAGATGAGTCCATTATAAACCTATCACAAGCAAATTTCACCAATCATGTAACCATGTTCTTTGATGGTTCTAAATGTCAGCATGGTGGGGGAGTTGGTATCATCCTTATCCCCCTTGTTGATGAACCACTTCCTTTATATTTTAAAATTGAATTTGAATGTACCTAATGTGGCCAAATATGAATCCCTTGTAATAGGTCTTCAAACCACATTAGCCTTGGGAGTCAGAATAATCAACATCTTTGGCAACTCCCAACTTGTGGTCAATCAAATAAATGGCATCTACTAGTGTAAGAATGAGGTTTTATAACTATATAGATAGTTTTATAACTCTTGACATTATTTGAATACTACCATATTCAAACCACCCCACTATCTACTAATAAGTTTACAGACACCATGATTTCTCTTGCTTCTTAGATCCCATCAACACCCTCAAGCTCTAAACTCTTAGTCATTATCCATCATCTCACTAAACCTTCTTATGTGAAGTTAGACACTCCAACCATTTTTAGTGTGGAGGAAACCCAACCTAACCTTTGGTATCAAAAAACCTTTGACTACCTTAACTTTGGCATAGTTCCATTTGTCCTCCCTAAGAATGCTCATCGAGCATTTATTTAGAGCACCTCTCATTATACCATTATGGGAGTCATCCTCTATAAACATGGTCTTAATGGCCTCCTATTCCATTACATTCATTGTCTAGAAGCCTTTCACACTATCAAGGAGATACATGATGGTATCTATGGGGGTCACTTTAGTGGGCTCATTGTGGTTAAGTACATCCTCTGCCTAGGTTATTACTAGTCTACCTTTAACCAAGACTGTTGTGATTATGTGAATAAGTGTGTCAAGTGTCAAAAACATTCTGATTTACATCATGCACCCAACACTGGACTTCAAGCTTCTACTGACTTCTAAACTTTTTCACAATGGGGTTTGGACCTTATTGGTGAAATTAACCCCCACTCTTCACAATGACATCACTCTATCATCACTATGAAATAATATTTCACCAAATGGGTGGAGGCCATTCCTCTTATCTCTAGAAAAGCTAAAAATATTGTTGAAGTTATCACCCATCACATCACTTGCCTCTTTGATGTTCCCCATAATATCATCATCAAAAATGGCAAATCCTTCAAAAATAAACAAGTTCAGGGACTTTGTGACATAGTTGGTATTAAACTTAGCTTTTCATCCCCTTATGGCCCACAAATAAATGACCAAGTATAATCCTCTAACAAACCCTAAACAACATGTTTACCAAAATGGTTAGTGCCTCAGGTCAAGATTGGTACTTCCACATCCCTTTCACCTTATGGGCATATCATACTAGAATCTAAACCCCTATAGGTGCTACATATTTTTCTCTTGTATTTGGAACTAAGGTTGTATTACCTCTTGAAATCTAAATACCTTCTCTTTGTATCTCTTTATGCAACCTTACTTTGAAATATGATTACCATCAAGAATATTTATCCTAGCTTGAGCTACTTAATGAGTGTCATTTGGCCACTCTTTCCCATCTCTGTGTCTATCAAGAATAAATCAAGCATGCTTATAAAAAACACCTAAAAATATGAGAGTTCAATATTGGAGATCTCATCCTCAAGGAAAATCAACATGTCACTAATATGGAGAAAAGTAAAAGGGGAAAAAAAATTTCAATTGGTTTGGACCCTACATCAAAACCCACAAGTATGGATTAGGAGCTTATCATTTGTCCTCTCTCAAAGGCAAACACAAACCTAAGCCTCTCAATTCTTCATAACTATGTCCCTTCTATTATTAAATAGGGGTCATAATCATCAGTGGTTTAACTTAAGCTCATCCACTATAACCGCATTCATTTCCCTCTTTTAGGGACAATAGACTAAAACTAAATCATGTGATTATCTATCACAGTCATAGCCTAATCTTGAACAATGGGTACTATAGCTCTACCCATGACATGATTCTCATGTTACTTTCTATCCCTTTTTGGGATATATTCCCATGGTCATTGTCACCTAAACCTCTTTTCACCTACTAAACCTTCTTGTGTCTTTAGTTTTACCATCATAAAGTTAATCCCTTGAGTATGTATAAGAAAGTCTATGCAATATAAAACCAAATAAAATTAAAAGCAATATCAAAATCACAACCAAATCATGGGTTATTATTAGCATTCATAGACCAATACCTTGAAGGATAGATATTAAAAACTCAGTTGAAATTATAAACTATAAGGTGGACTGCTCCCTTGAAGGATAGCTATCAAAATTATTTAGACTAAGCATATAGACTCAAACCACTCCCTCAAAGGATGGCTAAGTGAGACATTTGTCAAAGCTAGTAATTTTTTATAAGTTTCCTACATTGATCAACTTCCCCAACCCTAAATCAAATTAAAAAATATCAAAGACCCCTAAGCACAAGAAAAAGTAATGAGAAAGCCACAATCAGCTCTCATAAAAAGTAATAATCTTGGAAGGCCACAATAGACTCTCCTCGATAGACTGTCTGTATTGATCAATCTCCACTTTATATACCATCATATACTTATTTGTACTACCTCTTTAGAAGCTTATAGAAGAGGCACACTAGTCTCACAAAAGGTTCCAATTTCACCCATTATCCATTTACATATCATATGCACAAGACTATGAGCTTACTTGACACAATGTGATCAAGATACCTATTTATCAACTCAAGATACCTATTTTCACTAAGCCAATCTAAATTTAGGTTTTATTTTGGTCCTTACCAATGAAAAGGCATCACTCTTCTTTTCTAGTCCTTTATTAGTTCATGTAGGCATACCTCTCATGATTCCTATAAATTTCTAAAAGATTTAGTTTTTTATCCACCTACTTTATGTATTTTCATTACACCTACACCCATACTCATATTTCATCTCCATGATCATGAACACCAAGCATCAAATTAATAGTGTAATATCATGAACTATGTCCACAAACAACACCATCTATCTATTTATGATCAAAACACAATGTTAACATATCATAATAGACCATAGACATCATCCTATCCATTAATCATCATGACATCATGTGATTATATATCATATCATAAGCAGCACTAATTATACTAGTCATCATCATAAACACAAACCAAATCAATGAACAAAACATCATGGAGCATAGCATATACCATATACTAAATCTACCTATTTACCAAGGCATTCCCATAATTCATCTTATAAACAACACATCACATAACCATAAAAAATCCATTATGCTATCATATGACATACATCCAAAGCATATACAAGAAGTCATAGACCATCAACCATAAGCATAAACATAAATAACCATGAACACGAATATCATGAACCATAAACATACATCATCATAATCCATACATCAATTTATCACAACTAATACATGTACCAAAATATCAAACTCTCTTCCAAAAAAATATACATCTCATTACATTGGCACATAGGCCGATATCAAAACAGTGTACATCTATCACTATCAATACAAAAACATATATGAACATTGGGGCACCACTACCACTGGTCTAATCTACACCTATGCCACTACTATTGGCCTCACCTATACCTATACCTAAACTTATACCTAGTAATGGTCCCCTTAGGACCCCTACCTAACCAAATGTAGTATCCCACTATTTTAGAGTGGTTATTGATGGCCCAGTAGCCAAACTAGCTCTATACTCCCCATATTACATAACCTATGGCAACTAATTCAGTACCATCACCTCATAGTATCAAAGGTCCTCTATAGTAGTTAGGTAATGTGCTTATGGCACTATGTCCAGTGGCCCTCCTACTACTCATACCCTCTATCTAAATAGATCCCTCTCCTACATGACTATCCCAAGGGATGCCTATGCTTGATCCCTCTCACCTATAACAATGGAAAGTTAACCCTACAATCTGGAAATCTAACCTTATAAAATGGCCACCTATCATTATTAATCCTATACATGTGCTTGTACTATAGCCAATGTCACCCCTACCTATCCATCATGGCTTTTAGGGTCTACAACCATAAGCCTCGCACCTTCATCATACACACCAATATCTATAGAGCCATATATAGTCTAATACCAATCCATGTAACCATCTACATACCTAGCATCATCCATAAGGGCCCTAATATGAAGCTCTTTAAAACCAACCTCCAAAACTATTAAATTTGGCTAGGGTACTAGCAACTGAACCTCTAAATCTTGCCTCTTATACCAAGGAAATAGACTTGAGACACCTTATACCAAGCTAAAATATTAACACACCCTATCAAATAAGATCAGCTCCACCTCCCCCTCTCACCATCCCACTATCCACCTATAACTTTCAAGGGTGAGGGTCAGCCTCTTGTAACTTGGCCATATCAAAAACTAAATATATGGCCTCCAGATGATGTCTCTAGCTACTAATGCACCTAATGCACCCCTAGACCACTCTACACCATGGGTATCACCTCTTACACCTAATGTATCCATATCATCCCTCCATCACATGAAGTTAATAGGGAACTCTATCTGAGTATAACTTGTCCATGGTAACCCTACTGGTCTCAACACCTAAATATGTTCATAGGCCTAGTAATGAAGAACCAAGCTGACATTGATGTCATATCTCTTATGGTGTCTAAACCCCCATAGATCCATATAGATCTATACAAGAAACATAAAGACCCAACCAAACACCATCCTACCAAGCAGTAACTCTACTAATACTCCTAGTAACACATAAATAAACCTCCTACTCAAATTTAGGAGCCCAAAGCACATCATTAAATTCATGAGCATCATTGTAAGTCTCCTCTCCTCTAAAACTCACTCATACAATGTTGAGTAACTAAATCCCATAGCATGCCATCTAAACTAATCACTATCATCCCCATAAAAATACTTGATCAAAGCATCTTGCTCCTCTTACTCAATCTGATATATCACCTTATCATGTAGTAAGAGTTGAGTGATCTTGTGTAAATCCTTAGGGAAAATAGTCATCTCCCCAGTCAGTAACAAAAAGGTGTTCATAATAAGATCCCATCTCTTGATGAGTTCTACAATCATGGATGCATCTCTAGGTATGTACTGGTAGTGCCTCATTGCCCTCAAACCTACCTCCTCCATATGTACCCAATTCTCTTTGGTCATCCCCTCATAAAGCTTGAGGAAGATGCATGACACATAATCATGTATTTTAATATACTCCCTAGCCTACATCATATAAAACATTTAGCTTAGCTACTAAAACTAGTCTCATCTACCCTAGTTTATTTACACCTAGCCTATTCCCCTATCACTCTTACCTATCTACTCCTAGCTATCTTACCCCCTACCAACTAAGATTGGCCTATTACCCACATCTCCCTAACACACTTCAAAACTTTAACCAAACCCTAACCCTAATCTTATCTTGACCAGACCATTACCCTTACCCTAAACCATTATCAAAGAATTTGAAAATTAACCTTATCCTTAAAAACCTACACAACCCTAACTTATCCTACCCAACCACTGGTGGTCATGCTGACCATTGATGGTCATGGACCCTTATATCCTAGGGTGTCAATCATCAATGGTTAAACTGACCATTGATGGTCACTATGTGTGTTCCATGGCTACACCACCCAAGCCCTCATAGGCACAAACAATAACCAAAACACATAATAAACATATCTAAACACCTATTCTACAACCTACCCAATCCAAATCAACCCCCCCCACCTATCAATTTGTCATTTTACCAAAAAAAATAATCCAAAAACCCTAAAACCCCACCTAGGACATACAACCAAAATAGAACATTCTCAACCTAGTCCAAACCACCCAACTAAATTGAAATTACATAAACCAAACCTAGCTACCAAATTCAAGGCACTACCTACCTCATTCCTCAACCTCTATCATGGTTGGAGCCAATGAATAGTTGTTCAGTCACATCCTCATGATCCCTACATCTTAGGCCCATGTAATTAACCCACATGCCTCCAAAAAATGAGCACTCACCACTTCAGAAATCACCTTCACCACTATACACCAAAATCATTAGAGCTCAGTCAACCAAAGCATGAAATTAATAATGGTTGAAAGTGAATTTTTCTTTTACTTTTAACCTATCAATATTTTTAGGGTTTTTCCTGACCATCGATAGTCAAGGTGACCATCAATGGTTACCTTTTGGGGACCCTAACCATCGATGATCAAAAAACTTTAATTTCACTTTTCACCTAAAAACTACCCATTCTTAGCATATCTAAATTAGGTTTTTCCTACTTTGGAGATGCCCTTCTCCCACCAACCTGATTACCTCATCACCTTACTATTGGTCTATTTTGGTCCATCCAACGTGAAATTTTATGACACTTTTTGCCTAGTCCTTTGACTATAGTGAAAATATTACCATGTTGACCTTTTATGTTTTATGCTACCTCACACATACCAACTTGCTTGTGTCTCACCAAGAGAACTTCCTAACTTGGATACCCATGGCACTTGATGTATTTGTGTTTTCCTTGGGAGCACTTTCTACCTTGGATAACTATAAGAAACATAGAAATTATTTAGGAGACTTAAATTTATGAGTGTTCCCAATTGCCACACCTATAGGTGGTCATGAGGTTCACTTGCCACTTGTTCTTCTTCACATCGACCCTTAATTTTACCAATGTTGGCAATTTTAGTCTTTGTAGGATCTTGGCTATTGCACTTTTTGGTCACACTTTGTCCATAAGTTTGCATTTTAAATGCCCAACCTTGTGTCACCACCTCATGACTCACCACATACCACTTATCAAACTTGTACCCATTTTAGTTTCACCTTATTGACTCTTAGTTTGAGGGGGAACACATCCTCCTACTCTTAGGGCAACCAGACCCTTGACCCATACTCTATTTTTTTTGTATCTCATTTACATAAGCCACACAATAAAAAGGGGGAAAATGTAGACATCAAAAATATGCTCACCTATATTTTCAAATGTCAAAAATTACCCTAGACCTACTTAGGACCCCCTTGGGACCAATCTAAACTAATATGGCCTTACCAAGCTCATCCACAATCAATTTCACAAACTATCTCAATGTGATCTTCAGGACCATTTTCCTTTGGAACCTGACTATCGATGGTCAGGGTGACCATCGATGATCACACTTGGGAACCCCTAATCATTGATGATCAAGATCCACATCTTAACCAAAATTATGTAATCTTTATACTAACCTTTTCTAAATATAACTTATCTAAATCTTATTGGGAACCTTTACATAAATGTATTATATTTATATGGCCTAGTTGTACCTTGACTTCCACCTCTTACATGTGCCTATAGAGAGACCTAAGAGGTCAAATCCATCTAAAATAATTATTAGGAGCTCAAAAATTTAGAAGTTTTCTTTTGTAGATCAATCAGTATCATCAACATTATCAAACATCATCAGTCATCTTATTAAGAGCTGACTTATCATCACCTCTCAACCAAACTCTCAAGTATCATTACTCTATCAGAATCAAGCTAGATTCCACTAATAGGCTAACTATATCAATCACCCACCTAATTAATTTTTGGTAAGATAAGTACTTATTTATCAATATTCATGTACTTTATTTATATTTTGCAATTAATCCAATGCTTATCCAACTCCTAGAATCTATCTTTTGGATCCCATCATTCAACTATTTATCAAACCTAAAATTTACACAGTAACCACCAATGATTGACTCAGTCATCAATGATCAACTTGACTATCGATGGTCACCTTAACCACTGATGGTCATTCCAACCACTGATGGTCACTTGTGGCAGTAAAAACTAGCAAGTTCTTTTCACCCACCTACCCTCAACCAAACCTAATTTTCTATGCTTTAGACCACTCATATACCCCTTTCATATTTTCTAAGGCATACACCAACCTCTTAGCACTAGTATTAATTATTTTATCACTATTTTTATCATTTCTAGTCTATATTCTTAACAAGCATTCTTGTGTTCAATTTTAATAATCTTCTTTAATTGATGCAAGTCCATTCTTTCCAATTTTGTGAATTTAATTGTTTAAAATATGTAGATTGATAGCCCCTAAAGAAGCTCTCACTTTTAAGATCTATCATATCACTAGGTAATCCACCTATCTATCTAACAAATAAGTTTACTTTAGTGCTTTTTTATCTGTAGGTCTTCCTCCCAAGCCAAAGAGGAGCTCTCACAATCATTTCGATTCAATGCATGCATAACCAAATAGGTTTTTCAACCACACCTATATTGAGTTTATTTTCTCTCTTTCTTCAGAAATTAAAGTGAAAATCTACATGAAAAAAAGAATTATAATTTTTATTTTTAGTATTAACAATATAAGTACCTTATTTTTTTAATAGATCATCAAGAGCACACATGTTTATGTTGTCTGCTAGATTAATAGATATACTATCTTTCCCTTGAATAAAATTTTTGAATTTTTAAATAGCAATACATGAATTTTGATCATTAGCCAATTCACACACATTGTAGTAATGAGCAACTTATTTATTTTTGCTTTTAATAATGCTTCTATTAGATGAAAAAAAATTATCATTCAATTGTCTTTTAACAGTGACTAGTTCATTTTTGAGACTTTGAATGGCTTTTAAAATTTATACATTATCTGAGTTTAAACCTATAGAAGACCTATTTTAAAACCCAATACATTTAAGTTTCTTTTCATACTCAATGCATAATATTATAGTGTTATTGTATTATGTAATGTCTCTATCCTCTAAGGCCATTTTATATTTCAAAGGTAAAGCACTACAAAAGTAAAGTCTAGATAATTTTTTAGAAGGTCTAAGATCATGAGGAATATTTTGACACAACTTAGTAGATCTAGTAATGAAATGGTATATGATTTCACCTGGATCAAGATAAAAATTTACAAGATCATTGAATAGGTCTAGATCTTCCTTAGATTTTTCAAAATCCAATTCAAGTCAATCTTCAATATCTTTTCAAGTGTTGATAGATTTATCAGGTAAACTAACAAAATTTTGATAAGTTTTTCCTTCAAGTGTTTGAGTGAAAATTCTTAAACAAATATTTTCACTTATTACACCAAGAATAATACAAACTAACTTAAAATCATCTAAATGATCTTCCCAAGATTCTTCAGAAGCTCTAGAAAAATTTGGTATATTTAATCCTTTTAAAGAAGGTAACTTACCTGGATGATTCCAAATGTTAAGTGGATTTTCAAAAATCTATGCATTTAAATCCATTTATTGTTCTACTTCATCTTCAAAACTAGCTTCATCTTCAATGAGATTGTCTTAACCTCTATTATTTTGTAGACCTCAAATTGTATCCTATATTCTCTCTTTTACTTGATCTCCCATTAGAAGTTTCAGTAGTTTCTTCTACATGAACTGATTGATTATATTGAACCTGATCAACTTGATTTAATTATATGTTTATATCAATAGGTTCAAAGGGCATAACCAAATCATTAAATGAAAAATAATTAGAAATAAAATGAGTTCTATGTCTAGGATTAGCAGCTAAAACTCTAGCTCTATCTTCTTGAATTCATTTATTTATATTTAAAATGTCCTATTCAATCTCACAAGTTAGATTAGAATACCAATATATCTCAAATTCTATAATTTTTTCTTCTTCATTTATGACTTGAATGACATGCTAAAGATTATGAGGATGATTATACCATGAATAACAAGTTAAATTAAAATCAACATCAACTTAATCATCAGCAATATCAATTCTAGGTTGGATAATAAGAGGTTGTCCTCCAAGTACCATGAGCAAGAATAAAATACACCTCTAAACAAATAATATTTCTGAAAAGATCCTCAATAGAGTCAACAAATTTTTTGAGGATGAAAATTATTTCATCAACTAATCAATCCTTTCACCTATCGTGAAGCTTAAATTGGAATCATACCAGTCTAATAGTAAGATTCTAAAGGCTTAATTATGGTCCTAAAAATGTGAGAGTTTTTTAATGTTCTAAGAAATAAAAAATAGGCTAGTGAATATAACATATTTCATTATAATTTTAAAAATCCACTTATCAAATAATGAATTAGCTCAGCTATTAATATGTAATATATCCTATCTGACAAAGGACTATGAATAAGATAATATCTTGAAAGAAATAAATCTGATTCAATAATATAGTATATTCTTAAAGTAATATCTTTATTTTGTTGCTTAATCTTCTAAATAAACAATAATACAATAAACAAGAAGTGGAAAAGAAAAATAAGTTAAGATAAATCAATTTATAAAATTATTTTCAATAAAGCAACCAGACCTAACTCAACAATCAAGATAACATAAAACAACTAAGCAAAGGTCAACAGACTAATTAAGAAAGCCTAAAATAAGTTAATCTAAACTAATAAACAAACTAACCTAGAATAAACCAAACCTAACATGAAACTAACTAAAAAAATAATAATCACTTAAGAAACTTAACTTAATAAAGAAAATAGTAATAAACAAAAAATTAAATACAAACTATATTAAAACTAAATAAATTAGAAATAAATTAGATCAATTAGAGATTAAACTAAAATTAAATTAAATTAAGTTAAAAGTCAAAGTTAAAATAAATTACATTATTAAAAAAACATGTGCGTCTCAATAGAGAGAGTCATCTTAGTAAAATAGATCATTTTTATTTGAGAAACCAACATCTTCTTTACAAAATATTTTAAAAATATAATATTTTTAATCAATTAGATTAATGAAATGTCATAAACAATGAAGTTTTCATCATTATTTGAGTTGAATACTCAAATTCTGTATATAAGACTATAAGAAGCAATCATTAAAAAAAATTAAACTTGACAAACTTTAGATAATCTATTATAAATGATAATATAAAATTGGATATACCTATGTTGCTTAAGAAATATACTCAACCATCAGATAAAGTACCATTAGTCTATTTTCAAAAGTCATGCTATCTCAGACAAATTACATAGAAGAGAGAGATAAATGGTTGACTTTAAAATATATAAGTCTTCAATACATGTGTTCTTCCTTCTCAAATGAATCCTTGATCTCCTTTTATACTTCAAAATTGATTGAAAAAGAAGTTATAACAACTTTTTAACTTAAATAATTGACTTTACAAAGTCAATTAATATTGACAATTATCAGTTAAGGTTTATTTAAGACTTTAAAGTTTTTAAGAGATCAATTATTTGGATATATATCGAGTATTTTCTAATGGGTTGGGACCTTTAAATCAATTAATAATAATAATAATAAATACATCTTTCAATAAATAATTAGATAATTTTAAAGTTAAATAAAATTCTTATCTATATTGACTCCATAATGCATGTAATCAAAATCACTTATATATATATATATATATATATATATATTCCACTTTCAAAATATCATAACTAAAGTATCAAAATTTGAATGTACTTAAGTTTTAACAATTTAAAACTTCAATTTCAAAATAAAAATTTATCTTTATGATAAACAAAAGTTATTAGAATCATATAAAACTTCTATCACTAGTTTTTCTTGTTCATTCAAACACTCATTATATTCAATTTCAACAATAGAAAACTGAATCAACTTTATTCCTTGATCACCTTCAAATTTATCTACCTTCAACTTAACCCACTTCACAACTCTGATTTTAGTTGGAGTATATGATTTATTCTAGTTATTTGAATGATTGTTTGAAGTGGTTGGATGAATGACAAGAAGTAGTTTTTACAAATTTAGCTTCTTGTACCCTATAATAGACATTTTATAAGGTGATGTAGGCTCATCAGAGTAAGAAGGCAAGGCAATATTCACTAAATTATTAGCATGGGCTATCTCATTGTCTAGCTGAGTTGGTTCATTAACATGATAGACTCTTTCTAGACTAGGTGATTGAATAGACAACTAGTTTGGATTATTCTATAGATGATGGGAATAACTACTATGAGATAGATATTTAGATCCAAATTTATAAGCATGAAAACCTCTATTACCCCTATGGTTTATAGGACTAAAGGGTAAGTTATTCAACATATTCTAAAATTTAAGGTTAATGACATCAAAATAGATAGACATTCTGGCTCCTCTACTATCATACCTAGAGCCAAACCATCTAGCCCTAAAACCCTCACTAAGAATTTTCTTATTAGATACCTCCTAATTCATACTAATAGAATTTTGATTCCTTCCCCAACCTCTACTATCATTATCCCTACTTAAACTCAATTGGTCCCAACCTGACATCCTATTTTAAAATATATATTCAAATTTAATTATTATTTGACTAAACTCAAAGAAATGAATATATCATTAAAAACAAAAATAACAACATAATTTCAATATTCAACCTCCATTCAAAAATTTCCCACTATTAACAAAACAATCAACTGTCCACTGACTGAAACTAAAATTGAATTATTCTAACTGTGTCAACTATCATCATAATATTATATCTAAAAACCCCAATAAAATTATATCTTCATAATTTATTTCAACATATTCTACCATATTTCTCTTATCACTATCTAAATGTCATCTTAATATATATATATACAACACATGTATAATTTCCAAAACTATAATCCCTGTATCTTTCCTCAAACTGATAAAGAAACTAAGCTATCAAAATAATTTAAATAGAAGCCTTCACAAAATAAAACTTTTGACATATTCATATTTTTCTAAAACATTATGTCAAAACTGAGAAATAAATTATCATGACCTTCCTCAAAATTACCAACCATTTTATCTATCTTTGATTTTTGACTTCAAAAGAAATATCTAGAAAACATGCATTTGATATCTTTAAAATAAAAACCACTGAATAATCATATTTGTAAGTTCAAACAAAAAAATCTTATATATTGAAATGTTTCCAAAATAATTTATTCATGGCAAATCATAAATACTTTGAACCCATCAATATGTTCATGAAAATAAACACACAAAGCTCATTCTTTATGCAAAACTCTAAGTCTCAACAAAACTTTAAGATATAACTATTACGCGCAAAAGCGTCATTGTAACAAAAATTTAACCAACAAATAATCAGAACCAGCATGTTGCATGTTCACAATATATTTCCAAACTCATCTCAGACAAAGATCGAGGGCCCTTAACACATTTATAAATGATAATATTCATTTATTATTTATCTAGTTTGAAAATAAAAATGAGCAAAATTTATCAAAATGAAAATATCATACCCAAGAATAACATAATAAACCTAGAACCTTTAAAACTTTATTTATTACCAAAAGAGTCAAGCATGTGGAATATTTAACATGAACAGACAGTTTATTTCCATGCAAACCTCATCAAAAACATTCATTCCCAAAAAAATATAATTATCCATGCAAAGTAATCATAGTAAACAACCAAAAATATTTCTTTCATATCTATACACCTTGAAAATGGTGTAGCTATTTGTACTTTCCTTCAACTTGTCATCTATATCTTCCATCTATAATTTTTCAAGATAATCCTAGCAGAGTGTAACTTCTACAAGCAAGCTTTACATATTGGCCTTATAAATGAAAAACTAAGATATTTGTAACCAAAGACTGAGTATTAATTGTTTGTGCCTATGTGCACATATATCATTGGCTTATCAAATTGAGGTAAAAACTTAATAGACTGTTAACTCATTTAGCAACACTTATAATTTTAGTGCTAACCAATATCTTTGGTAAATCACCAACTAATTTCTATAAACCAAGGCATGTCCATTCTTCATTAAATTCCTTAAACCACCCTTTGATCTCATCGAGATCTCGACACATTCCACATATGATGAATTAACAACACTATCAATTTTCCACCTAATACTACCTCGAGGAGCACACCTAGGCATGGTTTAATTTTAAACTAACCTTTGAAATTAAATATTCTCCTTATACCATAAGACCTTTGTTCTTTAAATTAACAACATAGGTTTAATTTAAATTAACCTTTAAAAATAACCACATGACCATTTAGAGTCTTGATATGTCCATCACCTTAACTTTAGAAACAATTAGAATAAAATAGTGTTTTTAGATTAAAAACTTAGAACCCCTTAGGATACCTTGATATCCTTAGGAAATAACTCAGGTTTCAAATTTAATATCAAATTCCACTTATAAATAACTCATATAATGTCATATTCATCATGACAAATCCATATATATACTTGCAATTGATTTCAAATTAACTAAAAACCATTATAACCAGTCAATAATACCTTTCCATTTATAAAACTATTTTGCACATTGCCATTTCAAATTGAAAACACTAAATTAATCACCTCAATTTGATCAAACAATCAAATAAAAAACTTATGACTGATCACAAACACTTTTGAAATTATATATATATAATATATATATATATATATATATATATATATAAGTTTTATTCATTCATCCATTTATGTTTTTCGAAACCCACTAAAAATATAAATATGGATTAATAAACCAATCATTATCATCTTATTTAATTAAAAAATATAAATTTCAATATAACACTAATTGACTAGGTCCCTAACTCTAGTTTTAGATGTTATGACTAAGTCATCACTATGGCAAATAAGAGTATAGATTTTAGAAAGTTGCAGGGCTATGAAAAATAGGCATAACATGTCTCTTTGCTAATTTGAGACACTTAGAGTCTTTCTTGAATTTTATAACTCACTAAAAAAATTCTTATGGATATTTTACAAATTCCTAAGAACTTTTACATACATAAATACTCTTTTTTGACCTCTACTAAAGGCTCTTTTAGACTTGGTTTTGAGCATGAACTCCATTAATGGAGATATAAAAACTTGGTTTCTTATTTTAAAGTATATTAGGGGTATGAGACCAATTGGAAAACTTAAATGGCATAAAAATATACATCCATGTTAAATTTAAATTTATTTCATTGAGTAAACTCAAAAAATGTATCTTTTGGGGTTGCCTAAACCTGCCTTGTCAAATTTTTGAACATGTGTAGGTCTAAGTTTTATCATTTTCTTGAGTTTCATGAGGTTTTAAGACTTAATTAATTTTTAATTAGGAAAAATAAGAAACCCAACAAATATTAAAATCATTTTTTTTATTATTAACCATGAAAACCAATCATAATCACAAATTTAAACCTATTACATACTCAGAAAATGAGAACCAAGAAACCTAGGAAGAGAGAAAAAGGCATATCTTGAGATTTATAAGGTATTAAGACATTATTTTTTAATTTTAACATATAATATCTCCTAAAATATATCCAAGTATTATATTTTATCATCTAACCCTTTAAGTGTCTCAGAAACACTTTTTCTGACTGTCCCCATTTGCATGCCAAAATTTTGAATTTTGAAAATTTTTACTTCTCTTCATTTTGACTTGAAATTTTGAATTTTATCACTCTCACCAAGATTTATAAGAATTAAAATTACTCAAAAACTCTCACATGATGTTCAAACCATCTGTCATACCTTAACTCTTCAAAAAAAACTTTCTAAGGTCTAATGGTGACTGTCAACAGACCAGCACAAAATTGTGACAAAAGAGTGGATATTTCCACTACTAGTGTGACCTAAAAAATACCATGGAAATTTATAATCACTCATTATCACCACTTTTACCAAGTTTCATATCTGGATTATGCTTATATAATCTTTAAAACTTATTTTTCTCAAAACTAACTAGTGGATGTCTAAGGAAATGACTATTTATGACTACAAGAGATCTGTAAAAAAAAATATCATATGCTTAAACTATTTATGTGATATAAATAAGGTAATTTAAACTTATAACCACTCATTAAAATCACTTTTACCAATTTTCATATCTAGATCATGCTTATAGAGGCTTTAAGATGCATTTTTCTCAAAACTAGCTAGTGGGCTGCCCATGTGAATGACTTGAAGAGTGACTCAAATATGTAAAAAAAATTAATGATTTCCTTGTTATATAGGTCAAATATATGTCATTAAAATATAGCCTAGGTCATATTTACCCTTTATACCAAATTTGGAGGTTACATCACCTCTCTTGCATCTTCAACTCTTCAAATCTTCTCCAAATTATCCCTCAAGCTTATGACTATGTGTACGGTCTAAAACCATTTGCTTAAACTTGGACATGATTTAATGATATATTGGTTTTTTTTTAAGGTTATGATATCACTATTTATATTGGTTTCATCATATTCATCTAGTTATACAACCTTGCAACCTTCATAAGGAGATCTCCATATGATGCTTGTGAGATCACACTAGGTCAATGAACTTCTTCACACTATTCTATGTGTATAACCCTTGAAATATAATAATATTGTATTAAACACATTATATACACCTTTATAAACTTTAAATAATCTTTGAAAATTCTTAAAACTACCAAGAATTATGCCATTCATCTCAATGTATCATGGTTTCTTCATTGCATAAGCTAGTAACCAAGACTTCTCATCAAAGCCTAATTACAGGGACCTAAAAGAGGATGGGGGAGGCACTTAAGAAGAATGAGAAAATTGAGAAGGGTCATGAATCTTATCTTCTCCTTTTACCATTGGATCATCCACTACACTAGGATTGCCTCTTCTTTATAGCTTCAATAGAACATCTTCAGAGCTTGACTAAACATCTTTAGAGCTCACAAAACATCTTCAGAGATGCCTAGAGAATATTTAGAGCTTCTTCAAATATTTACTAAGAATATTTAGATATCAATAGAATGTCTTTAAATCAACCTAGAGAATCTTCAGAGTATCTTATAAGGCAAGGTCACTAAATGGTCTATGAGAGTGACCTTATCCATCTAGGTAAAAGTTTCATATGTAGGATAATTTTGGCCAACATTTATGATGACCTCCTAGGATTTCATGCCCATCTATGCAAAATATTAGTTCCCTTAGTCTATCCATTAGGCTTATGGAGTCACACAAGTATTTTTTAATTGATCATAAGGTTTTAAATCTTCTAATTAGAACCCTCAAAATATCAAGGACAACCCAAAATAAAATAATAATGTGCTCAAAGTATTTAGAGAAGGAATACACACAACAAAATGGAAATGTGCACAAGGAACTTGGAGGAGAACAAAAAAATTTACTATAATATATATAAGGCTTCAATTTTTTTTTACTTTCCTCCTAGATCAAATGGAAATATTTTAGCATCATCCACTTGTAATAGACAAGGATGAAACATACCTTGATTTTAAGGCACTAAACCTGGTGAACTAGAATACTTTATTACCAATCCTTTTGGCATGTTCTTCAATGGATGAAATGGGACAAACATGTCTCCAACATAGACAAAATCTCTTATTATTTCAAGAAACACTTATTTCCAATTTTTATCTTTGGGAAAGCTCACAAATATCACTTCATGATGGGTTATAAGAACACTTGTAAAATTTTCACATGATGACTCTTTTGTATGTGAATGTCGACTATCTAGGCTTAGGAAAAAGAGCTCTAGTTCATCCCAAGAGGTAGTTTCCTCTTGGTTACTTTAAAGATAGATAGTCTCAACTTCACCAATAATCAATCTATAGTAGCTAGATGTGTCTTCGTCATTTATATATAAGGGACGCTCATCATTTCAATCAAGGTTTAACTCATCATTCTTTTGAGACTCTTGATTTGGCCAATCTTCTTCAAACCTAAAGACATTAGTACTACCTCCAAGATAAACCTCATTCTAAGATTGATCAACTAATGTAACATCATTTTAATCTTCTTTATTTACTTTCCTACAACCACTAACATCTCTCTTCATTCTTGAATGTATGACAATCTTATTTGTCTTTTTTCTCATCAATGCATAATGGATGTTTAGTAGTCATTTAGGGTCTAGTTTATGCTGATCTTAAGAGAGTTCAGATATGTCTTCTTCAAGAACCAATTAAAAATTCAAACCCATTCCAAAATTATTGATCTTCTAATTTATTCATAGTATCCACTTGAAATTCCACTACATCAGGCTCCTCAATCTTGTCAAGAGACTCTAAGAACTTCTTCATGATCTCCTCAAGTGCCTCCTTAGCATGGTTGGCTATTTGACTAACTATTGAAACCATTTCAAAGGTTTCATATTTTTTATTTTCATTCTAAAAACAATCTAATAGAATCTCTTGAAACATGCCAACCCTCCTTCATCCTTTTAGATAGATTCTTGGACCATTTCTAGAGAAACTTCCTCCTTCATCTCTATGTCTTCCTTGACTAATTTCCATGATGGAAATGTATAGGGTGCAACCACCTTTTTGTCTTCTTATTCTTGAATAGGATTAAGAGAGAGTGGTTTCACTAGTGAGGGCATGATATAACTAGGATCATTGGTATAGGGAGAGTTCCTTGGTGGGATGACTTTATGCTCTTCATTTGAATGGTATTCATTTTCTCTCCATTTAACAGGTCCTCATTTTCAAAGGGAGATGGTGGGTGGACTAAAAGGTCCACTTGGAGGAGTATGAACATAAATATTTATGGGATGCTCTTGGGGAAGAGTGGGATGAATATGCTCATGAGGGAGAGTGTGTGTAGGGGTAGGAGAGGGTAAACTAATTTGTTTTTGTTTGATATGTTCTTTCTCCCACTGATCTATAACCTCTTAAATGGATAATGTTGTAAATATTATCATTAGTGTCAAAGGTCTATTATTGGTGATAAATGCCCCATTACATTTAGTAGTGTTTTTAATATTCACATCTTGGCTAATGTGTGTTAATATTTATTTAATATTAACAAATATATTTTTGATTACATATAAGTCAAAAGAGGGCCCATGGAGAAGTCAAAGAGTCATGGGGTATAGAAAAAAGAGGAATGAGACATATTTTCTCATAAAGAGTCATCTTGAGGAATTCTAAGAATCACCATGTGAAGACAAAAGAGAGTATGGCACATTTTTCCATGAATGGACACTTTGAAGAATACAAAAAGTCACCAAGATAAAGACAAAAGAGGAAAGGACATATTTTATTATGAAGAGTCACCATGTAACTTTTCTAATGCAAGAATATGAAGGGTCATACAAGTTTGGTGCCATTTTCCATGAGGATTGAAGGGTCACAAAGGGTGAATGCCAAAGGTCATTTTGAAAGCTATAAATAAAGGTTTGAGAAGACATTTAAAATATGCAAGAGAGTGCATGGTTTGTTTTTTTTAAGAGATAAAAGTAGGAGATATTATAGACTTCTATCATTTATTAAGTAAGCAACATTGAGAGATAGTTGTGTTTTATACATAAGAGGGGTTGGTGCTCATAAATCTTTGCAAGAGGTTGGTGCTCTTGTGGGTTGGTGCTCAGAAATAGTTTTTGTGTTGGTGCTCAACAAAGGGGTTAGTGTGATTACAAGTTGGTGCTTGAAAATATTATAATTTAAGTTGGTGCTCATTCATATACTTAAGATTGTTCTCTGTATTTTTTCTCACTTTGGGTTTTCACATAAAAATCTACTCTCTCTCTCTCTCTCTCTCTCTCTCTCTCTCTCTCTCTCTCTCTCTCTCTCTCTCTCTCTCTCTCTCTCTCTCTCTCTCTCTCTCTCTCTCTCTCTCATGTGGTGCATATTCTAATTTCAATTTTATTACATATCTTGAATGTGTGATTAAGTGGTTAACGAAAAGAAACCAAATTAATTAAAAGATATATAATATATTTATTCACCCCCCTCTTAGTATATTTTGTGCTTAACAATTAGTATCAGAGCAGGTTATTTTGGAAAAAGTTTTACAACTTGAAGGTAGATCAAGAAAGCATGATGGCTGGATCACATGAAGGTTTTTATATAAATGAGGCACCTTTGTTTGATGAGATAAATTACGCTTTTTGGAGCATAAGGATGAAGACATATTTGATGTCCCTTGGATTCAACATTTGGCAAGTAGTGGTGGAGGAATATGAAGATCCATACACACATGTAACTACTCCAACATAAAATAAGGCAAGTAAATATAATGCTAAAGCTTTAAATGATATTTTATATGGTTTATGTGAATCAGAATTTGTTAAAGTTATGCAATGTAAATTTTTTCATAAAACTTGGGTAAAACTTGAGAATATTTACAAAGGTGATGGAAGAAGAAGAAAATATAGAAAGTTATATTTTTTGGGTTGATCAAATAGTTAATCATATTCAAAATTTTGGAGAAAATTTAGAAGAATCAATTATGGTACAAAAAGTTTTGAAATCTCTACCATTGAGATATGATGCAAAAGTTTTGGCAATTGAAGAGATGAAGAATTTAGCAAAGCTAAAGATGGATGAGCTTCATGATATTCTTATGACATATGAAATGTAGACCAAAAAAGAAAAACCTTCAAAGAGAGAAGTTTCTTTCAAGACATCAAAGAAAGAGAAGGCTAAGATTCAAGAATAAAGTGATAGTTCTAGTGATGATGAATATGACAATGGAGCTCTATTCATTTGTAAGTTTCAAAAGGGCATAGGTAAATATCAAGGAAAATTACCTTTTAAATGTTTTAAATATGGAAATATTGGACATTTTGTAGCTAAGTGTCTAGATAAGGGTAATGGTGACAATGAAGAAGGAAATTCTACATACAAAAAGAATTTCAAAGGAAAATTCAAGAAAAGATTCAAGAAGAAGAGTTTGTATTCTAAAGATCCTAGCTCAGTCGAAGATAGTGGAGTCATTGATTCAGAAGAAGAAGAAGAGATTCTATTCATGGCGATACATGAAGATGCCTCTGCAAGCAAAGTATAGATGATCAAGAAGAAAAATAGGATGAAGTTGAAGTGAATCTGGAAGGAGAACTCATTTGTGCCTTAGAAGAGTTAAAATCTCTTGAAAAGAAGAATCAAATATTAAATCTCTAGATTGAGAAAAATGAAAAGGAGTCAAAGGAAATAATTGAAGATCTACAAGCACACTTTGAAGAAGCCAAGAAGAATAAAAAAGATTTAATGACACAGTTGCAAAAAGTAAGTAAAGAATGTGAAAGGTATGTTATTAAATTACTTCTTTAAAAGTAGATCTTGAGAAAATAAATCAATCAATCAATGATTCAAAATTTGAGAATAACACTAATATGTTGAATGAGATATTATAAAGTTAAAGATCAATGTTAGATAAGATAGGTATCAGATTTGAAAAAGAGAAAGGGGAGGTCACTACTTTCACAGACAAGGTTAAAACAAAAAAAGGAAAAATCTATGTTGAAGCTCTTACAAAAGAGGAAATAAAAAGGAGAGAAGTTAAGAATATAGAAGACTTCTCAAACAAAAAAGGTTGGAAGGAACAGAACTACAAAAGTTAATTAGATCAGAGATACAAAAATAGGTCCTATTTTAATAGTTACTATTTTTATTATAATGGATATGGTCATAATAAAATAGAATGTTGAAAAAGGGCTAACAAATTTAAAAATAAGGAGAAGGAAACTCATGCAGAGTCAAGCAGAAGCCACAACTCTTTTGCTCCTCTATCAAGATTTAATGAAGAGGCTATAGTATGTTACAAGTTCAATAACTTTAGACACATAGCTTAGCATTATAAAAGTGTGTTTGAGTCAGGCAAGAAGGACAAGAGTTTCAAGGCTCCATTTATCAAGAACAAAGTTCAGATAGGTTCATGGTAGAAGAAACAACCTAAAAGTTATATGTTAGTACAGATAGTTTTGCATACAAAAAATGAAGAAAAACCATGGTTCATTGATAATAGATGTTTGAGGCACATGATAGGAGACAAGAGCAAGTTCATAACCTTGAAGAAGATCAATGGTGGCACAGTCAAATTCAAAGATAATATTACTACCAGAATTGCTAGAAAAGGTACACCAAGTTTGGATAATGGTAAAACTAAAATTAAAAATGTTTTGTATGTAGAAGGTCTTAAGAATAATCTTTTGAGTGCAAGTCAGATGTTTGAATAGAGGCATACACTAAAGTTTTATGTAGAAGGTTGTGAAATTAGGAAAAAATATTTAGATGTGTTGGTTGTAGATACTCAAAGAATAGGTAATAATTTGTATATGTTATCATACATCAAAGGTCAAAGATGTTGTTTGAGTTAGATTAAAAAAATTTGGATATGGCACAGGAGAATAGGATGCATAAATTTTGATAATCTTATCAACATCAGCAAGAATCAAGTCGTTAAAAATCTTCCAAATATTACAAAGCCATCTAACACACTTTGTGGACCTATGAAAACTCAATGTGAGAAATATTTCATGTTGCTTATTGATAATTTTTCATGTCTGACTTGGGCAATGTTTTTAAAGAAAAAATTAGAAGCTTTCAGATATTTCAAAGCATTCAAAGCATTAGTAGAGAATGAAACTGGTTTGAAGATTATGTGCCTAAGATCAGATCAAGGAGGTGAATTTATGTCAAATCAGTTTATTGAGTTTTGTGAAGATAATGGAATAAAGAGACATTATTTAATAGCTAGAACTCTATAGAAAAATGGAGTAGTTGAATGGAAAAATAGAATAGTTTAGGAGATGGCAAGGATAATGTTAAATGAATCCAAGATACCAGATAAATATTAGAGAGAGGCAATTTCTATAGTAGTGCATATTCAAAATAGAGAATTATTGAGAGTCTATAGTGACAAGACTCTATATGATCTATGGAAAGATAAACCAGTAACAATTGATTATTTCAGAGTTTTCAGTAGTAGATGCGTCATAAAGAGAAGCGATAAAAAATTGGGTAAGTTTGAATCTAGAGTAGATGAAGGTATATTTCTTGGTTATTCTTATAAAATTAAAGCTTATAAATGTTATAACAAAAGAATCAAGAAAATAGTTGAAAGTGCAAGTGTTAGGATAGAAGAAGGAGCACAAAGAATTAGTGATCCAATAGATATTTCTGAAATCATTGACAAGGAAGATTTTGAAGAATCAGATGAAGATGAAAAGAAGGAGAAAAAAGACACAAAAACTCCATCCAAATATGTCTAGATAAATCATAATGAAAGTGACATCATCGAGGACATAAATGAAGGAATTCACACTAGAAGATTGATGGTAAGTAAATCTAAGCAAGTTAATTTCTCTTTGTTATCCAAAATTCAGCCTCGAACTTTTTCAGAGGCTAGACATGATAAGCATTGGGTTAAGGCAATGGATGAAGAAGTAAATTAGATAGAAAATAATGATACTTGGTAATTAGTGCCCAGACCAAAAGATCACAATGTGATAGGAACAAAATGGGTTTATAAAAATAAGTTGAATGAAAATGGAGAAGTGACCAAGAAAAAATCAAGATTAGTATGTAAAGGATATGCTCAGATTGAGGGAATAGATTTTGAAGAAACTTTTTCACCAGTGGAAAGGCTAGAGGCTATTAGAATTTTTCTTGCATATGCAGTGTTTAAAAATGTCAAAGTATTTCAGATGGATGTCAAATCTACCTTCCTAAATGGGAATCTAGAAGAAGAGGTCTACATTGAGCAACCTGAGGGATTTATTCTCTCAAATATTAGTAACCATGTATATAGATTGAAGAAAGTACTATATGGATTGAAGTAAACCCCCAGAGCTTGGTATGCAAGACTTGATAAGTACCTACAAGATCAAGGTTTCAAGAGAGGATTTCCTGACAGTAATTTCTACATAAAAATAGAAGGTGAGCATCAATTTATTATTGTGGTATATGTTGATGACATCATTTTTAGAGGAAACATTGAAAATATGACAAAAGATTTTTTTGATAATATGAAAAAATAATTTGAGATGTCTATGCTTGGAGAATTGTCATTTTTATTAGGATTGAAAATATTTCAATCAAATAAAGGAATTTTCATATCTCAAAGTAAATATGCCAAGGAAATGTTGAATAAATTTGGTTTTGAAGATTGTGCACCAATTGGCACATCAATGTATACAGGAAATAAGGTGAGCAAGGATGAAGATTCACCTGTTATAGATCTATCTTTGTATAGATCTATGATTGGTAGTCTTTTATATTTGATAGCATCAAGGCCAGACATCATGCATATAGTAGGTATAATTGTAAGATATCAATCAGCTCCAAAAGATAGTCATGTTTAATTGGTGAAGAGAATATTTAGATATATCAAGGGGACATTAAATTATGGATTGTGGTATCCCACAAGTAGAGATTTCACTCTGGTTTCTTATATAGATTCAGATTGGGTAGGTTGCTTGGATGATAGAAAGAGTACAAGTGGAGGAGCTCTCTTTCTTGGTGATAGCTTAGTATCATGGCTAAGCAAAAAGTAAAATTCAGTATCACTTTCTATAGCTGAAGCAAAATATATTGTAGTGATATTATGTTATACTCAAGTGCTTTGGATGAAGCAAACTTTGGAAGATATCAAGGTAAAATATGAAGAACCTATTTCTATTTTTGTAACAACACAAGTGCTATTAATATTTTGAATAATCTAGTGATGCATTTAAGAACAAAACATATTCCCATCAAATATCACTTCTTGAGAGAGCAGGTTGAAAATCAATAGATTAAGATGGAATATATTAGTACTACCAAGCAAATTGTAGATATTTTCACAAATTCACTACCAAAAGACACATTTGAGTATTTATGAGATAAGATGGGAGTAATTTCTTTTACTTCCTACCATTGAGGATTTGAATCAGGTGAGGGGGAGCTAAGTGTTAGCTCTAAGTTATGCCCTTTTCCATTGATGTCAAAGGGGGAGAAGAAAAAAAATAGGTATAGGTACATGTATAGGTGCAAAAATAGGTACAGGGAATAGGTATAGGTTGCTATAGTAAGTGGGAGTTAACGTATGTTTTTTAGATGGTAGTATGTGTAGGTTGGCATGTGTAGTGCAGGTTTCAAGATGTGTTAGTTTCAATTTGAGGTTGCCATCAATGACAAAGGGGGAAATAATTGAAAATATTGTCATTGATGTCAAAGGTCTATTATTGGTGATAAAAGCCCCATTACATTTAATGTTATTTTTAATATTCATATCTTGGATAATGTGTGTTAATATTTATTTAATATTAATGAATATATTTTTGGTTGTATATAAGTCAAAAGAGCACCCATGGAGAATTCAAAGAGTCATGGGGTAAAAACAAAAAAGGAATGGGATTAATTTTCTCATGAAGAGTCATCTTGAGGAATTCCAAGAGTCACCATGTGAAGATAAAAGAGGGTATGTCATAGTTTTCTATGAAAGGACATTTTGAAGAATATGAAAAGTCACCAAGATAAAGACAAAAAAGGAAAGGATGAATTTGCTTATGAAGAGTCACCATGTGACTTTTTGAATGCAAGGATATGAAGGGTCATGCAAGTTTGGTTCCATTTTCCATGAGGATTGAAGGGTCACAAAGGGTGAATGCCAAAGTTCATTTGGAAAGCTATAAATTAAGGCTTGAGAAGCCATTTGAAATATACAAGAGAATGCATGGTTTGTATTTTTTTTTTTTTGAAGAGAGAAAAGTAGGAGATATTATAGAGTTCTATCATTTATTGAGTAAGAAACATTAAGAGATAGTTGTGTTTGATACACAAGAGGGTTTGGTGCTCCTATGGGTTGGTGCTCATAAATATTTGCAAGGGGTTAGTGCTCCTATGTGTTGGTGCTCACAAATAGTTGTGTTGGTTCTCGGCAAAGGGGTTGATGCTCTTGAAATTTGGTGCTTACAAACATTATAATTTGAGTTTTTACTCATTCATATACTTGAGATTGTTCTCCATGGTTTTTTCCACTTTGGGTTTCCATGTAAAAATTTGGTGTCTCTCTATCTCTCTCTTATGTGGTGCACATTATTTTTTCAATTTTATTGCATATCTTGAATGTGTGATTAAGTGGTTAAATAAAATAAATCAGATTAATTAAAAGATATATAATATATTGATTCACCCACCCTCTTAGTATATTTCATGCTTAACAGATAGTGCCCACTCCTTAATATCTAGCTCCTCAACATGTAGATAGTCACCTTCTTCAATGGATGCCCACACACTCCAAAACTCATTTAAGAATATCCTTATCCACTCCCTAACATGAATGGGTAATCCTTGTCCAATTCTAACTTCCTTACTGCTTTTCATGATTACTCTCCCTTGGTCTAGTATTGTTTCTTTGATTTTAGACAAGGATGGACCTTGAAAAGGTTGGCTAGGGGGCTGATTTGAAGCTCTTGAAGGCTAAGCTTGAGGCTCTTGGAGGGGAGAAGACACATAGGTCTGATTTAAAATAGCCTATTGATCATCATAATATATCAACACACTCTCCAATATTTGGACCATGCTTCTCAACCACACTTTATTCTTCTTCTCATAAACTCCCCCTTGTTCATCCTCACAAACTAACCACCTACTCTTGACGAACTGAAGAGAAATCCTTACCTATTTTATAACATGGATAGGGATGACTAAAAAAATATCTAAACCCCTACCAATCTCCCTTATCAACTCAATATAATTTGATAATGCTTGCTTAAATCTTGACAAGGGGAATTAGAGGACTAAATTGAATGCAAATGAGGTTGATCTAGGTCATATACAGGGGTGGGAAGGAGGAAAAGGTCATGATTAGGATGATAGGTTACTTGAGTATCACTTGGTGGGAACACATAAATGTTATTAGCTTGATATGATTTATATTGATGTGGATAATAGGCATGTTGATAAAAAGAGGTTTGAGTATACATACTAGGGTTCTGATTCTGGGCACTTAGGCTACTTGACTAGCTGATGTTCATAGTATAGTCACCATTGATGTTTGAAAATATGCCTCTGAAATTTTATTTCACTAAATATAAATACCAATAACACTTCAATGAAGTGAAGAACATAGTAGTCCCACTAGGTGTGCTAGAAACTATTATAGCACAAAATTGTACCCATGTGAGAGGGTTCTTTAGGATCTCTCACTCCTAGCTAAAAAATGGGATCAAATCCAGGCTATGGGTATATATTATGGGGTTGAACCTCTAGGTTATGGGCCATATCCTTATGTGTATCAATTAGGCTCTTAACAAACTACTCTAAACTACTGGTTGCCAAAAAAAGGGTTAGAAAGATGAGAAAGGGATGATTGAAAATAAAAAAAGGGGTGATACACCAAGATTTGACACTCTAAATTACATGAAACTAACACTAAATAATCTCAAAGACAAGCCTCACTCACACAATCTCTCAACTTGGTTATTTTGCATCAATATTTCCAAAACTAGGCCCATTAAACAAGAGATGAAGTATGAAGGAGTATAAAACTAAAAATATACCATCATCAGTGATCAAATAAGTATAAGTTAAAACCTGTAACTATGGTGTAATACCTATAAAAAGGCAAGAAATAAGGACAATCACCAAGGAATACACCTCTCTACAAAGTAATCATGCACAAATTGCCCATAACACTAGTTTCAAGCAAAGAAATAGGCAAAATAGGTTGTTTTATTTCTTCAAGATGTTAATATTACAAAAATGGGTAGGGTTATGCCATACCAAAATGAGGATCATATATTAAAAATGGGAAAAAGGGATATATAAGAGAAAAGGGAAGAAAAATGAGAAGAAAGCAATAAATCAAGCTCAACCACCGTCCATAGAGTCTCAATAGCATTTAGATTAATTAAGCATTGATATTCTCTCATCAACTTAACCTTCAAAGGTCAAAAGGGTCTTCAAGCCTTCTCATTAGCCTAAAAAGTTAGTAGAAGACAAAAAATCTTTGAGAAACATGATGTTGCACTCTACTAGCTTTGAGAAAAGTCTTCAAAGACTAGAAATCTCATTTAATGATCCAATTAATGCTTGAGAAAAATCTCAAAATATCTAGACTTCTTTAAATCTCTATAAATGTTCCTCAACTCCCCAAATATCTACTTGATTTCTATGCCCCATTTCTACTTGGCTTGTGCTAATAATTTGGCAACATGATTAGTGATCTTGGCACTTTATGATTGCAATTGACCTTGAAGGTTAACCTTGGGTGTTTTATTTTATGTTTTATTTTTTCTTCACTCATGTTTTCTCCTCCAACCTGCAAAAGACACCATGGAACCTGAAAATCCTTTGGACTCCATTAAACTTGCAACCATTTTAAATCATTAAGAAACCTAGGTTTTTGGCCTTATAGCTCATAAAATCACCCCATAAACCCTTACTAAGGTATCCTAGTGCCATATAATGATGATTCAGGTCCCATTAGTCTTCCTTCATATATTTATTTAATTTTATCATTTGAAAACCTATAAAAATGGACATTTTAGGCCATTTTAGGCCTCATAAACACCCACACATGCCAATTTATTATTAAAAATAGGTCAAAAATTATATTTATATAGTCCTTATCTACTCTAGGTGGTTTCTAAGTGATTCTAGGTCATTTCATGGGATTATGATCCCAAAAACTCAAAACTGGTCAAAATAAGCATTGTGGCAACTTATAACGGTTTCAAGCCTTTCCATGATGCTTTAGAGATTGAACGATCTTATTTTATACTCAATACTCTTTTTTTTGGCCTACCATTCCTTGTAAACCATTCTAATTGTATGATATACTTTGAAACTCTTTAAATTAGCTTGGGAAGGTCTGCAACCTTGTAGGCTTAGGTAGGTCTAGGAGGGTCTCTTTGCTAAATTGAGATACTTGGATTATTTATCAAATTTTAAAACTCAATAAAAACATGTTGTTGGATCTCAAAAAAATTCCTAATCACTTTCCATACATAAATCATCCTTTTGACCTTTGTTAAAGGCTCTTTTGGACCTAGTTTTGAGCCCAAACTCCATTAATGGAGATATGAAAACTTAGCTTTTTATCTTGAATTATAGTAGTGGAATGAGAAAAAATTTAATAATTTTAGGGAAAAAAATATACCTCCATGTAAAATTTCAAGTAATTTTATTGCGTATGACTCAAAAAATGCATCTTTTGGGATTGCCTCAACCTGCCTTGTCAAATTTTTGAACATGTATAGGTCTAAGTTTTGTCATTTTCTTGAGTTTTATGCAGTTGCAAGAATTAATTATTTTTTAATTATAAATATGAGTGACACCCATAACTATTAAAATCATTTTTTTCTATTTTAAACCATTAAAACTAATCGTAATCACTAATTTAGACCTGTTGCACACTCAGAAAATGAGAACCAATAAACCTAGGAAGAGAGAAAAAGACATATATTGAGATTTATAAGGTATTAAGACCTCATTATTTTTTAATTTTAAATTTTAATATCTCCCAAAAATTATCCAATAATTATATTTCATCATACAACCTTTTAAGTTCCTCAAAAATGTTTTTTTTACTGTCCCCACTTGCATGCCAAAATCCTAAATTTTACTAATTTGCACTTCTCTTCATTTTGAATTGAAAAATTAAATGTTTTAAATCTTAAAAGGTTTTTTAATACTTAAAATCACTATAAAATTCCTCACAAACTCTCACATTAGGCTCAAACCATCTGTCATACCTTAACTCTTCAAAAAAGACCTCTTGAGCTCAAATGGTGACTATCAACAAATATGCATAGGATTGTGACAAAATATAAGATTATTACACTAATATTTTAACCTAAAAAATAAAATTTAAACTTATAACCACTCATTATCACCACCTCTACCAATTTTCATAGCTAGATTATGCCTATAGAGGTCTTAAAACTCATTTTTATCAAAACTAGCTAGTGGATGCCTGAGGGAATGATTGTTTATGATTGTCGGAGGTCTATAACAAAATATCAGATGATTAAACTATTTATTTTATATAAATAATTTCATTAGAACTTATAAACACTCATTAACATCACTTTTACCAATTTTCATAGCTGGATCATGCTTGTATAGGCCTCAAGATATATTTTCCTCAAAACTAGCTAGTGAGTTACCTATGTGATTAACTTGAAGAGTGCCTCAGGTATGTAACAAAATAATATATGATTTTATTATTACATGTGTCAAATATATGTCATTAAAAACTAACTTAGGTCATAATGACCCTCTATACCAAATTTGGAGGTTAGATCACCTCTCTAGCATCTTCAACTCTTCTCCAAATTAGCCTTCAAACTTATGACTATACAGTCTGAAACCATTTGCTCAACCTTGGCCATGATTTAATTATATATTAGTGCTGTTTTGAGTGTTATTATATCACTATTGAGAGTGGCTTCATCATATTCATCTAGTTATACAACCCTTCAAACTTCATAAGGATATCTCCATATGATGCTTGTGAGAGCACATTAGGTCAATGAACTTATTAATACTATTATGTGTATATAACCCCTAAGATATGATCCTAGTATATTAAAAACATCATAGTCACATTTTTAAACTTTAAATCATCATTTTGAAGTCTTAAAATTACCAATCACTATGTCATTCATCTCATTATATCATGGTTTCTTCATTACATAAGCTAGTAACCAAGACTTCTCATCAAAACTTAATTGTAGAGGCTTAAAAGAGTATGGGAGAGGCAATCAATAAGGATGAGAACACTAACTATGTTCATGAAGCTGGTCTTCTCTTTCCACCATTAGATCATCTACTGCACTAGGACTATATCTTCTTTGGAGCTTTAATATATCATCTTCAGAGCATCTTCAAAGCTCAATAGAACATCTTCAGAGCTGCCTAGAGAATCTTTAGAACATCCTTAAACATTTTCAAAGCATCTTCATATCTTCTTGGATCATCTTTAGATCTTGACTAAGCATCTTCGAAGCACAACAAAACTTCTTTGGATCTACCTGGATCATCTTCAAAGCTTCTTTTGAGTTTGACTAAGCATCTTTAGAGCTCAATAGAACATATTTAGAGCTACCTAGAGCATCTTCAGAGCATCCTAGAAGGAAAAAGGTCACTAAATGGTCTAGGATATTGGCCTGATCCATCTAGGCAAAATTTACATATGTAGGCCAATTTTGGCTAATGGTCTCTTTTGTGGTAACACCTTCAAACAAACTACTTTTGCATGTTTCCCTACACTCACATAATTTATTATGATATAGAGTCATACTTACCTGTCATTACATCCTTTTCACATTATCACATTTTTTCAATTTGAGGTAACTCAATCATTTCATGCTCATTCTTCCTTTTCCCTATACTCATTCCATTGTGGGCACACCAAGGTCAGTTTCAAGATAGCATTATTATTTAACATGCAAGTACAAGACTCTTAGACACCATGCTCTCTAAGTTATTTTCCTTTGCTAACAAGTCTAAGTTTTCTAGTGTTAGTCATTTTTAAAACCCATATTTGGTTTTCAAATCCATATAGAGGAGGAATAGAAAAAGCCATCAAAAAATATTAAATCCAAATCATTTAAAAATAAAAGGCAATGGTAAAAAGGCATTTAAAAAATAAAAATTCAAAATTAGACCAAATACATGATTATTGAGCACATATTATATTCTATTCAAATCTCAAAATTCGTAATTGGCCTCAAAATAAAGTTGAGGTCCATTGGGGTGTAGTAGGCCAGTAGACTAGGATAAAAGATTTTAAATTTCTCTATAGTGCTACTTAATTTCTCACACAAGTACCCAATCTTCATAGTAGACTGATGGCTCTATAAAGGGTCCTTAGGAACATGTAACACATTGTGGAAAGGTAGGTCCATTTTAATTTTCATGCATATATCCTTCATGGGATGATATTTATACTTCATTAGATAACCCAAATTTGTGTGGCTAAGGCAAGTTCTCTAGAGTCTTAATGTTGAAATTCCTCTTGTTTTTCTAACTTAATTTGAGTGTCTTGATTTTGATAAATATTTTATACCTTGGTACCACCAACATATCCCCCACCACCCATTTCATTTCCCCCCTTGACAGACAAATTTGTCTTTAAATCTATTTCCCAACTTTTATATTCCCTATTCTTAATCTTCTTAAAAGCATGATGCTAATAGTTTTGTTTTGGTTTAATATATTTTAAGAACAAAATCTATATTTTTAAGTGACTGAATTTCTTATTTATATCATTTCCTTATCCTTCTCATATTTCCTTGTTTTCATTTAAAAATTATAAATCTATTTGCCCCTCTTTTTATAAACAATATTATTTTATTTCTCTATTTTCACTTTTTCCATTGTTGAGTGAGTTCAGATTGTTACTTATCACTCATCAATGTTGTTTCACTTTGTGCTCTTTTTCCATATTTTTATAAGTATGGTTTTTAGTTCTTTTACATCAATGTTGGATCTATTATTTCAGCATCATGTGCCATTGGTTTTATCTGGTTTGTTACTTTTCTCACTTAAGGCACATTTATTTGAGTTTTTTAGTCATTTAGTACCCTTGGATTTTTTGGTTACCTAGTTTACTCTTATTTTATCCATTTTTTATTGGTATTTTGGTTCTAACTTAGCATTTATCACCCTATCTTACCATTTGTCTAAGTTAATTATTCAGTTATGTAAACTTCATTTCTTTTGATTTCCCTATGATTGTTTATTTTTTCTCTTTAGTTTTGTATCCATAGGGTCTATCCAAAGTAGATAATGTGCCCTCCATGATCAAGAATAAAAATACAGTAGACAAACTATTCAATGATAAAGGTAAGTCAAGATATGTGTATGATATTTTAATTATTTCTTTACTATCATTTTAATTTACTTTGTTTACTGCAATTTATTAGCTTAACATTATAGGTTACTATGTTCTTTCTTGTAGCACCACCCCATGTTATATTTTCATGACACATGATGAGCTTTAAGTAGGTTATATGTATACACATAATATTTTTAAGAACTTTGTCAGATACTGATGCTTTTTCTCTTGCAAGAACCCATTGACTCTCATTCTCTCTGAGTGCACGCAATAAAGGGTGTACTAAGAAATAGATTGACAGACCTTTGGTTCTTTGAAATATTGTTGGACCCTATACCATTACCTAAAATCAATACAAATTAATCTTATATGATTTCCTAAGTATTAAAACCCCACTTATACACTCCCTGAAGCAATTCACTATCCAAAATAGTCCCTACCTAATCAAAATCTCTTTTTTACCCACTTTTTATACTATATTGATCAGGTAGACCTTGTTGGAAATTTAGTGCACATTATGTAACTCGTCATACCTTAGTTCAAGGCCTCAAAACTCTAATAAAGTTGAATGGACCAACCTTGTTAGATTAATTTTTGGGAGGGGTTAGGGTCAATCATTGGCTATAAATAGCCCTTCAAATTCATTTTTAAAGGAGATCATTTAATTGTACATCATTACTACTCATAAATATGCTTATATAATCAATATGAGGTTTTATTGCTTAGGTTTTTACCTTGAATAAGTAGCACTTGTCTTGTGGGGGTCTTGGATGCATAGAAGAAATCTTGTAGCCTAGATTTAATATATCCTTGTGATACTTATAATCCATAACAACCTCTTACAAAACACCATTATCCAAAGGAGATATTGAGGCATAATGGGTTCACTTTAACAAGGTAAGTATACTCCCATCCCTTCATATTTCAATAAATACATATTGTAGAACTAATGGATTGAATCGTACCTCTCCTTGCTTAGATTATTTCTATGTTATATTATATAGAATTGTCTTTGCATGTTTATTATCTTCCCCATTTGTGTCATAAGCTTTGGTGAGCACTATATTAGATTGCATATTCATTTACTAGATTATCTTTCATGTTTATTTAGTAGATTAGCTTTCTTACTATTATTACAATCATGAGACCTAGCCAGAGTTATCATAAAATGATGTTTGACTAGAGGCCATGGAAACCTTTCCTTTGCCATTTTGTAATAAGAGATCCCTTAGTGTAGGTTTAGTGGATTCATTATTGGTCATGACCCTAATATAATAAAGTATTAACAAGTGAATTTTTAGTTGATTACCTTCTATGAGCCTGGATATTACTAAGTAGGATAAGCTATAAATATGTCTTATTTTACATGCATACACTATGCTCTAATTTTTAACCTATTATCTCTATCCTCTTGTAAATTTTTTGTGTTGTGTTTTATTTTCAAGTTATGGTTCGACCATATTTAGGTTTATAGGTTGGTTTTATTTTCTTGGGGGACTGGGGCCCCTATTGTGTCATATATCTAGTTGTATCTTTGGCCAAAAGTAACTATCAATCCAAAAAAAAATCTCAAATAATGGGTTATATATAAGCATGCAATAATTAGTGATTATCCACAAATTATATTACAAATGATTATTTGAAGTGCATCTCAACCATATAAAATTTTATGCGTTATTAAATACACTAACATCCTCCCTTACAATATACTTTGGTAAAGGGAAGGATGGAGCAATAACTAAATTATTCATCCTCAAAGAAATCTTCCTTCACTCCTAAAAGTTACCTGAGTTGAAAAAATTGGGCGTCAAGTAAGGCCTTTATGAATATGTCTACAATCTAATCATCTATTTAGAAATACTTAAGATCAACACCCTTATCTTGTATCAATTATGTGTTGGTACTCTACTAGGTTAGGATAAATATGGATAGCACTTTGATTATTGTATACACCTAAAATTGCTTGCTTCATTAATGTCACTAATATTCTTATTAGTCGACACTAATCCCACTTAACCTTCCCCCTTACCTAGAAATTTATCTAATATCCCCTTCTATTATCCTACATTCACTAACCTTATTCATCCCATTCCTTAATTAATTCTATCATAATCCCTATTATCCTAAATCTAATCATAGTTATCCATTATATGGGAATTTAAAATTCCCATAACCCCACCTACTAACCTACACCCTAGTCTTTCCTACATCCCTAGTCCTTAATCACCTACCTAATACCTATCTAACTCCCACCTAATCTTTCATTATCCTTAAGCTAATAAAGAAGCCTCTAGAATTTAAGAAGTCCATCCAAGACTCTAGAAGTTTCTAAACTAGAGACTTCTAAGGAATTTAATATTCCTTGAATAATCCATAGCCATTAGATCTCCTCACCCAACTTTGAATATAAACCCTTGATCTTCTCTCTCAAATCTATATAAGAAAGGCTCCTCCTCCATGGAAGATAACTTTAATTTTCATACCTAATCCATGTCTAAGCATCCATTAAATCCATCATCAAAATCCTTTGAACAAGTATCCATGTCAATCTGAGTCTAAGGTAAATTCATCCCAATCCTCTTATTTTTCTATTTTGTTTAATCGTGATGTAAAGCACTTAGGATTTAGGATTTAAATGCAGGATTGAATTTTGCATTCATCTAATGGCATTTAGATTCTAATGGCTTTATAATCTTACTTAGTGGTTGATATTTGATTTTGGAGTTGACATTGTTAAATCCATATAGCGCTCAAAATTCATCTACATTCTAGTGACCGTGTTGGGACATATTCCACATTTAATCCATTTTGTTTGTTAGTTGTGTTTTTGCTAACCTGTAGGTCAATGAGATCAAGAAAATCTCAAAAAAATTGAAATTTTATGTGTATAGATTATAGTCACAACATTGCATTGGTAGTCATGATATTGTCTTGAGTAGTAGCAATATTGTCATCATAAGTTGTGATATTTCTCTAACCATGCACTTAATTGCTAACCATTTTGCTTGATCACACAAGTTTTTATTATTCAACAATATTGTGACTCAATAGTCATGATATTATCAGGATAGTCATGATATAGTCAATCCAAGTCATGATTTTGTTAACTGCTAGTGATTTATTTTGATAGGTGTCCATCATTTGACAAAACCATGACTTACTTAGTCATGACTTTGTCCTATAATAAGCAATATTGTCAATGATAGTCATGATATTATAGCTCTCAGACACTGAGCTTGAATTGTTTTATTTTACCTTGTTGATTATTATTCTATCTAAGCCCTATATGTTTGCTCTATCTATCCCTATGTTTTAACTCTTTGTGTGTAGGATAGGTAGATTGGGCTAGGATTCTAATATTTGTCTTCTATTGAATAATATCGTATATCTCAGAATCATGATATCACCTTGTTAGTTGTGGTATTGAGCCCATGAGTCATAGTATTGTAGTTTTCCATAAAACCATTAATGGATAACCCCTGTCAGTTAATCCATAGAATTTTATCTTGGAATTTTGTGTTCCTACAAAGGACTTTTGACATCATACAATCTTCCATCTAAAATTTTTAGGGTTTTCTTGCCTTAAATTTATATCTATTAGCTAACCCTAGATTTATATCAAGATTTTCCTATTTTTAGGTGGTTTTTGTGTGATATTTTTACAAGGTTATAGCTAGGAGGGAGGCTAAGGAAAAAAGAATAAGTTAAAGGCAAAACAAACACATGCCTTTACCCCTTTTCCCTATCTTTGACAAAATTATAAGTGTCAACCTTTTCAGAGTCACAATGTTGTCCTAGTAAACTATGGTATTGTAGTCTTAATCATGACTTTGTAAATCTTGTCATTTTAACTCCTATTATGTTTTATGTTTGTTTTTAGATCATACACGACATATATAGAACAAGGTTCAACTAAGGAAATATCTATATTTTATAAATTTGTTTTGAGTTTATGCCCATTTTTGCTAATCATCTCATATTAATCAAACTTTGATATATCATAATCAATCTAACATTAATCATCTACACATAAGCATTATGAGGTATTCAAAATAATTTTTCATAGCCTACATATGCCTTTATCTCTATCAAATATATAAATCTAAAAGTTTTGTCATTTCTTACAATATCATAACTCTCAATTTATTGGCAGTCATGATTTTGTTATTATCAATCATGGTTTTATAGTTTATCACAAAAGCACAACTATAATTTATAGATAATCATGATTTTATCGATTACAATCATGGTTTTGTCTAACAATCATGTTTTTAGTTTAACCACCATGGTCAGATAACTACTACAAAATCACAGCTTATAATCTACAATTTTGTCCCCTAGTTGTGATTTTGCACTATGTAGTTAAATTTTGCATTGAAATTTTATCCTTTTTTATTGAATTTTTGAGTTAATTTTATGAATTTTAAGTCATTTTGGTTCACCTTCAAGGCCCAAATTACCTTTGGTAACAAGGGGCTCTACCCCTTGACCCTGACCTATACCATGACAAGGAGCATACCTGGGGCATTACCTCGAGACCCCGTAAGGGGATTTACCCCTTTAACCCATTAGGGTACACCACCCCTTGATGCAAGAGCATCTCAAATCATCTAAATATTTTCATGGAGGACTTGGTCAAAGATGGAAACCATCCTTTCTAGCCTACAAAGTCCAAGTCATGTCTTAGTTGAGTTTAAATTCGAATTCTTGCATATTCCCTCCAAAATGTTGTTAATGAGGAGTAATTGTAAAATTAAAGGTAAAAATTCAATGTAAAAAGTAAAATATTGAAAGTGGTTAAAGGATAATCTCATGCATTGGAGTTGTTGATTAAATAAAGGAGAAGTGGTTGAAAATCTTTCAACCTTAATATATTGTCGAAGATTACAAACCGTGTTTGTTTTGGCTTGAGCCCAAGTTGGGCATAGAGGTTAGGGAGGAGGATATTAAAAAGATAAAAATATAATTAATTCAAAATGATAGAGATCATTAAGAAAATATAAGAAGTGAGGAGATCTCATGAAAATAGAGGAATGTAAAAGAGTTCATGTGAGAAAGGAGAGAAAGAGATCATTAAAAGAAACAATGTAAGAAAGAGAGATTATGTGTGAGAGGAGAGTAATAATATGAGATTTAGGACATATTATTCAATAAAATAATAAAATTTAATGAAGAAACAATGAGGGGGGACCTCATTCAAGAATGCAAGAGTGAAGGAACAGAAAAAGTTAAAGGTGCAAATAAGACTTATAAGCCATTGACCATGGTTATGGATCATAGAGTGATGGATCCTTAATTTTAATTATATATTTTGATTATTAATAAATTTATTTTTATTCACATTTTTATTTTATGTAAACAATAATCCCAAGTATAGAATTTTGGTCTAATCAGTGGTAAATAAATGTATAAGCATGTGTATGTATATATATGTTTCCTTGAGGTTTAAGAAACAAATGATCATTTATTATAATGAAATGTGAATTATAAAATTTGTATATAAGTTTATAAATAGTTTAAAATTTTATTATATGATTAAGAGGACTAAAATGTTGCAAAATTTCAATGAACAAGGTGCAGGCCTGTGTATTTAGTCATTCAACACATACACAGTTCACTGTCAAATGGAGATCAACGTGTAGATGTTTGCATGGAGATAATAATAGAATTAATATAATTATATGAGGTAATTATATACATAAATTAATAATATAAATACTTTGGAAACATATTAGACACCTTAAGACTCCAAAAGTTGACTCTTTGCTTGTAGGTGACAGGCTCATGTACAGGGTGTTTGCACAACATAGTTTGAAGAAGACTTATCTATTGGTTCATTTTTTAAGACTAATTAATAATTATAAACATATTATTAGGTCATTTAAATCTTTTTAAATTTTCAATAAGTCAAAAATAGTCATTGTAAGTTGAATTATGGACTTTTGTAAGCTCTCGGCTTATGTGGAAAGAAAACTAGGGCATAGTTGGAAGAATGAGTATATCTTGAGATTGAACCAATGAAAAATTATGAAAATTTGTGTGTAGATTAACCTTATAGTTATTAATATAATTAAATTTTTTCAATATATAATTGATCAATTTTTTAAAATATATGGTCAAAATACAAACCTACAGTTTTGAGATAACTCAGAAAAACGTGTTCTCAGGTACTAAAGAGCACATAACTTTAAAAATAATACTCATAATGACTTGAAATTTAATATTTAGTTGGATAATAATTTTATTTATGTAACCCAAATGTTTTTAGGTTTAAAATTATATCCATGAAAATACATAAATGACTATATTTTGAGAAAGAGACTATAAGTAAAACCCTGTTTACTCATTTTGTGAAGGAGAAAGGATTGCATACATAGAAGATGTTATCCAATTGTTTTAATAGTTCATATATATTTTTATACAATATATAATGATTATTTTAATACCTTTCAAGAATCAAATTTAATAACTATAGTGAAACAGGCTAGTATTAAGATCTATTAAGCCCAGTCAAGAACAGGGAAAGTTACAATTTGGAGAAGATGTTCCAAATAAACCTTGTCTAGATTTAATATATGTGGTATAAATTGATAATGGGTACTATAATATAATATTTTATTGATGAATTAATTTTTAATATGATAAATAAAGGCTTAAAACTCTCTTGACATGGCTGCAAGGACTAAAAGGACTTAATAAAAGAAATTAGGTTTTGAGGTAGTATAAAAGATTGAAAGTTATAATATAACTTGGGATGGATATAAGAAAATTTTATTATGATTTTCAAGGTTTCATTCAGTGAGGGATTGATCTGGTTCTTAAGAGTCACAAGTAAGCCATGGTAGCCAAGTGACATAATTGTATTGTTCTTGATAAAGATTTCTATCTATCATGGCATGAATGACATTGTTTTAGAAATGAGCAAGTTTGAGTTGATGATCATGATTCCTATATAGAGCTATGTCACCAATAAAATAATTGGTGACTTAACTATTATTTTGGCATTGAGATAAGAAAAAATTTCATCACAATAAGAGACCATAAGAATGAACAAGGTAACCTGAGGTGTCAACAAGATGAGGTGGGACACCAATTTTGGTATTAGAGCTTGAAGCTCTTAGGATTTGGTAATTGATCATGTTTGCTAATAATTTGATACAAGATTGATAAAAGGATCAAAATACTAGGATGTAAAAGGCCTATGTGAGATCAAGGAAATTTTCAAAAGACCATTCAAGAAGAAAGGCTTGGGTGAGACAAGTGGACCAAAAGACTAGGGTGAAACAAACCTAGGTGAGGACCTAAAGAGATTTAGAAAATATGGAATAATTGCTAAGAAGAATGCAAAGCAGTAGAGTACAAAAGAGTGCTAAGGAGAAGACAAGCATCCAAAAGCAAATAGGTATGACTAGTAATGAAATTGATAAAGAGATTGCTAGTTTGAAAAGAGATTTAGCTAAGTTTGCAGATAGATATGAGTCTAGGGTGCAGATGGATAGGCAAGCATGGGTATGGCCAATAAGAAGGAGGATAAAGTGGCCAATAAATCTCCTAATGAAGAGGAGAAGAAGGAAAAAGGAGATTTCCAAGAAGAGAGAATCCCATAGAGGCAAGAATATGAGTAGGTTTCCAAGTGAGAAATAAGAGGACGAGGTGGAGAAGAAGGTTCTCATTGAGGAGAACAAGAGGATAGAAGAAAGAAGAGATGAAGTACCAGGAGGAGCACTTGAGAAGATGAGAGTTTTGGTGAAGAGAACATTCATAGAGACCTTGTGGTCTCTTTTTTTAATATCTAATGTTGTATTTGCATGGGTAATTTCAGGTATGAGTAGCCTTGTGAAGGTAAAAAGAAAGGCCTTGAAGAATGAAGAGATTGGTGCAAGAGGAGACACCAAGTGCACAAGTGAATTCGCAAGAAAGAGAAGATATTTTTATACTATTGATAAAGAAGGAGAGATGAATTGGTTAATGCATGAGGAAGGTTTTGAGGAACCCAGATGGAAGATGAGGATGACTTCTATGATGCCATTGAATGCCAAGAAGAGACAAGAGAATAGCCAAGCACAAAAGGAGAAAAATATTACTCCATAGATGAGTCCTAAAATGAGGTAAATGAATTTTTAGGGATTGATTTTGATTGCTTCTATGAGAATAAGGTTGTTGATGTGCAGGTGTATAAAGAGAAAATAAAGGTACAGCCATGGGAAAAGGCTCAAGGACATGGTTATGTGATGCCTAAGTGGTGGAAGAAGAATACTCCCAAGCAACTAGAAGTATTGGCACAAGATCATGGGTATAGAATGCTTAGATGGCTTGAGAAGACAAATTACAAGAGGAAGAGTCAAGTGTGGGTACCTAAGATGGTAAATAATGAAGATGAGATGGTGAGCATGGAAAAGGCATTCCATAAGGAAAAGAAGCTTGAAAATCATACCAATAAAACAAAAGGTAAAGAAATTACTTATGATGATGTGTTTGACTCATTTGATGATCTTTATATAAGAAATGAATAATGGAAAGTGTCTATATCAACTAACATGCAAAAAGGAGAGAATTCCAAATGGATGGATGACGAGGAAAGGGATGAGCATGTAGAAAGGTAATGCTCAATTGAAGGCAAGGAGAAAACAAGATGGATTCAAGGAGAAGTTAAAGAGAATAAGGAGGCACAAGGTAAGGGTGCTTCAATTGTATTTGATGAGTATATTTAATAATTTGGTTTTCATGAAGACATCTCAAGAAAGAATGAGATGAAGAGTAAGCCTAGTGAAAGACAAGTAATCCTTGTGAGTGATGAGCCCAAGTTTGATGAAGATAGTGAGATATTACTAAAGGAAGAGTTGAGAATGTTGGAGGAGTTGTTTGATCATTAAAGAGAGATGAATGAAGGTATAATCCATGGTGAAGACACAATTGATAAGAGTGAAATAAGACAAGAGCTAAGCAAAGAGGCCAAGATAGTTTTGGTCAAGGAACAAGAACATGGAGACAGCCAAGAGGCTTCATGGCCTAAAGATTTTAATTCTAAGGTGGCTTTGAATGTTTTGTATGTAGGTATGAAGGTTGCTAAGATTAATGACATACATGAGTCATTGTCAAAGCTCATGAAACAAGAAGATCTAGAATAAATGTATGAAGATGAAGTATGGAAGTGAGAGATGGCAGCTGAAAAAGAAATGAGAAGGAAATATCTAAAGAGGAAGAGAAGCAATATGAAAGGCAAAGAATGACAAGCATTGACAAGGTAAAAAAAGTAATGGGATCTAAGAATTGGTGAATACAAAGGCATAGAGGAAGCATTCCTAGAAAGAGAGTATGATATAGGAGCATCTCAAAGCATCTAAATAGTTTCATGGAGGACTTGGTCAAAGATGTAAACCATCATTTCTAGCCTACAAAGTCCAATTCATGTATTAGTTGAGTTTAAATTCAAATTCTTGCATATTCCCTCTAAAATGTTGTTAATGAGGAATAATTGTAAAATTAAAGGTAAAAAGTCAATGTAAAAAGTAAAAAAGTGAAAGTGGTTAAAGGAGAATCTCCTACATTTGAGTTGTTGAGCAAATAAAGGAGTGGTTGAAAATCTTTCAACCTTATTATATTATTAAAGATTACAACCTGTGTTTGTTTTATCTTGACCCCAAGTTGGGCATAGAGGTCAGGTAGGAGGATATTCAAAATATCAAAAGAGAATTCATTAAAAAGGATAGATATCATTAATAAAAGATAAGAATGTGAGGAGAGCTCATGAAAATAGAGGAATGTAAAAGAGTTCATGTGAGAAAGGAGAGAAAGAGCTCATGTAAGAAAGAAAGAGCTCATTAATGGAAAAATGTAAGAAAGAGAGCTTATGTGTGAGAGGAGAGTAATAATATGAGAGGGAGGACCTCTCAGTCAAGAAAACAAGAGAATGGAATGAATAAATAGTGAGGTAGAACCTCATTCAATAATGCAAGAGTGAAGGAAGAGAGAAAGTTGAAGGTGCAAATAAGACTTATAAGCCATTGACCATGGATATAGATCATAGAGTGATGGATACTTTATTTTAAGTATCTATTTTTATTATTAATAAATGTATTTTTATTAACATGTGTATGTTATGTAAACAATAATCCCAAGTATAGAATTCTGGTCTAATCAGTGGTAAACAAATGTACAGGCCTATGTATGTATATGTATGTTTCCTTAAGGTTTAAAAAACAAATGATCATTTATTGTAATGAAATATGCATGAGAAAAATTGGATATACTTTGAGAAATAGTTTTTTATTGTATTATATTATTAAGAGGACTAAAATTTTGCCAAATTTCAATGAACAGGGTGCAGGCCTATGTATTTAGTCATTCAACACATACACAGTTCACTGTCAAATGGAGATAAATGTGTATATGTTTGCATGGAGATAATGATATTATGAATATAATAATTTTATGTAATTAAATACCTAAAGGAATAATCAAAATACTTTTTAAACATCTTATACACCTTAAGACTCCAAAAGTTGACTCTTTGCCTATAGGTGGCAGGGTCATGAACAAGGTGTTTGCACATCATAGTTTGAAGAAGACTTATCTATTGGTTAATTTTTTAAGCATAATGAATAATTTTAAAAATATTATTAGGTAATTTAAATATTTTTCCAATTTAAATAAGTCAAAAAAAGTCATTTAAATTTGAATTATGGACTTTTGTAAGCTCTCAGCCTGTGTGGAAAGAAAACTAGGGCACAGTCAGAAGAATGAGTATATCTCAAGATTGAACCAATGAAAAATTATGAGATTTTGTGTGTAGATTAAAATTTGAGTTATGAATATAATTAAATTATTTTCATATCAAATGGATCAATGTGGAAAAATATATGGTCAAAATACCGACCTGTAGTTTTGAGACAACTTAAAAAATGTGTTCTCAGGTACTAAAGAGCACATAACTTTAAAAATAATGCTCAAAATGAATTGAAATTTAATATGTAGTTGGATAATAATTTTATTTATGTGAAAAAAATGGTTTTATGTCTTAAAATTCTTTCCATGAAAAGATATAAATGACTATATTTTGTGAAAGAGACTGTAAGTGAAACCCTATTTACTCATTTTGTGAAGGACAAAGGATTGCATACATAGAAGATGTTATCCAATGGTTTTAATAGGTAATATATATGTTTATAAAACCTATAAAAATGATTTTAATACCTTTAAATAATAAAATGTAAGAACTATAGTGAAACATGCTAGTATTAAGATCTATTAGGCCCAATCAAGAATAGGGAAAGTTGTAATTTGGAGAAGATGTTCCAAAGGAACCTTGTCTGGATTTAATATATGTGGTATAAATTTATAATGGGTACTAGAATATAATATTAGATTTATGAAGTAATTTTTAATCTAATAAATAAAGGCTAAAAACTCTCTTGATGGGGTTGCAAGGTCTAAAAGGGCTTAATAAAGGAAATTGGGTTTTGAGGTAAGATAAAAGACTAAAAGTTCTAATATAACTTGGGATGGATATAAGAACATGTTATTATGATTTTCAAGGTTTCATTCATTGAGGGATTGATCTATTTCTTAAGAGTCACAGGTAAGCCATGGTAGCCAAATGAGATAATTGTATTGTTCTTGATAAATATTTCTATCTATCATGGCATGAATGACATTGTTTTAGAAATGAGCAAGTTTGCATTGATGATATTGATTCCTATATAGAGATATGTCACAAATAAGAGCATTGGTGACTCAACTAGTATCTTTTCATTGAGATAAGAGCAAGGTTCATCACAATAAGAGACCATAAGAATGAATAAGGTAACTTGAGGTGTAAACAAGATGAGGTGGGTTACACCACCCCCGGATCCTCGCATCATGTCCCACTCACCCCATATAAATTATAGAGCCAAATAGTGATTTTTTTAGGGTGTTATATTAAGGCATATTTTACTAACATCTTGTTTTTTATAAGGGTGATTTTGTCATATTAACATCATCTTTTTCTAGATCATATTTTTAGTTTAACATTTTATTTTATAGGTTTCCCCTCAATATTATCGACCAAAATACTAATCATTGTCTTGCAGGTTATCTCTTTTTGAGTGCCACCTAAACTACTAACCATGTGCTTACAGGTTTCCTATCAAAGAATCCTTCTAGCACTTTTAAAATCATTTTTTATTTTAAACTTTTTTATCTTGTATATATCATTTTTAATCATCTTGTTGATTGTATATATTATCTTGTATATTATTGACTTTGATTTTTGTATATAGATTATTGGTTGAATATTTTGTCGATCAGCATACTGATAAACAAAATAGGTCTGATCAGCCAAAGTAGGAAGACTGGTCATCCAAATGTGCAGTTTTTACCACATCAAAAGGGGACTAGTCTCTCCTCTCATCAAGGGGAGGTTCCCTATAGGTATGCTATATATATATAAATAGAAAATAATACTCAAGGATAGGACAAACCATCCATATCTCTTTCTTTAGAGATGATGCATGCGGATTAAAGAAAAAACTCAAGGGAAATGATAGAAAGCACTCCTCTTCTTTCAAAAGTACTACTCAGCAAACCACAAGAATACTCTTGGTGGTAACAGCAAAATAGAGAAAAGGATGTAGTAACCAGCAAATCGAGATGCAGCACAAAGTCTTCACCTGAATTGCCCAAGAATAAGATATGAAGGACAATGAGGGCACAAAGTCGTCCCAAGGTCCTTTACATAGAAATGAAAAGAAAACACACTAAAGGCAATTATGAGGGGCACAAAGTCTCTCCACAGTTGACTCTTTAGGACAACTTCCTGACTGCTGTCACTAATTCTGCTTGTTGAATTAAAGGAATAGAAGATATATCAAGGAAAAAGACATAAGAATAGTTTCCCCAACAACAAAGATATCACGGCACAAAGTCTGAAAAGTCACTTGCTTTCTTATTCCAATAACACAATATGATCAACAAACTGAGCTCAAAGTCTCAGTAATGCCTTTCAATTTGGGTAGAGTTTCGTTCTGATTGTCAAAAAAGAGAAACATTTATAATAAAAGAGAGTCCCTTATATAGCCTCTTCAAGAAGGACTCAAGAACAGTAACACACCATGTTGCATTGAAAACTATTAGGAAGATAGGCTAGAAATTAGGGGCATCTACCCATTTTTTTTTCTCAATGCAGGGAAACAAGTCACGCTTATTGAAAGTTTACAGCTTTCAATGTCCACCTGGCAATCTGATCCTTCCTTCATCATTCCTCCATTTTTGGTTAATTGAATCAGGTCCTGGATTCAATTTGTTGTTCTATTCTTTAATCACTTTTTGTTAGCCTTGGCCTTAAAGCCTGTGAATGTATTCAGGTCTGTAGATTCAAAGGATTAACAGCTATTTCATGAGCTTTATAATTGACGTTCGTGCGCCTGTCACTATGTTTTCAATAGCTAGTTTGTTGTCTTGAATTTGACGTCTTCAGGCGCATCACCCCTTGGTCCTTCTTCATATTTTCTATTTGGCACTTTCCCAAAAAGAATATTCCCTTTTGGGCCTTAAGAAATGATTTGCTTTGGGTCAAGAAGAACCCCCCGCAAGGGTATATGACTTTCAGGTGGTCTTCAAATGGCCTTCGGGATTCTTGTTTTACATCTTCCCAAAGGGAAGGTGACCCTTCAGCTTCAGGGAAGTGTCCTTTTATTTGGTAGCTGAGAGTCCCCTGTAAGGGCACCTTCCCTTTGGGGTCCTTTGATGGCCTTTTACGGCTTTCTTGCGGACTGTTTCTACGGGCATTTTCCCCAGGCAAATTCTTGCAGACAAAAAGTCTGCGAAAAATGTTTCGATCACTTTGCCTTCGAAAAATCCTTTGGGTTTTATTCACACAACCTGTTTCTTGAATTCTTTCAGACTTTTTGTCTGAAGGAATTCCTTTGGACAAAAATTTTGAAGGAATTACTTCTTTCCTTAGTCTTTTTTTGAATTCCTTAAACAAAATCTAAAAGATTTACCTTTGCGGCCTTCTTTGAAAATGACCCTTCTGAAGGGTACTTTTATTGACCAAGTGCCCTCCACAAGGGCACTTGTCCTTCAAGAGGCTTCTTTGAACTTTTTCATTTGAAACACTCCTTTGAACCGTTTGAGTGAACCACTTGGTTAAACCAAGCCGTTGAACCATTTGATTGAACCAAATGTTGAACCGCTCCATTGAACCAAGTCGATGAACCACTCCGTTGAACCACTTCATTGAACCAAGGCAATGAACCGCTTGGTTGAACTAAAATGGTTCAAGCCGATGGTTCAAGCTGATGAACCAATTGAATGAACCAAGCCTTTGAACCAAGCAAATGAACTAAGCATTAAACCACTTGATTGAACCTACCTTTGAACCATTTATTTGAATCAACCATTGAACCAAGTTTTGGTTCAATGGTTCAAATGAAGCCTTAAACCGACTGATGAACCATTTGACTGAACCAAAGGATGAAACAAAGTGGATGAACCACCTGAGTGAAACAAATCATTGAACTGATTGGTTGAACTTTGAACTCGTTGAACCTTTGAACCAAAGTGGTTCAATGGTTCAATGGTTCAAGCCTTCTTTGCTTAGATGCTTTCCGATGGAGATTTTTGATTGAACCAAGGCACTGAACCAATCCTAAAAATGACTAAGTGTTAGAAATTGATTCTTTTGGTTAAACCCACCTGTAGAAGCCTTTGAACCTATAGAAATGAGCTTGCCTGCAGAGTTCATAGAAACCAAGTCTGTAGAAATCAACCTCTGAAGTCCTTTGAACTTGGTCTGTAGAGTCCGTAGATTTTCTCTTCCTACTGAGTCCATAAATTTAAGCCTGTAGAGTTCATAGATTTAAGCCTACAGAGTCCGTAGATATCTAAGAATCTTGAAAAATGAGGAATTTGAATGCCCAAGAAAAATTTTGAAAAGGGAAGAGACAATTTTGGTCTGTAGGACCAAAATAGTTCAAATGTTGTCCCAAAAATGAGTGATATTTTTTGGGGGACAACATAGATCACACATCTTAATTTAATTAGTAAATTAATCATTTTATTTGCTTATCTATTTCTCAAGGTTATAGTTGGTGTATGCCCTCTCCCTTGCATCCTTTTGGTGATTTTTGAGAGATCAAAAACTACCTATAAACCCCTTCCCTTTTTATTTTCTAGGGGGTTGGTGATGTGGATTTCATCACCACACACTACCCAAACTCTATATTCTAGTGGAGTCTAAATATTAGGACAATAAAGTTTTCCATGAAGTGAGGGGTGACTAAGCTCCAAGACCCAAGGTAATTATATAATATCCTATATGTACTTGGGCCCTAATTTACCATCATGTATATTGGGGATGCACCTAGATAGCCTTATACAACCTAACATATGAAACCTCGGCCATAATAGGTATACTTCTATAGGAGTTAGTATAAAATTTGAAGTATCCATCATGTATGATCAAGGTTGAGAGGGTTTGGTCAATTTAGTAATAGGTCATCGGCCTATAACCTCACTTGTGAAGCTATTGGATGATGCAGGCATTAGGTTACACACCCATCAGTTTACTAATCATAGGGTGTGGCTTACTTACTTGGGTGTGTGTTGTGTTAAACTTGTGTTATTTGTGAGTCGAGTCATCCTTGTACCCCAAACCTATACACCTATCTAGGTCCTTTGCACATATCACCTTATATATTCCATCCCCATAAATCTATCACCTTGTGTATCTCCATCCCATCACCCTTACTACATATCCTAATAAATTACCCCGTCATTATCCCATTATACATATTGCCTTTATATATCCTTGGTCATACCCTTATCACCTATAAATAATCATATCTTGACCTAAGTCTACCTTATCTATAATCAATCACGCCCCACCTTGACTTGTTTAATCCTTTATCCAAACTTGACTTTGTCTTACCCACCTTTTTAAATCACCATCATCCCCATAGTATCTTGTCTTCATATTGTATATCCTCATCATCATCATCCATTTATATATATTGTCTTTATCCTCTCCTATCCCACATCTTGTCTGCATCCCATCCTAGTCTAACCATAACCACTCATCATTGACCATCACCTTGTCTTATATATCCTTATCTTGTTACCCTCTTGTACATATTTTGCTTTTCTTACTAATAATATCATATCCTAATCTCACTCATCATTTTTTATCCCCTACCATATCCTAATCACATCTTGTCTCATCATCCATATCCTATCTTAGGTCCACTCTATCCCTTATCGTTTATCTTGACCTTGTCCTCATCACCCATTTAGTCTCATCTCATCCTCATCTTATCCTAGTTGGCTTTAGTGGTCACATACTAGTATAAACCATCCCCATCTCATACCTTATCCTTTTATTAACATCTGTCATCATACTTATCCTTATACCATCATCCTAACCATATTCATCACATAATCCTACCCTATCCCATCTTGTGAAAAATTCATCCAAGGCTTGAGCTATAATATCCCATCATCTTAATCCACTATCACTTATACCATTAGTCAGATCTCTAATCAATATATTGTTAACATCTTGTCATTTTTTTGGTCTCAATCTAACAATGCCATCATCATAAATCTAGTCTCTATCATCCTTTCCTACTCCTAACTAGCACCCATCCAATCATCATCTTGCTAGTTTTGGAACCTAGGCACCCATCAAACCCTCAATCCTTTTACTAGCTTGACACCTAGGCATCATTGATAAGAAGTTATCACCTATTGAACTATCTATCTAGAATCTAACCTTAGTATATATCATCTTAATCACACTTAGTCTATCTCATCCTCATCATCACCTATCATCCTAGCTTGGTTCTTTTTGATTTATTTTATTCAATAAATCATCCTTAATCCTTAGCATACCTCCATCATCCTTCATTTATCAACCATCACCATGGAACTAGACCTCACCTTAATTGACTAATACATACATTCCAACAAGGATGAGATCCTTTTGTGACTCATTATGATGGGTCTACCACTTCTTGAAGGTGTTGATCACATTCAACTCATTACACCTCCCATCTAGGTCCCTTCAAGTGAGTCCTATACCAACCCTCCATCCACTCATCATAAACCATCTTCTACACATTCCCATAATAGCAAATGGAATCCCATCTTGGCCATTAATATTCCATCCACCTAACCATGTCAAATACCATATGATCATAAGATCAATGCTTCTACATCCAAGTCATAAAATGAAGCAGGCCCTTATACTCCCCTTTTCATATCATTAGAAGCTCTCTTCAAACAACTAGTCACCATGAACATGATGGCCTATCCACCCATAATACATCTTGATCCCACTAAGCCAACACCCTCTTGGTATAAAGATGACCAATATTCTCCATACCACCAAACCTAGGGGCATACTATCAATCGATGTCGACCCTTCCAAGATTATGTTTAAGACCTTATTAATCATGGTGACATAGTAATTGAGGATGAACAAGATGCATCTCTATACTTTGGTAAACAAAAAGAGGAGTGCCAATTTTCCATCCCCAATCATGATCAATCTCTTCCCATTCCAAACGAAGGTCAAGACACCACACCTATCATCTATAATCCCCACCATCCTTGATAAATCCTCCATCACAATCAAGTTTATTCCCCATAAGCCTAGCCCCCCCATCTCTCATGAATCCTTTCATGGGCTTACCATTTTCGAATCCATCCTTCACCCCTCATCTCCCTCTCACCCATCACATCAAATACCCTATGTTAAGATTTCAATCATAGACAAAGAATTTACTAGCTACATTGCATCAGTATTAAAAGTCTTATCTTCATCAAGAATCATGTCCAACACCCGTATCCAAATCATATTCCTCATCCAAAATGTCATCCCTCATTGATGTTAATAATGCCTATCTTCTTAAGGATGCCTATAATCTAGATACCTCCAATCCATCACCAGGCATATATTTGGACCTCAATCAAGATGATGTAGTTATAACAAAATTCTTAAAAATATTATTTGTCAAAGATTTTTAGAGTGAATTTGATCCTCCTTTGGATGTGTCTACTCTAGATAGTCCTAGTGATCCTTTTGATGATCTTAAGCAAATTTTCTTCGATGTTTAAATTGGGTCTCCTAAGAACACCTATAAAGACTATGTTACCCCATCACCACTCATTGACCTCATCATGCCCTCACCACCACCTTCATCCATCACGAACCCATTTCCCCCATCAATGATCACTTAATCACCTCCCTCCACAAGGATGAACAAGAGCATTCATCATTGGACTCTTCCTTGCACAACATAATGTGTGCTAAAAATATAAAGGTCCAAGACTATATCTTATAAGTTAGTCATAATAATCAAATCATCTTTGATACCATAAGTAAAAATCAAGAAGAATCAAATCATCAGCCTAGTATAAATGTAGCTTCCCCTAGTGAATCCCAAAATCAGGCACTAGGGGAATATCAAAGTCAAAATAATCATCCTCCATCAAGTCAAAAATCAATCTCCCCTAGTGAAGCCTAAAATCAGGCACCAGTGGGCAATGAAAGTCAAAATATACATAATATCAAAATCATAGCCAATCATCCATCAAATAATTAGATCAAAAATGAATCACAAATTCAAAGTGTCTTAGATCTCTTGCAGTCATTTGTCACATGGCACCAATAAAATGAATAAAGTCCAGCACCTCTAATAATGTATGTGACTACTAGTCTTAATCCTCCATCACCCATCACACTATCCTATCCCAATCCCAATCCTCCATCATCCATCATACTATCCCATCATGATCCTATCAATCATTCAATCCCCATACATCCCCATCATAATCTAATTGAATCCATACCTCCTATCACCTTCTCAAGTAGCATTGTCTCTCCTAGGGGAAATGATGATACTTGGTCTAGATATCTAGAGGGATCACCATCAAGAATCACACTAGATCACATAGACCTTAATGCATCCAACAATGACAACATGGTCTTAACATCATCTTTCTCTAGAACTAATATTGGTTAAGGATCTAGCCAGTATCAGCATCCTGCATCTCAACCATCACCAATAAATTAAGATGCCATCCAAAAGTTTTAAAAAAATTCCAATGGTGAAAACTAGCCTTTTGGCACCTTGGGCAAGTACCATGATGAAAACTAGTTTCTGGCATCATGGTATAATAATCAATTGTCTGCATTATACCTCTAACTTGGGGGCAAAACCCATCCATGTCATCCTTCAATCCATCATTCCTACCCATCATCTGCCTTCATATCATGCATCACATCTATCATTCTTTCCTATCTTAACCTTCATAAGGAAGTGTAAGGTGTCTTCAAACATGTTTTCCCCTCATCTTGGCATATCCTCCAATGAAAACTGGGGTCAATAGATTTTTGGTTCCTTCATGATGTGGTCATTGGTAATCCCTAGTCCATTCCTCCTTAGTCCTCATCCCCTTTTCTGCATCACTCTCATCCTTTTGTCACCCCATTCATCATTATATCTATCCTCATTTTTATCTTGGTTGTTAGGCTTGGTATTCCCTTTTCTATTAACCCCATTTGTATAGTGTACATATATATCTGAAAAATCCCTAAAAATTGAAATATGTCAAAAACCCTAAAAATCATAAAATTTGAACAAAGACAAAATAGTCTATTGTGTCTTGTCTTATGTCTAATCCCCTAATCATAATCATCTCCATCCATCTCATATTATCCCATCTTTTAGATTCCATATTTCATCTTGAAACCAAATTAGAGTGGTCACCCATCCCTTCATATCTTCCATCTCATCCTATTGGCTAGGTCTTATCAACATAAAACACCTTATCAAATACTTTAATCTGGTACCCATCATTTCCCTATCAATACCTCTTCATACCTAGCACCCATCGCATCACCTCTTTGCTAGTGTGGAAGGTACTTGATCCCATCACTTTTACTTATCATTTCCTCTTCCTATATAGTACCCATCAAATCACTTTTGCTAGCATGAAAGGTATATGATCCCATCATTTCCTACTCTATATTGATTCTTTGGATTCTTTCAAGGCTTTGTCTATTGATAATCCTTGATCATCAGCCCTTTTCTAAATCATCCTTCTTTGACAACTTGTCAGTTTGATTTCAAGACCACATCAATATTCAAAGACCTTATCATATCCTTCCATCCTCAACTAGGGGCAACACCTCATCCATTTCCTTATCGAAGTCCTAATCCTCATCATGGTCATCCTATCTAAGCCCAAAGTCTATCCTAAGTCTACAATCCCATCATGATCATCCTAGTCTACCATCACCTAATCACTCATCTCCATAATTTGACAAGATATTATGACATTGTGTGTGTTACCTATATGTTTCTCATCTTGTTTCCATTGTATGTATATATATATATATATATATATATATATATATATATATATATATATATATATATCTTGTTTATCTTATGTTTTTTTGCATCATGTATCTTTTTTTCTATTGGGCAATGAACTAGGATGTTATGAGGGCACCAAAAGTGCCATCGAGGATGCAAAGTTTTCTAATTTTCCCATGCACTTTGGCATAATGTCCTCTTGGTCATACTTATATCATGGAGCATGCTCTCAAGTGCTATTTAATAGATTACTTAGACTATGATGATCCTTATGACATTGTGATGACTTTATCACCTATGCCCTCCCTCATCATTTATCTAGTCATCTTATCATCCCTATTTCCATCACCAATATAATCCTCTTGACCCATTCGACTAACATCCAAGTCATATCCTATCATCACTAATATCATCCTTTAATCCCTAATCATCATCATCATTTTCCTCTATCCTCTCATCAAAACTACATCAACCTGAGGTCTTTTCAGACTATGCAGGCATCACTTGGCCACTTCTTTATGCCCAAGGATAGCTAAACCACTATCTCTTCTATCCTTATCATCAATAAAATAATTTGGTCACTCGATCATATTGATTCTTCTCTATCATCACCTACATAATCTTGATCGATTTAACTTTAAGCTACACCCATATATAATCTAATCAAATCATCAGTCCTATCTTGGCCAACAACTCTCCCTTGCATGTGTTATTTTTTGGGATATGTCTAAATCTTATGGCCTTTTAATCCTATCATCATCTTGTTATGGTTGATTACCCCTTGGGATGTGTCCACAACCATGACTACCATCATCTTTATTCCCTATATATGCATCCTTGTCAAGGGCATCATCAATTTGTAGCTCATTGCTCGAGTCAACTTCTCATCTTCCTCATCTTCTAATATCTCATCTAGCATCCCATCCCCTTACTTATCCATTGCATCCCACCCCTCATTTATTCTATCAAATGGCCATCTGTCTCATTTTTCCACACATGTCCACTCGATGGGGCATCATATCCCACTAACATCATCTACTAACATTCATCCACGACATGGTTTTTCTTTGGAATACCATTACTTATTCCACTTCATCCACTAACAATGCCCTTTCAAAGAGGGGTAAAATACATACACCTAAAATCTCTCACTTCATTAATGTCACTAATATTCCTATTAGTCGACACTAATCTCACTTAACCTATTTTATTCTGCTAATATATCTCCCTTCCCTAGCCATTTACCTAATATCCCCTTCTATTATCCTATTCCCTATTATCCTAAATCTAATCCTAATTATCCATTATATGTGAATTTAAAATTCCCAAAACCCCACCTACCCACCTATTAACCTACACCCTAGCCTTTCATATATCCCTAGTCCCTAATCACATACCTTATCGCTATCTAACTCCCACCTAATCCTCCATTATCCCTAAGCTAATCAAGAAGCCTCTATAATTGGAGAAGCTCCTCCAAGACTCTAGAAGTCTCTAAACTAGATACTTCTAAGGAATTTAATATTTATTGAATAATCCATAGCCATTAGATCTCCTCATCCAACTTTGAATATCAACCCTTGATCTTCCCTCCCAAATCTATATAAGCAAGGCTCATCCTCCATGGAAGCTAACTTTAAATTTCATACCCAATCCATGTCCAAGCATCCATTTAATCCATCATAAAAATCCTTTGATCAAGTGTCCATGTCAATCTGAGTCTAAGGTAAATTCATCCCAATCCTCTTGTCTTTTCTATTTTGTTTAATCATGATGTGAATAACTTAGGGTTCAGGATTTAAATGTAGGATTGAACGGTGCATTCATCTAATGGCATTTAGATTCCAATGGCTTTATCATCTTACCTAGTGGTTGATATTTGAGTTTGGAGTTTACATTGTTAAATATATATATATATAGCTCAAATTTCATCTACAATTATCACACCAAAGTGTTGTGGGTTGGGTTTGAAAAATACAAACTCAAAAAGCATGCATTGAATACAAACTAAATCATGGTCAGAAATAATATCTCCACTCTACTTAGCTTCCATACTAGACAAATCAACAATAGTTTGTTTCTTCTAAAAGATTAAGTCACAGGACCTGATAAAAAATGATATATGTATCCTATAGTCTACTTGTGATCATCTATATCTCCTACCCAATCACTATTTGTATAACCTACAATTATGGTTTTGATGCCATTTTTATCCCTCTATATTATTTTTATTGTTGACCTTTTATTAATTAAGCACTAGCACTATATTTTATATGTAGTGTGGATGCTTAATAAAATGTAATTTATTTATTTTCATTACATTGGATTTAATAGTGTAGTAAAAAATATGCTTGCCTCTAATTAAACATCATCAAATCAAATAAATAATACAAAATTAAATTAAAAAATCAAACATAGAGGGAGATAAAGACTCTCATCTTTTGATGTTGTTGTTACCTTTTCCCTAATATTGTACTTTGACTCTTGTCCTTCTAAAATGAAAAAATTCATTATTTGGAATGAATAATGGTCTAGTTTTAGAGGTTTACGTAAGGATTAGTTGACATTTTCATATTGGATAGACCCTTTGATGTATATAGAGAAATTGATAGTTGATAAACAAAAATTGCATTATATAAATAATGCTAGTAAAGTGATCCCAACAAAAATACTTACTAAGGATTAGATAAGTGCATGAATCTACTTGATGATCAAATGAACCTAATCACTTATCTATTTATAGTTAAATTGATATTAGACTTTAACAAAATTAGAATCACACAAGTGCAATTGAATTTAAATGAGATATAAATAAATGTATCAAGATAAATATGAAACTAATGTGGATATTACATAAGAATGTGCAAGGATCAATCTTTAAAAGTTTCCATTGAAAATTAATAATACTTAATTTAAACTAACCACCTACATACAAATTAATAATACTTAATTTCCCTGCAATTGTTTATTTTTACTCTTTAGTTTTGTATCCATAGGGTTTGTCCAAAGCAGATAATGCACCCTCCATGATCAATACTAAAAATACAGTAGATAAACCTTTCAATGATAAAGGTAAGTCAAGGTATGTATATGATACTTTTATTTATTTCAATTATTTCCTTACTATCATTTCAATTTATGTTTTTTACTATAATTTATTAGCTTAACATTATGGGTTTCTATGTTGTTTCTTGAATCACCATCCCATGTTACATCTGCATGACACGTGATGAGCTTTGAGTGAGGCATATATATACACAATATTTTTAAGAAATTTATCAATTACTGATTCTTTCTCTCTTGTATTAACCCATATGATCTCAATCTCTTTGAGTGTATGCATTAAAAAGTGAATTTAGAAATGGATTGACAAACCTTTGGTTCTTCATAAGATTGTTGGCTCTTATACCATTACTTAAAATAAAAACAAGCTACTCTTATCTGATTCCCTAAGCATTAATAACCCACTTATACACTCCCCTAAGCAATTCACTATCCAAAATAGTCCCTAACTAAACAAAAGCCCCTTTTACCCACTTTTTCTATTATGTTGATTAGGTCAACCTTATTGTAAATTTAGTGTATATTACATAAATCATCATCCCATAATTCAAGGCCTAACATCTCTAACAAAGTTGATCGATCCAACCTTGTTAGATTAATTTTTAGGATGGGTTAGGGTCAATCCTTGACTATAAATACCCCTTCAAATTCATTTCTAAAGGAGGTATCATTCAATTTTTCATCATTACTACTCACAAATCTACTTATACAATCAATAAGAGGTTTCATTACTTAGGTTTTTAGCTTGGAGAAGTAGCATTTGTCTTGTGGAGGTCTTGGATACATAGAAAAAGTATTGTAGCCTAGAGCTGATTTATCCTTGTGATCCTTAAAAACCACAAAAACATCTTGTAAAACACCATTGGCCAAGGGAGATATTGAGGCACAATGAGTTAAATTTAACAAGGTAAGTATACTCTCATGCCTTCATATTTTGATAAGTAGATATTGTAGAATTAATGGATTGAATTGTATCTTTCCTTGCTTAGATTATTTTTATGTTATATTAGATAGAATTATATTTGCATGTTTATTATCTTCCCCATTTGTTCCAAAAGCTTTGGTGAGTACTATATTAGATTTTATATTCATTTACTAGATTAGCTAGCATGTTTATTTAGTGAATTAACTTTCTTACTATTATTACAATCATGAGACCTAGCCAGGGTTATCATAAAATAACATTTGACTTTAGGCCTTGGAAACTTTTCCTTTGCCATTGTGTGATAAGAGATCCCTTAGTGTAGGTTTAGTGGATCCATTATTGGTCATGACCCAAATATAATAAAGTATTGACAAGCGAATTGTTATTTTATTACCTTCTTCAAGATTGGATATTACTGAGTAGGATAAGTTATAAATCTATCTTATTTTTATTGCATACACTTTGCTCCATTTTTTTAATGTATTATCTTTGTCCTCTTGCAAAGGTTTTGTGTTGTGTTTTATTTTAAGGTTATGGTTCAAACATACTCAGATTCCATGGCTGGTTTTATTCTTTAGGGACTGGGGCCCCTGTTGTGTCCTAAATCCAGTTATAGTTTTAACCAAAATTGATTATCTGTAATGTCCACATTTTTGGATCACTTATGAACAAGTACTAAAGACCTTTAGTCTAATTTTTCCATGTATTAAGGGATTAATTGTGGCATTTTATTTTATTAATTAATTATGATTGCCTGAATAGTGATTTTTATTATTTATCCATATAAGGTCATTCTAGTTGATTAATAGAATATTTTTAAAAAGTTGTTTTTATCATTATGATATTTAAAAGATAAATATTTATTGGATTATTTCCTAAAAGAAATTTTAATTACTATTTATTATTTAGGAAATTAATTTAATATTATATTTGAAAAAGAGGAATGTCGGCTTGAGAGTTGAGCAAAGAAAAGAAAATATATCCTAAAAATTTGACAAGAAGAGTCATGAGGTATTTTACCCCATAAAGGTGTTTTTCCCCCTTTAGAGTGTAAAAATACAAGGTGGAGACTTCATTTGAAGATATGTTGAATTTGATATTGTGAATCTTCATGCTTGAAGAATGATTGGGATGTATGACCAATAATTGTTTCCACAAGTTTGGAGCTGATTTATCAACAAAAAGATGTCTTTTGATGCCACCTTGCAAAGGTTTATTTGGTGCTTGTCCTAGGATTGGGGAAACTTTCTTAAAGAGGTCTTGGAGAGTGTTTTGAGGGAAATTTGATGTTTAATTGCTCAATTTAAATTGTTGGAATTTATTATTGAATTATTGAAGTGTGGCATTAGATTTCTATGAGTTATGGCAAGGTTTCCAAGAGTAAATTTAGTGGAAAAATAGATAGTAATTTTTGAATTATTTATTTATGGTGGATTTGAATTCATGAATTGCTAATTTGAGGCTAATAAATATTGCATGTTTTTCCTAAGTGTGTCGACTTGTTTTGGCATGTGTGGAAGGCCATTGAGGGTGCCAAAACCTCTAGTTGGTGAAGAATAATTAATTTTAATTTAATTACAACCTTTTAACCTAGGGTGACTTCATTCAAGAGATTGTTTGGCCACTTTGAGTACCCTAGAAGGGTGTTGGAATTGTTTGGATATTTTTTAGTAATTTATCAATGATATTTGCAAGGGTTTGAGTGGGATTTTGGTGAGTGAATAACTGTTATTTTCTTGAATATCAAATAATTTCTAGCAAGTTTAATTCATAAATTCACCTAAATTCAAGGGGTAAAAAGGTACAATTTTCCTATTTTTAGTTGTTACTCATATTTGCTCATATTGAGGTGGTTATTGATCAAAGTGATTGATGGAAATTGCCTCTTTATTTATTCCACCTTGGTGCCTAGGATTTGGTAGTGATTTTCATGTAATTGGAGCTTTTATTTTAGCTAGGGTTTGCTATTTTTTTAATTTTTAGAATTCAAATATTGTGGATTTTAGGGGAAACCTTTATTTGGTCTTTTGGCCTAAAAAGGGGACATTGTAGTGGTATCAGAGCACCGATCTTGTCCACCTATGAGGTTTGGTGTTGTAAATTTAGTTACAAGCATATTAAAATATTTGGTGTTATCAGAGAAGAGGAAGAATCCATGGAAGAAATGGAGAAATAAAAGCTCGACAATATAGGAAGAAAGCTAAGGAACCTATTCCAATTAGTGGGAGGTATAATTAGCACCTTGAAAGAAGTATAAAGGAGGTTATCCAAGGTGAGTCATTCATAATATGAGTCTATGAAATAAGTGTACATCCCTTAATGACTTACTTGGTTCAATATGAATTATTAAGAGACACAAGTGAGGAGGTAAGGCTCTTGGTTACTAGTTGTATTAATGAGTTTTTAAGACTAATAGCTCTCAAAGATTTTTACAATGATAAAATTATGAGGGAGATATTTTCATTGATTTTGGAGAGCTTCCAAGGTCTCAAAGAGGACAAAAGACACTCTTTGGATAGAAGGGTCAAAATCATATAAACTATGACTTCAACCAAATCATGTATTTTGATGTTAGATATGGAGTGTGACAAACTTATTGTTAAGATGTTTCAACATTTCCTTACAATTACTTGTAAGAATCCTACCAAAAATGTTGTAGCTTATATGCATAGAATATTGACCTTGACACTCAATAAGAGTGATGATCTTTCTGAGACATTATTCTCTATCTTGTTGATAGGTTTGAGGCTAGAAAATAATTTTTTTTCCAATTGCACATATGCTATTTGAAAATATTACAATTAATTGTGACGGAAAATTTAGGCTTTATTTGATAGCGGAGCATGTAGAGGAAGAGAAGATTGAACTACATGGAGAGTTGGAAGGAAAGAATGAATGGACAACCCTTCATAAGGGTTCCTATGAAGGAACCAAAGAAACAAAAAAAATTAGATTTGAAGGAGGAAGGTGAGATACAAAAAGATGACACTTTGGGGCAGACTAGAGTGGGAGATTATGAGGACCAAAAATCTGAGTTTTTGGAGCAGCAAAGAGGGCTGCAAATGATGAATGAAAATGAGTAAACGCTAAGTGCTTTGGGGCAGCCAAGTACCCCAAAATTTGGTATTTGAAAATATTATTTTGAAGAAGCCAAAGAAACTCAGATATTCATAGAAAGGTATGAATTGAATGATGATTTGTGTTTGGTATCTAATAATTGTTCAAATTTATTTCATGACTCTAGATTTGATGAAAGATATTGGAAGTAACAATTTATAATCTCAAATGAGAAAGGGGTGTAAGCCTTGACAAGGTTGGATGGCACAAGGGGGCTTCTTAATGGATCAATGCACAATGAGATGAGGGAATGTTTGAAGGAAAAGAACATCATGATGGACTTGCATACAATCAAAATGGATATGGAAGAAGATCAAGATTCCAACTTGTTGTGGAATGCAAATGACAATCCATTTTTTGAAATGGATAAATAATAAAGACCAAGGCCACAAAGAAGGATGTACCTCATGATCCTAGAAAGTGACAATTGGATCAAAAGGGTGTTATTAAACACCACTGTTTTTCCTAACTTATTTGTTTCATGTTTAGGATTACTTTTTAGATCCATTGCAAAGGGAAATGCTAGGAATAAGTTGTCCTCCATATATGGGTAACCTTTTAGAAGAGTTGAAAATGGAGACATGGATGAAGACTTAAGGACCACCATAGTTTGGGAAAGAACCTAAATCATAAGGAACCTTAGGAATGGGGTCATTTTGCATGGGTTGAGTGATAAGGGACTCCCTTCATCTTCATCCAATAGCATGGTGAGAGGTTAATTCATGAGCATGAAGAAAAGGCAAAGAGGAATTGAAGATAGAGTTGTCATAAGACATCATGATCAACCCTTTGTTTCAAAGAAAGCATTTAATGCAAGGCCATTGGTAAGTTTGGTTAAATCTGATTTTGATCATGTTTATTTGGGAAGAAAAGACAAGGAATTTGTTTTCCAAGAAAAGCCCTAAAGTTGTCTTGGGAAACACCCTATCCCACATTGCAAAGGTAATAAGGAGGGTGTTATGAATGGCATGAGGCCCCTATTGAGGTTGGAACAAGCCCAAGGTGTGAGTAGCTATTCAAAAGTTATAAATTTCAATAAAAATTGGTCCTCTCCCTCACTGAAGAGTTCTATAAGTAAATTGGCACATTCATGATATTTTTTAGGCATAAAGGTCAATTTATTTTGCATGTGGCAGCCAAGGATAGGAGCTATAAAAATTAGTTTAAAATTTGAATTTTGTTGCTTAGAAATTTTTGAGACAACTAGGCAATTCCAACCACTAAATACAATCATGATTTTGCACTTTCCAAGCATGTTTCAATTAGCATTGGGAAGAGTTTATGCATGGGAAATTTCTAAAATTGTTTGCTCCAAAATTTTTGAATTGGTATGGTAGGTACAATAGTATGTTAAAGGGAAATTTTTTGAAATTTTTGAGGAATTACAGCCACTAACAAATTTTGGAAATGTTTGTAAAATTGAGCACATATTGCATGGCAAATATTGGAAGGGTACACCAAAGGTACACCAATTTTTTGTTGATAAAGTTGAGTATTTGTTGGGCTTGTTCATTGGTACATACATATTTTGGGAAGTTAACAAAGGGAATAAAATGGAAGGATACCTATCTCACATAAGGGGATCCCTACAAATTTGTTTACTTGATGATGCCATGTGTTTGCAAGGTATGTTTTCCAATTGGGTTAAGCTTGTTTTCTCTTTGCAAATGGAAAGATTACATTTTAAAATTAAAGAAGGTTTGGTATGGCATTCTTTATCCATTTGGGGAATGTTATGCTATGTTACTTGGCAAAATATATTCCACTTAACAGGTACAGGAGCAAGGCTTTTTGAGCACTAGAACAAGTTTTACCACTTGGACATGGTAACTAGGCATATGAGTTTATAATTTCTTGAGGACAAGTAATTTTGGGAAGGGAGGATTGTAATGTCCCCATTTCTAGGTCACTTATGAGCAAGTACTGAAGACCTTTAGTCTACTTTCCCCATAGATTAAGGGATTACTTTTGGGGTTTTATTTTATTAATTGATTATGATTTCCTGAATAGTGATTTTTATCATTTATCCATATAATGCAATTCTAATTGATTAATAGAATATTTTTAAAAAGTGGTTTTTACCACTATGATATTTAAAAGATAAATAATTATTGGATTATTGCCTAAAAGTAATTTTAATTACTATTTGTTATTTAAGTAATTAATTTAATATTATATTTGAAAAAGAGGAATGTTGACTTGGGAGTTGAGCAAAGAAAAGAAAAGATATCCTAAAAAGTCGTCAAGGAGAATCATGAGGTATTTTACCCCACCAAGGTGGTTCACCCCCCTTTACAGGGTAGAAATACAAGGTGGAGACCTCATTTAAAGATATGTTGAATTTGATATTTTGAATCTTCATGCTTAAAGAATGATTGGGATGTATGCCCAATAATTGTTATCACAGGTTTGGAGCTGAATCTTCATGCAAAGGCTTATTTGGTGCTTGCCCTAGGAGTGGGGTGACTTGCTTTGAGAGGTTTTGGAGAGTGTTTTCAGGGCAATTTGATGTCCAATTACTCAATTTAAATTATTGGAATTTATTATTGAATTGTTGAAGTGTGGTGTTGGATTTCTATGAGTTGTGATAAGGTTTCCAAGAGAAAATTGAGTGGAAAAATAAATAATAATTTTTTAATTCTTTATTTATGGTGGAGTTGACTTCATGAATTGCTAATTTGAGGCTAATAAATATTACATGATTTTTTCTAAGTGTGGCAACTTGGTTTGACATGTGTGGAAGGTCATTGAGGGTGTCAAAAACCATAGTTGGTGAAGAATAATTAATTCTGATTTTATTACAGCCTTTTGACCTAGGGTAACTTCATTTGGGAGCTTGTTTGACCATTTTGAGTGTCGTAGAAGGGTTTTGGAATTGTTTGGATTTTTTTTGGTAATTTATCTATGATATTTGCAAGGGTTTGAGTGGGATTTTGGTGAGTGAACATAAGTTTTTTTTAATAATAAAATTAGATAATTTCCAACAAGTTTAATTCAAAAATTTACCTACATTCAAGGGGTGAAAAGGTACAATTTTCTTATTTTTAGTTGTTGTTCATATTTGCTCATATTGAGGTGGTTATTAAGCAAAGTGATTGTTGGAAATTACCTCTTTATTTCTTGCACCTTAGGCCTAGGGTTTGGTAGTGATTTGCATGTATTTAGAGATTTTATTTCATTTAGGGTTTGCTGATTTTTCAATTTTCATAATTCATAAATTATTCACATATTGTAGATTTTAGGGAAAACCTTTATTTGGGCTTTTGCCCCAAAAAGGGTACATTACATTATCGATTCAAAAAAAACCTTCTCAAATAATAGGTCATAGATAAGCATGTAATAATTAGTGCTTATACACAAATTATATTACAAATGATTATTTCAAATGCATCTTTGACCATACAAACTTTTATGCATTATTAAATACACTAACATCCACCCTTACAAACTTTGGTAAAGGGAAGGATGGAACAATAACTGAAATATCCCTCCTCAATGACGTCTTCCTTCACTCTCAAAAGTTACATGAGTTGAACAAATTGGGCCTCAAGTAACGGCTTTATGAAGATGTCTACAATCTAATCATCTATTTAAAAATACTTAAGATCAACACCCTTATCTTGTATCAATTAGTTGTTGGTACTCTGCTAGGTTATGGTAAATATGGATAACACTTTGATTATCATACCAAAGTGTTGTGGGTTGGGTTTGGAAAATCCAAACTTAGAAAACATGCATTGAATACAAATTGTCTCATGGTCAGAAACAATAGCTCCACTCTACTTAGCTTCCATACTAGACAAATCAACAATAGTTTGTTTCTTATAATATTAAGTCATAGGACCTGACTGAAAATGATATATGTATCCTATAGTCTACTTGCGATCATCTAAATCTCCTACCCAAACACTATTTGTACAACCTACAATTATGGTTTTCATGCCATTTTTATCCCTCTATATTATTTTTATTATTGACCCTTTATTAATTAAGCACTAACACTATATTTTATATGTATTATGGATGCTTAAAAAAATATAATTTGTTTATTTTCATTACACTTAATTTAATAGTGTAGTACAAAATATGCTTATCTCTAATTAAACATTGCCAAATCAAATAAATAATATGAAATTAAATAAAAAAATCAAATATAAAGGGAGATGAAAACTCTCAGCTTTTGGGATTGTTGTTACCTTTCCCTAATATTGTACTTCGATGCTTGTCCTTTTAAAATTAGAAAATCTGTTATTTGGAATGAACAATGGTTTGGTTTTGGAGCTTTATGTAAGGATTAGTTGACGTTTTCATATTGGTTAGACCTTTTGACATATTTGATAATCGATAAATAAAAATTGTATTATAGAAATAATGCTAATAAAGTGCTCCCAACAAAAATACTTGTTAACGATTAGATTAGTGCATGAATCTATTTGATGATCAAATGAACCTAATCACTTATCTATTTATAATTAACAAAATTAAGTTCACAAGGTACAATTAAATCTAAATGAGATCTAAATAAATGTATCAAAACAAATATAAAACTAATATGAATATTACATAAAAATATGCAAAAAAAAAAAAAAAAAAAAAAAAAAAAAAAAAAAAAAAAATTAAATCTTAAAAATCTTCATTATAAATTAATAATACTTAATTTAAACTAATTACCTACATATAAATAAATATACATATACATGAAACCCCATTTTAAGTGTGATATTAAAATGAGTAAAAGAAAATCAAAACCATATAAAAATAAATAATTGCATCAAAACTCTAGATAAAATTCAATGTTTGTTTCACCATTTATAACACATGTATATAAATAAATAAGTGATGCTATTCCAAAAATCTCTTGATAAAGCCCAATGTTTCACCACATATAAAATGAATGTATGTATTGCAATCAATAATTTCCCTCCTCTCGACTAAAGACCAAAGACCAAAGAAAAGTAGATATATATTAAAGTGGCGAAAAGGACCCTTTTAGCTAGGGTTGTATGGTTTCAAAAGAAGTGAATCTTAACAACCCTAAAGACAAAATCCCCCCACCGTCCCCATTATCATGATTGGCTAAACTACGCAACCCACAACACCCTTGGGTTTGGGTAGCAGTATCCAAGGAGGAGGAGGAGGAGGAGGAGCAATTAATTAATTAATTAATTAATTATGCTTTTTGGGGTTTGTAATACTAAATAAAATATGAGGCGAACGCGAGAGGATTATGTTTTTCCCTACTATCTATCTATCCATCTATCATCCATCCATCCATCCATGAGGAGTTGTTCTTCTTTGCCATTTGGTCCCCCTTTCCCAAATTTCCACAACATACACAAACCTAACTTTCAACAACTCCCTCCAAAACAACAAACAAAACGGGAGAGTTAAAACCAAAAAGAGTTTAAATAACTCTCACCAGTTACTTTTTCGCTCCTGTCGATCATGCCGACGTCACCGTATCAAGAATCTTTGAAATCCGTGTACTTACTTTCCTACTACTGTATATGGATACTCATACGGTCTGCAAGTCGTACGATGACAGGGCTACGGCCCCAGGATCGAATCCCGTCGCTCGTATTTTTTTTGGTGGTACTGGGTATATGGCAACGGCAGGCCTACGATCGACTCCCTCCGATTGTATTTGTAAGAGGAATACAGTTGGAATGTACACTGTGCAGTTTACAGCTTCGGTGAATGGTTTTTCTCCCCCGCCGGAATTTCGTACGCGGGGAGATGGCGCTGTCTCGCAATTTAAAAGCCTTTAAACCACGCATAAATCGCCTCATTCAATGCATTCTTCCTTCCGCCTCGCAGGAGGAAAGGATCGCGCTTTAAACCTCCCGCGGCGCAAATATTTTATTTATGTATAACGGAAATAACGCACGTTGCTGACAATATACGCCATTGTTGTTGCTGAGGATGTCAAAAAAGCTTGAGATCACAGATGGAATGACCTTTTTTTTATTTTTTTTGGTATAATGCCAGCCCGGAAACAATTAATTTGAAATATACTTAAAGAGGAGTTTCTTTCAATTAGTAGCTTCTGAAAAAATTGAAGTTTTCTGTTTTGTATGACGCATTGCTTGAATTCCTGTAAAGATTAAAAGATATGCCGTTTTAACCTGTTTGCTGCATTCTATACTTAAAATGTGAATACCTTGGTTCTTTAAGATTGGTCGTTAGCGGGGTTTAACGCTTACTTTTTAGTAAAATTAGTAAAGATTGTGAGAGGATTTACTGATATAGCAGAATTGCAGTATACGCAGCTTATACATGAGTAGCTTCTTAAATCTAAACAGCTTGCCGTTTCATATATTTGTTTTGCTTTAGAAATTTACGGAATTGTAGATTTTCTCAAGTCATATCTTTGTTTTGCTTAAGAAACTCAAGAAATTGTAGATTTTCTCAAGCCTAGGCTTTAAACATTGGTCAGAAACGGTGTTAGCGGTTTTTTGGGCTTTTTTTTAAACATTAGGATTAAATTTACAGATACCGAAGAGCTACACTGTAAGAAGCTTATCAATGTGTAACTCCTCAATTCTATAGAGTTATTTGAGTTGTATCCTTCAAAATGCCTTCAAAACAGCTTAAAGATCGTAGTCTTTGCGGCTTAAGTTTAAAAGATGAGTCACGGTGTTAATGCCACTTTTTTCTGGGAAATTTTGTTAGACTTACTGATATTGAAGAATTGCGGTTTAAGTATCTTATAAATGAAGTAGCTTCTCAAATCTGTACAGTTTGTTGTCTTTGAACAACCTTCAAAATGCGTAGAAATCGTAGTTTTTTGCGGCTCAGGTTTTAGTGCTTGGTCACTGACAGCGTTTACGCTTGTTTTCCAGGGAAATTGTTAAACGATTTACTGACTTTGAAGAATTTCGGAGAGTTATTCGAATGCGAGGGTATGGACTCTGATTTTAGCGTGGAACAGCAACCTCTTGGCGCTGTTCTTGATTCTAAGACAATGGCTAACCAACATTCTTCGTTTAGTTCTATATTTAACACAATTGACACCATTATTTGCGACGAATCTTTCCATTCGGGAGAATTTCGCGAAACGCCCTCTAGGAATCCCTTTGGAGGAGGTCCTGCTGGTATTATTGACGGATCATTTTACGCCGATCCGGCCTTTCCTGCTAAATTCTTACAGAGGCCGAGCTTTTCCGCATTAATGGCGGACGAGTCGTCGGATGCTGACGCTATTCTGGATTCCAGTAAGGATTCGTTTCATTCTGTAAATCTAAATGCGCTAGGCATTAAGAATGGCGTAAATTCCACGGGATGGAGTCATTTGGAAGCTTTAAAGCTTGGTACCGAGGTTTCTAAGTTTAATATTGGGAGCGTACCGCCGAGCGCTTTGGCAAGCTTTCCTTCTGATCCTGCCTTCTTAGAACGAGCTGTGAAATTCTCCTCATTTGGCAATGGGGAACTCATTGGCTCAGAAGATGTGACTTGCGGGGTTTCGAACCCTCGACCTGTTGCTGAACAAAATGCACAAGCTACCTCTGAACCAGAAAAATGCGCAGATGATGGCATTGGGAAGAAAAGGAGAACAAAATCTTCTACGTCTGCACAGAACAACACCAAGGTTGAAGTCTCATAAATTGCAGTTTCGTTTTTGCACATTTTCTGTAGATTTTTCTGTTACTGAGTAGGTTATTTCAGGAATCGGACGAGAGTAGAGCCAAAAGATGCAGAGTTGGTGAGAACAGTGAGAGTGATGATAATACATCTGAGTCTACCCCAAAAAAGGGCAAGGACAAAAATTCAAAGTCTGTTCAGAAGGAAGATAATTATATCCATGTCAGGGCAAGAAGAGGCCAGGCTACTGATAGCCACAGTTTAGCTGAAAGGGTAAGCTACATTCTGTCATTTCATTTGTTCATATTGTTGTATGTTTGTTGGAAAACTCTGTTTTTTATTCTTTTTGCTCTCTACTGCAGGTGAGAAGAGAGAAGATCAACGAGAGAATGAAATTCTTGCAGGACTTGGTGCCTACCTGCAACAAGGTAAAAAGAATAGACCCTGTCTCCGAGGAATTTTCTAGCCATTGATGTGCTTGATATGACCCACCTTCTCATCAGGCTAAACAATAATAGAATGCCATTGCCCCAGAAACGAATGGGCTCTTTAGATAATGATAATGTTATAGAAATTTGGGACTGTGAGAACTGTTGTTTTCCTATTATGCAGCTCTGAAATGGTAGACAAGATCCATTCAGAGTAGAATAAAATCATGCTCACAAGAGAGGGAGGTTGGTAGACAAGATCCTCTCAGGGTAGGATAAAGTCAGTCCCATGAGAGGGGATTAGTTATGTTTTCTCCGCGTCCTTGGCTTCACTAATCCAGAAACTCAGCCTGCATATAATGTGTGATTCTTTCTTTCTAAGTTTGCCCTGCTCCACTGCAAGCCGCTGGCAAGGATGGAACTTTGCTCCATGTAGTGGTCCACTTCATCTCTGTCATCGAACCACAAGGTGCTCGATATTGCTTGATAATTTTACATCCAAGTGGATTTGGCTTTGACTTTAGTTTGCATGTAGACTGGCGTGTGTTTGAGGGGCATCCCATTTGTTTCAACCAGTCACTGTCATGTTCTCATAGGCACTCCTGTTTTCTCGTTCGCTGGCCATCTTCGGAGGTAGCTACTATATTGTGTACCATGTGATCCCTTTTCCATGTTCTCATGAAGCCAATGCCCTCCACGCAACCATGATGTTTTGATTTGAGCTGTTGAGGCTCAGGCCTCAAATGCCTGTCCACGCTTTATTAAAACTTCCAAGGTAAAGTGCCTGCATAGAAATCCTCCAGCAGGGGATACACACCTGTCACTTAAGTTCGTCAATCCCAATGATCCTCGGATTACATCTAATCACAAGAGCAATCACCCCAGCCCTGCAAATCGTAAAAATTCAATAGTCTCACATTTGCGTTCAAGACGGGGGTTTCCCTACCCAACTGGGTATAGGATTAGATATCATAGAGTAGCAGCAAGTCCAAGAGTCCAATTCATCTGGTATTTTCAGAGCCAAATATGTCCACCACTCATGAAGGGAGCACTAAATGCCATGGTCAGCCAAGTGCTCAAAGGCATTAAGCAATATTTGTAGGTTAGGATCGTTGCATCCATAAGAGGCTCTCTTCTAGATATTCATCTGATTACACTACCTTTGATCTATAAGTTCATAGCATACATTATAAGCTAATGATCATAAATCATATGAACCAGAAAGCGTTGTCATTGGAGATCCAGAAATAAAAGATATTTGGAAAAAGCTAATGCACATAATCTACAAGGTTTAACTAGCATATCTGCAAATCATCAGAACTGTAAAGCATTTCATTGGCAATCCAGAAATAAAAGAGCTTTGGAAAACATTAATGCACATAATCTAGAAGATTTAACTAGCATATCTAGCATATCTGCAGTTCTTGCATTTTGTTAATATAGTCTAGGAATTCACATGATAAAGAAAAAGATTAGCCATTATGAATTTATTGGATTTCACTTGATTTGGAATGATGACTATGAAAACATCGACATACAAATTATGAAGGACGCAACTAGAATGTCTGCAGTTCTTGCATTTTGTTTATATAGTGTAGGGATTTGTGTTAACAAAAAGATTAAATTTTATGGACTTACTGGGTTCAAGCATTTTCAGAATGATCGCTTAATGAAGGAATTAGCATTGATATTGATTTCTTTGATTTTATGCAGGTCACTGGAAAAGCAGTAATGCTTGATGAGATCATCAACTATGTTCAATCCCTACAACACCAAGTTGAGGTAACTGATCGAGAAAGTTCATGTTTTTTTCTTAATGTTGTTATAAAATTTAATCTCTTGTGAGTGAAAAAGTTGCCCATAATTCAGTTCCCTTAAGAAATAGTCTTTATCCTAAATGTGATATTTGACTGAACATGGAGCTTCGCATGCACCCAACCGATCCACTACTTCAATATTGTTAAAATGGTGTTGAAGGCTTTTTGTATGGTCAATATTGCCTGTGTTGAGAGTTGCCTATATCCGACCAAAACACAAGACAATATGTTCCAATTTATATTTGAACTTGAACTAATACTAGGATGCAGTCTTTACCAGATCAAGCTGACGCCCAATTGGTAGGGCAAATATTCTTTTCGGGTATGCAGAGCAAAGATTATTGGGCATTTACGATTTTTAGGGGTGTCGCATTTCCTCCTGTGATTGATTGTAATCCTCGGGTCATCAAGATTGCTTGCCTTTGGCAATGATTGTGTATCCCTGCCGAAAAATGTCTTTACAACAGACAAAAAAAACTGGAGCATTTTATAAGCGTGGGTTAGTGTTTGAGCCCTGAGCTTCACCAGCTTTAAACAAGAAAAAAATAATAATAATAACTACTACCCAACCTAAGAGATGATAGAACTATCTTCTAGCCATAGTTCTGGCAGCAAGTATATTAAGTTTACATGGCATTCTAGTTGGTTTACGTTCAGGTCTTTAAGTGGAAATATAGTTCTTTCCCCTGAATCTGAAGGCTCTGTTTGTTGATCTGTTTCTATCAATGCAGTTCTTGTCAATGAAATTGGCGACAGTCAATCCAAAACTCGACTTTAACATCGACAATTTCTTTTCCAAAGAGGTAAATATTGTAGGAACTTGAATTTCATATAATATCTATATCTGTTGCTTCAAGGTTTTCCAAAAGATACCATGTTCTGAACTTTATTGCAAATTGTTTATTGTGCATAGATGTGCGGAGGCTTCACAAGCAAGGGAATGCCTCCTCCGTACTTTCATCTAGATCAGTTCAAACAGGCCTCATTGCAGGCAGGACCAAGTCCTGGATCAGATATCCTGTCTGCTATGAGTTCGGCAGACTCTGCAGAAATGTTTGATGGTGCAAATTTTCAGGTAATAATTTTGGCCTTTTTGATCACCAAATTGTACCCGGGTCTAAACTTTTTACCCCAAGTTTTTCTAAAACCAATTTTTTTCTTATTACATCATTCTGTCTAATTTATTGCGGGTGGTTTTTACTTCTCTTTACCTTTGTATTGGTCAAATATGCACGCCTTTCTTACTTCTTTAAGAAAACATTGGCAGAGGCAGTCACCTTCTGAAGAACTGGCTAATATGTATAATGTGGGATTGCTACAAGGCAGACTGCAAGAGCTACAGCAGCAGCAGCCGCCACAGCCACCACTGTAATCCTATAATAATAGACTGACACTGATCTTTTCACATCAAATCTTACTATAGTTTGACTGTGCCCATTTTAGGAATGGTTTGTTGCAGTTACAACTTACTAGTACGTAACCTGGCAGGAGTGTACATATATGCAATGAATGAATGGTTCGTGCCTATTTGGTCCCCAGGCTCCTCCCTTCACATCATTCTTTGCAGTTGTAGAAATAGATTCCTCTCTTCAACATGGATCCATGATTATCTTTGGAGTAAGTTAGAAATGCTGCAGGCCAGGCCTCCTCAATCTCACCTTACTTTACTTTGACCAAACTTCACTTGAAACAAAAGAAATGGAAGTCTGCTGCAAATAATAACAAGCTTTCATGACATGCTTTCCACTTTTTATTTGTCTCATATGGACTGAGAATTCAGAGTTGTACAAACTGTTAACGACACCTCCAATGTTTCCTGTTAATTTAAGCTGTAATAATGCGTAGCTTGCTTGGCAGTTTTGAATTGAATAAAAATTAAATGAAGTGAGAGATTATCTTACAAGTACATCAAACAAGTCAAATAAAATTGCACCCTTCTATGCAATACAATGAAAATCTATTAATCAAGAGATGATAGAATTTGGGGTTGCAACCCCTCATCAATAGAAATGCCTGAGATGATCAGTAACTGTCCCCGTTAATGTCTTGAACTAAATGAGCTGACGTTGGTTGGATGGATCGATAAGGCACCATTAAGTTTCACCCTCAGGTTAAGGTAACCATGAAAGAGATATAAGAGGTGAATGTTATAACAAACATAAAAATGATACTAAAGTGATATTGATATATAAATTTAATATTTTATAATTTTTATATTAATAGGGGTAATGCTCCTACTAAGATAATGGTTAATTGTTTGTGAGATGAGTATATTTGCTTGCTCTCTCTTCTTGCTTCTTCCTTTGTAATTTCATACTTATAAAAAGCTCTCTATTAAATACCTCTAAATATATCCTTATTACATTAAGTTGCATGTGCCTCTTCACCCTTAAATGATTGGTTAATTGAAGGAGATTTTAATGTGGTTATCTTCCTTTTTTTTTCCCCCACAAACTAAAGATTGGTTAGAAGGTGTTTGCTTCTCAAACATTTTATTGAAGATTTCAAGTTATTGGAACAGGATGTTCCATTATAAAATCGTAAATTCATTTTCAAATAGAGGAATAAAATTAGTGGAAGTTGTAGAGAGGTTAGACTTAGTTACTGACACATTAGGACGTCATAGATATATTGGATCTGTAAGTATTTTATATGAAATAGGATCTAATCATCTCTCCATATATATATATATATAAACCTTGGTTTCTATAGGTATTAAACCTTTCAAATTTCAACTCACATGGTTAAAGTATATGTAGTTGAAAGCACTTATTCACCTATGGTGGAAAGATGGAAAGTTATATCAGGGTCTACACTTTATTCCTTAGGCCTTCAAATTCGATTGATAAATTCTTGCCTAAAAGTATGGAATCATAAAACCTTCAGTAACATTTGAACATAAAAATATGCTTTAGTTGAGATATCAAGCTCTTATGTTGAATCTCTCAACATTCCTAATGGATTCCCAAAGTTTGAAATGAAATATTTGTAATAACCCTTTTTGCATCACCTAAAAATATGTGTTTTGAGGCACCTAAACATGCTCTGAGCAAGTTGGAGATCAACTTCCATGTCAATCTTGATCTAAGAGGATCTAAGACAACATATTGACTTGTGGTAATTAGATGTTACTCGACACCCTGTGTGGTTTCACTAGCAGCGTCAATGTCATCAACAACACGTGCCAAACCATAAGGCCTAGCGCTTCCTCTACATTACCACAGAGCTCCTATAGTTTAGTGTTACAAACCTTTCACGACAGTTTCAGAGGTCTTCAAAGTTATTATGGGGCTCAATATGCATCACCACACAATTTTAGTTTTGTGAACCTCTAGATGATGAGCTGAGCTTTTCGAAAAGGTATTATGGTCCATAATCAAAGCATACCTAGAAAAGTTAGCTTGTGCCAATTGATTTATATTACTCTAGATTTGCAGTATCTCCTTGTGTGTTGTTTGACTTGTTTATCTCATCCTAAGTGCAAGACATTAAGTAAAGATTGTTCACATCACATAATTCCATTCATGCTCACATGACATGTGCAACATGTGTACCTCTATGGCACTCATAGTGACTTTATGCATGCTTCCATATTGTCGCATCACAAAGATGTATCACCATGATAATGTGTGGCATTCTTATAGCCTTTGGGGTATCCTTTTGCACTTCCACAATGTCAAGATGAAAACCACACATCACTCTACTTCAATACATGACTTAGCACCTTCATAGTGCCTTGCGCAAGCATTTTGAAACACTTGCAACTTGTACAGTCTTGCGTACTTCATGTCGTAGTGTTCACAAATTTTGTGTCACTACACATCTCTGTGTCCCATCCACAACTTTTGTGATGCTGTATGACACCTTGCAACACTCACAACTTACCTTAGCATTGCACATCACCTTGTAGATCTCTCATGTATTAAGGATCTTGTGCATTTCTTCCTCGCATGCCAATTATCATCGCATATATGTATAGGACCGTTACATATTAATGATCATTCGCTAGCATTTTTCTTCCATGCAATGTGCCAAGTGGCATTCTCCAGGTTTGTGCCATGTTGGGGATCCTATTAGTAATGTAGCACCATTGGAAATGTAACTGCCACACCTACAAGGAAGTTGAATCGTCATTCGGGCAAAAGACAAACCATTTATATAACTTTCCACTTTTGTAACTGTTTACTGGAACTACTTCCATGTAATGATAGATAGAAATTAAACAAGGTTCTCAATGGAAATGTCAATTAGAGTAGTGGGCCATGTCTACAACATCCTAAATACTTACATGCCTTGATAATATTGTATCAGATGATCTTTTCCCATACTAGGTAAATCTATAGTAGCAAAAATCGTTTAAGAAAAAAATATTTTTTCAAAAGTGTAAGTGTTTTAAAAAAAATCATGATTAATTAAGGAAAAGTTGAAAAAGCATAAAACCATAAAAAAAGGTGGAAAAAGGAGAAAAATAATTTATTTTTAAATTTAAAGGCATAGAGATACATATTATGTATTTTAATTGCATAGAGAATAGATATAGATTACGAGAAGAAGTTAAATGAGATTGTACACCATTAAAATTAGCCAACTATTTTCTTTCATTAATTTTTAGACCATTTAATTTATACTACATTTGCATTTCAAAATATGTACTATTGCCATTTACAAAGGAACCAAAAATGGGAGGGAACCAATGGCAACGAGATAGACTAGGGATTAATAGGTGTAAATGTTGAAGTTCTAGGGTTAGAGCCTTTCCTAATTTGAGAGACAACCTCAGTGTTGTACCCAACCTTTTTCAACAAGTCAAAGTCAGTGTCATCATAAATAAGGTCATCATTATTTTTGAGCTATTCAAATTTTGGATTGATTTTATCAAATTCAATCAGTTGACATTTCTCAACGGTATCTAACATTATAAAATAGAATGCATATGTTAGTGACTTGGAAAATATTATTTTAGAAGAATATAAATCAACTTTTCATATGAATTAAGAATTAGAAATGCAACATTTCTTAACCTTGAGCTTTCTTCATCTTTAAGTAAAGATTGTGGTAGACAAACACCAAATCATTTATCCATTTTTTAGTGTGTCGATTGTATTTTTTAGAATATATATGCTTGAACACACTCCAACTATACACACAAGCAGGTGAATTGCATGGTTGGCTCAAAATGTGCATTGTTATTTATTGAAAGTGTTTGGTTTTTGTGCCAAAAGAATCTCACATTTGTGCTGCAAAAATAAATTTTATCAACATTGTAATATGCACAATTCAATCAAAATTTAACATTTTCACCGTACGTACGTAGAAAAATTGTCTACCTTGGTTGAAGGTCTTTCTCTTTGTGATGGCTACCTTACTAGAGAAGAAACCCCTTACTTGCTTATACATCGAAAAATCTCCCATAGCTTCATCAAAAGACCGCTAGAAAACATTCTCTCCATGCACTTAAATAGGCCCTATGTGATCTCTGCATCAATTTGAAATTAGTCTTAAAGAACAACATTGGATTCAAGAAATATCCAGCTGCATGGAGAGGAGAATGCATCTATCAATCCCATTTTTCATCAACTATCTCTCAGAATGGCATGTACTTGGCCTTGTTATTCTCCAATCTATTAGTAATAGTGCATTTGGTCCTATCAATTGCCTAATATAAATAACCTATGGGGATTTATTCCCATCAATGAGTCTCAAAATTTGAACTAAAAACTCAGAGAATAACAAAATTTTATCTACCTCTTACCAAAAAGATAGTGATAAAACATGGTCAATTTTTATTTTGCCCTCCATATGTTTCACAAAAGAAGATTCCATCCACTTAGTTGAAGTGCACATTCATATTAAATTTATTTGTTGTTGAAAAAGAGTTTGCAATGCATAGTAATGGGTCATAAACTTTGTCACCCCTCGTTGAAAAAGTTTCCTAACATCCATGAATATGTGTATTATATTAAACACTTATATGTGAGATTTATTTCAAAACCTCTTTCACCCATGAAACTTTACTTATGTCATATAAGGTCAATTTAAGACAATGTGCCACATATGGAGTCCCAAACATAGTTTCATATTTGTCCATAAGAAGCCTCCTATCAACCATGCAAACAACATTATTTGTAATATATTTGATCAATTTTTGTGTTTCCACCTCAATCACAACTTCATCAAATAGATGAAATAGTGTCTTGCTCAATTTTATCATCTCAGATTTATTGACACTCTTAATAAAAATTATATCAATGCCACATGACACAAGGAAGATGATGAGTGTGTAGCTTCATCTGTCCATCCATCTGAAATTATAATGCATCCTGATTTTTTCCATTCGTTATGATGCTTTGCAAGAACATCACTCACATCCTATACAATATCCTTCAACAATTCAATATGCAAAGCTTTGTATGATGGGGTAGTGAACCCAAAACTTGCAATTATAATTGCATCTACCATATGCTAAAGTTGTACCAAATTTGGAGATTGCCTTCTTTGCCTATTTGTGAACAATATTTTTCCAACCAATCCTCTCTAGCATGGTTTGCACTCCATGTGTAGTGTGAGAGCTAGATAAGGTATGAATGCTATCCCTTCCTACATATGGCCCATGAGGTATTAATCCAATGGTAGATTATTAAGGAGTTATAATGAGAAATATTTTCACCATATTTCACAACTAAAAATATTAAATATGTTCAAATGAATATCAAATATAATATCTACCACAAATGAGGGTTAGGTTTATTGGTTAGGGTTAGGTTTAATTTTTTTAAATTTTGGGTGTATTTTTTTTTATAAAGTTTTGGGTGTATTTAAGTTTTTTTAAATTGTAGACAACATTTTAAATTGCCCTATCATACAAGGCCTTGTGGATTGATTTGCTGAAAAAAGGCAAAAAACCTAGGTTGAAAAAAGTGTTTTAGGCCAAGTATAAGAATTAATCATGATTAATTGCATTTAAATCGCATGTTCTGCTACTATGACACCATCAGTTAGGTGTTTGTCCTTTTTTCATCACAGGAATCTGCCTTCCCTGCTGTGTCTAATGATAGTGCAATATAGACAACTCAGTTAAGATTTATGTCCCTTTATAATTAGAACTTACTTTCCTTGTCTTACTGCACATTATACACATACGTATTTTAACCTATTATTTCATTTGAATATAAGTGGAATGATTCTACCAATATCATGTGTTAAATGTGTAATGTTTATTTCAATATATGCTTCTTAGATTTCATTGCATGTTCTACACTATAACTTTGTTTATTTTCAAGTTGCATATGCATATAACTGCCTTAAATTCGTTAAGTCGGTTGTCCATTGAGTCTATTTATGGGCCCTAGATCAATGGTATCAGAGCATACACACTTCATATCATTTCCATGTGGCATTGTTTAACCCTGTTTAAAAAGAGTTAAAAAGAGAATATCCTTATCAACTAAGAAATAAACTATTCTAGAAGCAGGGCAATTAAATAATTCAGATTCATAATATAATATGATATAATGTTGAATTATGAAAATATGCTAAATGTAGAAAGTATCATTTCAAACAATAATTTGATTGTTTAACCACAAAGAAGGATTAATACTTAACTTATTGCATGATATTTGAGTAGATTTGAGAAATGCAAGTGCAAAATAGTCAGGATGATGTTCAGATGTGATTCGTCAAATTCTAGAAATCAACATTATGTTAGCCTGGACACTACCATTGAATAAGGGGCACTCGCGTCGATGTTCTTTCCCAAAAATTGATGCTTTTGTCCTGTACAAAATATAGGTCTTTTTTTGAAAATTCCTCTTATGCCTGTGAGGGTTCATCATCGCCTTATAGATTATCTATTCAGATCGTGCAAACAAGTTAAGGCTATCATGTAGCTCAAAACCTTGGGTCCTCCAATTAAGGCATGTCATCTTGAAAAATAGGTATTAGTTGGCTCAAGTGAAGTCGAGCTAATCTCAAAGACCCCTTACTTGTATATCTAATACTCTGAAGAGAGTCTCAAACTGATGTAGTTCTCCCACTTATGTGGACTTATGTGTAAACTGTTGATGCAGTGGATTGCACCCGGGGGCAGGATGCCTAGCTCCTGCCCTTCCACACGCAATAATGGAAACTCCCCTCTCGCCTGTGGGACTAACGAAGCTGGAGGGGAGAGTCTCTAGATAAGGGCTAGCTCCCTCTGATGTATCTTTTAGGCCCTGGTTTCTCCTACTTCTAACAAATAAAATAGAAAAAAGGGGGGGATGAAAAGGGAGAGAGATGCTAAAAACAAAACCTAAGCCTAAAAAATGAAAAGGTGATACACCAGAAAATGTGACCCACCCAGTGCGAACATACACTTTTCACCAGGAAGAAACTCCCATACACTTCATCTGAAGAGGGAAGCTCTTCTGCAATAGTGAGTCAGGGGTCCGTAGAGATACAGGGAGGAAGGAAACTAGCAAAGGTGTTCTGAGACACACTTTGACAACCTATTCACATGCGCCTATATTCTTGCTGTAGACACTTCTGACAGACCTGCAGAAAGAAGACTTCACAATGCACTGGACATGCTGTAATCAATTTGTGAAAAGCATGAAAGACAATGACTTAACACAAAATAAGAACACAGACATATACTTTAAAGTGTAAGTCCAGATAGAGGTAAAAAATGCTAAGCCCTGATTCAAGGTAAATCTGGCAGTGCTCTACCTTACAAGCCTGAGAGATTTTTGGGCAGAGTTTTGCCTCAAGGCTAAGAGAGTCGATCCTTCTCAAATGAGAATTTTTACAATATATAGAAAGAGGAAGAGAGCTTGGCGCTTCTTGGGAAAGACTTTGGCGCTCTTTTTGCACGCTGACCCATGTGCACTCTGAGCATTGGGAAGAGGGAGCCGTTTGATTGTCGGTTCTTGCTTTGACTTTGGCATCCCAACATTAATGAGAAAACATGGCCGCGCCTCTTTTTTGTGAACAAATTGCTCCCTTCAAGGCGTTTGCGTGGTTTGTCTGCTTATAAATGCAAACTGGAGGAAACAAGCCATGCCACTTACTGTTTGCGTCGTTTGGTGACCATCTGGCAATAACTCACCTCTTCTTTGCCACTTGGACTGCTTTGTCTCTTTCTGCACCTTGTCTCCTTCCTGCTTTGTCTCTTTTTGCTCCTTCAGCCCTTGGGGACGGTCCTCTGGCGGGTCGTTGCATTCCTTGGGCTCTTTTCGTGGTTGGTGCTCAGGGAATTTAAAATCAAATGGCTATTTCACTGTCTTAAAAATGACGTTCGCACACCCGTCATCGCTTAAAAAAACAACGGCTAATATGTCTTCTTGAAGTTGACGGCTTTCGAGACGTCACCATCCTTGGCAAATTCCTTCGGGCCTTTTCTGGAGGCTTTTTATTCGGATTTCTTCCCTGGGTCCTTTCCGGATTTCTTCGAACTTTTTGTCCGAAGGAATTCCTTCGGACAAAAGTCCGAAAGAAATCGTCCTTTTCTTTTGCTTTTGGGTTTCTTGTTTACAGCTTTTTCGAATTCCTTCGGACTTTTTGTTTGAAGGAATTCTTTCGGACAAAAAGACTAAAGGATTTCTTCCTTACCTCTACGGACTGCCTTAGAAATTTTTTTGAAAGAAATCGTCCTTTGCGGCCTTCTTGAAAATGACCCTTTCGAATGGTGCCTTTATCGACAAAGTGCCCTCCGCAAGGGCATTTGTCCTTCAGGGGGGCTCCCTTGAACTTTTCGCGTTGAACCGCTCATTTGAACCAACCGTTGAACCAATCCATTGAACTGGTTCAACGGTTCAACAGTTCAAGCGATTGTTGAACCAAGGCTTTGAACCGAGCATTGAACCAAGCTCGTTGAAACATTCGATGAACATTGTGTTGAACTTTGCCGATTGAACTGAAGCGTTGAACCAAACGTTGAACCATTTGAATTGAGCCGAGCCTTGAACTTTTGCCGAAGTGTCGAACCCACTGAATTGAACCAAGCATTTGAACCGAGCCGATGAACTTTGTAATTGAACCGAAGCGTTGAACTTTGCCGATGAACCGAGGCGTTGAATCAAGTGATTGAACCATCCGATGAACCGACTGATTGAACCAAGCTGATGAACCGACTGATTGAACCAAGGCTTTGAACCAAGCGATGAACTTTGGCGTTGAACCTCAGCCGTGAACCGGTTCAATGGTTTAACAGTTCAAAGGTTCAAAGATGCTAACTCTTTGAAAGATCATGTCGTTGAACCACTTTAAGCTCACTTTCCTTATGAATTTCTTCGGACAAGAGTCCGAAGAAGCTTTGTAAAACCTTGCACTCTTTGACTGGTTCTTCATCTGCCGAAAGACTACACCTGTAGAGTCTGTAGAAATCCTACAGAATCCGTAGAAATTGCAAGACTCGTGCAAAATCAAAAGTATTGGCTCAGAATAGCATAAAAAAGAAGGGGGACCAATTTTTTGGCCTATTGGGCAAAAAATGGTCAACAAATTGGTGACTCCTAGGGGAAGCATGCCTGCTATGCTTAGAGACCAGTTGCCTTGTAGTCCATTGGGCAAGGAGTCAGAATACAGCTTTGAAGAAAGGTTAGCAACAACCCCAACTGAAAACAACTACTATATACAACTAACCAGGTACATCTGCTTCCCTCCTGGATCAAAGGGAAAACTTCTTAAGTCTCCTTCCTGGGAAGGAAACTTATGGTGTCAGACAAGTCGCTGAATGAAATGGAGAGTTGGTGACCCGCTCCTCTTGCTTGCCACCTGGGTTGGCTTGTATCTGAGTGGATCAGATTCAAACGTGCTTCCAACATATACGTACTCTGTTTGTTCTTGGACTCATCCTCTGCTCCCTCTTGGCCTTCTTGAAGAAGGGTGACTGTTGTGATGTCTAAAATGGAATCACAAAATGATTACTCATCCCACATAACATCACCTCTTTGTTCAAAAAACTCTTCTTCAAGGCTTTCCTCAAGGGAGACCAGCCTCTCCTTTTCCTCCTCAAAGATCAGGATCTCTAGATGTTCAAAGGTGTTCTCCTGATCCTCCTCCAACTCAGGCTCCTTGGCGTAGTCATCCTCCTCATCGAAGCAACAAGGAAGTTCATCAAACAAAGGGGGAGAGAGCTCACCATGCTTAAGTTTCTCTTCGTATTGTTGGAACATCTGCATGTACGCGTGACCTGCGTCTTCTCCATTGCTGATGAAGTCTTCACAAGGGGCATCGATGATGATTTCTTCTTCGTTGTCGCTCGTGATAGCCTCTTGAAGAGTTGTAAATTGGATCTTTTCTTTCTCACTCGCCTCTTGCAGAATAGGTTCCTCCTTGAGAAGGGATGAAGTGGAAAAAACATGTGGAAGAGGAGGCAGTCTTTGAGCTAGAATCGAATGATTCTCCTCCTTCCATCTAGCTAGCACTTCATCAATATCAGGTGTGGCCTGATAGCTCTCTTGGGGATGTGTAGATGGGGTGTGTTCAGACATGGAATGTGCCATTGGGTTTGAATCATCCATCACACATTGTCTGAGGAATCTCTCTCTGGATTCCAACTCTGCAATTCTCCTAGCTATGTCTTCTTGGAAGAGCCTTTCTTGGAGATCATAGGAATCATCGTGGTGGGCAGGAGCAGCTTTATCTTCTTCAAGGTTTTGATCAAAACCTTGCTTCTCCTCTTTCTTGCCCCATGATTCCACTGTTTCCTTCTAGGTTAGGAGCATGCCATCAGGATCAGTGCACTGGGGGAGTTGAGGAAGACTAGGAAAGGTCTGCTGATGCATAGGAAAAGCTGTTTTAAGTGAAGGCGCATTTTAGCGTGTATAATCCATTGCTTAGGACCATGTACCTTGTATTTCTTCATATGTTTTGATCAAGCTCAGGATATTCATGGAATCCCCTCAAACAGCTCTCTTGGTTACCCTTCAACAACGAAGGAAGTAACGTTAGAGTTTGAGGTGGTTCCATAATAACCTGAGCTCCACTAAAGTAATAACAAAATGTGATTTCTTGATGGCACCTGGACTGCTTAACCAACTGATTTAACTCGGAGTTGCCATTGGTGTTGATGAAAAAGCCTCCAAACGCTGGTCAGTTGAAGAACACACCAAAAATTCTTCAACTCTTTGGACCTAACTTGTCCTAGTTGGTTCCACAGGGCCAAAAATTGTTGACGCAGTGGATTGCACCCGGGGGTAGGACACCTAGCTCCTTCCCTTCCACACGCAACAATGAAAACTCCCCTCTCGCATGTGGGATCGGCGAAGCTGGAGGGGAGAGTCTCTATATAAGGGCTAGCTCTCTCTTATGTATCTTTTAGGCCCTGGTTTCTCTTACTACTAACAAATAAAATGGAAAAAAGGGGGGGATGAAAAGAGAGAGAGAGAGAGAGAGAGAGAGAGAGAGAGAGAGAGAGAGAGATGCTGAAAATAGAGCCTAAGCCTGAAAAATGAAAAGGTGATACACCAGAAAAGGTGAGCCACCCAACCCGAACATACACTTTTCACCAGGAAGAAACTCCCATACACTTCATCTGAAGAGGGAAGCTCTTCTGCAACAGTGAGTCAGGGGTCCGTAGAGATACATGGAGGAAGGAAACTAGCAAAGGTGTTCTGAGACACACTTTGACAACGTATTCACATGCGCCTATATTCTTGTTATAGACACTTCTGGCAGACCTGCAGAAAGGAGACTTCACAATGCACTGGACATGCTGTAATCAATCTGTGAAAAGCATGAAAGACAATGACTTAACACAAAAGAAGAACACAGACATATACTTTAAAGTGCAAGTCCATATAGAGGTAAAAAATGCTAAGTCCTGATTCAAGGTAAATCTGGCAGTGCTCTGTCTTACAAGCCCGAGAGATTTTTGGGCAGAGTTTTGCCTCAAGGCTAAGAGAGTCGATCCTTCTCAAATGAGAATTTTTACAATATATAGAAAGAGGAAGAGAGCTTGGCGCTTCCTGGGAAATACTTTGGCGCTCTTTTTGCAAGCTGACCCATGTGCGCTCTGAGCCTTGGGAAGAGGGAGCCGTTTGATTGTCAGTCCCTGCTTTGACTTTAGCGTCCCAACATTAATGAGAAAACATGGCCACACCTCTTTTTTGCGAACAGACTGCTCCCTTCAAGGCGTTTGCGCAGCTTGTCTGCTTATAAATGCAAACTAGAGGAAACAAGCCGCGCCACTTACTATTTGCACCATTTGGTGACCATCTGGCAATAACTCGCCTCTTCTTTGCCACTTGCACTGCTTTGTCTCTTTCTGCACCTTGTCTCCTTCCTGCTTTGTCTCTTTCTGCTCCTTCAGCCCTCGGGGATGGTCCTCTGGTGGGTCGTTGCGTTCCTTGGGCTCTTTTCATGGTTGGCGCTTAGGCAATTTAAAATCAAATGACTATTTCACTATCTTAAAAATGACGTCCGCACACCCGTCATCGCTTAAAAAAACAATGGCTAATCTGTCTTCTTGAAGTTGACAGCTTCCGGGATGTCACCGTCCTTGGCAAATTCCTTCGGGCTTTTTCTTCGGATTTCTTCCCCGGGTCCTTTCCGGATTTCTTCGGACTTTTTGTTCGAAGGAATTCCTTCAGACAAAAGTCCGAAAGAAATCGTCCTTATCTTTTGCTTTCAGGTTTCTTGTTTATAGCTTTTCCGAATTCCTTCGGACAAAAAGTTTGAAAGATTTCTTCCTTGCCTCTGCCGACTGCCTTAGAAATTTTTTCGAAAGAAATCGTCCTTTGCGGCATTCTTAAAAATGACCCTTTCGAAGGGTGCCTTTGTCGACTAAGTGCCCTCCGCAAGGGCATTTGTCCTTCGAGGGGGCTCCCTTAAACTTTTCGCATTGAACTGCTCCTTTGAACCAACCGTTGAACCAATCCATTGAACCGGTTCAACGGTTCAAGCGATTGTTGAACCAAGGCTTTGAACCGAGCGTTGAACCAAGCTCGTTGAACCATCCGATGAACTTTGCGTTGAACTTTGCCGATTAAACTGAAGCGTTGAACCGAACGTTGAACCGTTTGAATTGAGCTGAGCCTTGAACTTTTGCCGAAGTGTCGAACCAACTGAATTGAACCAAGCCTTTGAACCGAGCCGATGAACTTTGCAGTTGAACTGAAGCATTGAACTTTGCCGATGAACCGAGGCGTTGAACCGAGTGATTGAACCATCCGATGAACCGACTGATTGAACCAAGCCAATGAACCGACTGATTGAACCAAGGCTTTGAACCAAGCGATGAACTTTGGCGTTGAACCTCAGCCGTGAACCGGTTCAACGGTTCAAAGATGCTAACTCTTTGAAAGATCATGCTGTTGAACCACTTTAAGCTCACTTTCCTTATGAATTTCTTCGGACAAGAGTCCGAAAAAGCTTTGTAAAACCTTGCACTCTTTGACTGGTTCTTCATCTGCCGAAAGACTACACCTGCAAAGTCCGTAGAAATCTTGCAGAGTCCGTAGAAATTACAAGACTCGTGCAAAATAAAAAGTACTGGCTTAGAACAACATAAAAAAGAAGGGGGATCGATTTTTTGGCTTGTTGGGCAAAAAATGGTCAACATAAACAATTATGCAATATGCTATCTATACGAGTGTATGTAATTATCTAGTTTGCAACTTAATAAATATTACTCATGCATGTTCTTTGAATGCTTTAGACCTACAAGAACATTCTCTTGTATGCAAAAAATTAATATAGATATACAAATTATTAGTAAATTTAAACTCGGAGAAAGTAATCAACTAACATCTATTGCAATACTTTGTATATCGAAAGCATGACCAAATTAGATGTGTTAAACCTAACTAAATGATCACTTATTACACAACACTAAAGGAGAGGGTTCTAAAACCTCTAGGCAAATAATATCATGCAATAACCCTATCTAGATCTTCTAATGCATATATGCCATGACTCAATCCTATGATATATTTGGTGCTTGGCTATGAGACTTTTATATCATAGCTTTCTTGATTTTGATGTTTATTCAAATTGTGTTGTAGATATGATTATAATTTTTACAATATGTTTGAATTCATAGCTTACTATTATACTATTGACTAATACCATAGTGGGTGATTATAGACGATTCAATCTATTATGCTTAATAATATACATTTCAAATAATGTTATTTTATATAATATTGTTGACCAAATTTGACTTTTAGGCAAATTGGGTCAATCCATATATTTCTAAAAATTTTAAGGGTTTTCACATGTCCTATAGGGGTTTCATATTGGTCTAAATACTTTACTTATCCCTGGTCTAGCCTTGGTCTAAGTCCATCTTCCTTGTACTAGTCTAGTCAACCAAGGTCAACCTTGGTCAATTCTAGTCAAAATTGTTCAAGGGTTCAAATTGTGTTGGATATGTTCTAATATGGTCTTTGATATGTTTTAAGGTGTTTTAAAGTCATTAATTTATCCTTTACCATGTTTCATATGTCAAATATGTTTTTTGGCCACATTTTTAGCACAATAAATGACTTGTATGGACTTTTCAAAGAGCAAATTTATCACCAAGAGATATTTCAATGTGGAGGTCAGGGTATGTTAGTGATTAGTCAAAGGTCAGTCTAAGAAGCAGTTATATACAAAAAATAGGGGGTTTCCTTGATTTTAGGCCCATAATGGCACTTGTACGGACTTGAGAAGTCCTTTAGCAAAAAACATGGGATGGTGTCTCTTCAGCTCCTTAAAGTCATTTCCATGCGAGAAGGTCAAAAATTTAAATTTTATTTCTGTTTCTTCTTTCTTGTCCTTGTAAGCCAAGAAAGATCAATTTTAAATGCTTGGTGTGGACCGTATAATTGGAGTTGAGAGGAATGCTCGTGGTGGGTGAAGGTGCTCTAAGTCAGCTTCACTTCCATGGTAAGAAGTTTGGATTTCACAGTTTCTCCTTTATGAAGCATCACTTAGACTCCAGGCAGCATTTTATGCACTTTCATTCATGAGGGATCTATGTTTTGAGTTAGTTTCTGATTATTTTGCTTGGTTTTGACAAGTTGGTTGTTTTCAGGTGCTTCTCCATGTTATCTAAGACATTTACACAGGTTCTTCATTCTTCTTTTGGCTTTGGATCTCTCAAATAGTCAAGAAGCATTTCCTAGGATTGTCTTTGCTTACAAACTGCTCTTTTGCATCTTCAGTTGTATCAAGTGCCTTGAATGGAGGTTTTTCATGATGATATGAAGGAATTAAATGTGCCTAAGATGTTTTGAAGTCATAAAAGTGCATTTGATGATCAAATAAGGGACTATGAGGCCTAAATCATGCATCTTATTCATTTTTTCCCTTCATTACCTGCTACAACTCATCACCACCTATAGGTGGCCTAAACAGGAGTTTGAGAGAATCATTTGAATGTGAAAGTGAGTTTAGACATCACTTGGAACCATTACTTGATGAAATGGTACTTTATAAACTCATCCAAGGTGTAATAGATCTATTTGCGAAATTGAAAACACCTCCAAGAGTGTTGACTGTGGTTTCAGGCTTGTCTACCCAGAAAACACTAAACAGAGGGCTAAAAACATTTTGGGATTATCATATTTCATAGCTTCAAAGACTTTTCAATGCTCCTAGTTGTTTGGCTTTATATCCTCTGCCATGGATGAGCCCCTTGCCAAGTGAGAAGGGCAGTTGACAAAAAGGGGAAGGTTTTTCTAAGGGTCCAAAGGTGCCATGAAAGCACTAAATATATTTAGTGTTATCTACAATTCTAAGAACAAAAAGTGTTTTCTCCACCAAAGTTGAAACCTATACTATGCCACCATGATTAAGGTGCTTACAAACAATTTGTGGAATTGTTTAGATGTGAAGATCATCAAGGAGAAGATAATAGCACTATTATTGCCCTCCTTACATGCTCTGTCCGTACACTGTCTCAGAAAATACATCTACAACCAAGGTAGAGTTTCAATATTGAAAGAAGTATCTTCTTATATAGATGGAGTTTAGGTTATGTTCATGATTTCAAATGGATGATTAGAACCTGTATCAAGATCCCAAGTCTCTTCATGAATAGCAATGATTGCTCTTCAACCTATGAGCACCTACAGGGTTTAATAGATGTATATCTCGGTCCTACAGGCATAGAAGACTAAGTTGTAAAATAGGTGCTGGTAAAGCCATTGGCACAGGTTGTTATGAGAAGTAAAATAGGAAATTTGATAGAGCTTGTGTCTGAAAGATTAAATGAATTTGGTACCCTATTCTTAGTGCTTAGAAAATTCTCAAATGCTCTTCAGGGAAGGAAAATGAACACCTACAACAACAAGCAAATAATGACCTATAAATTTGATGCATGATTGGTGTCTATGGTTCTTATTGGAGGGAACCAATCCAATAAGTTATTTTTGGATGAGGAGGAGTTCATAAAAATTCTAACACACTTAGTACAAGTCCAAAAGTATACAAATTCATCTATAGGCAAGGTTAACAAGTGTCTCAATCCTACAGTCAATATGAACATAGTCTTATAAACTCAAATGCATTGAGGAGTATGTGAGAAGTTTGGGAGGTAAGGGAGAGTGAAGCACCTTCACCATATTCAACATGACCTTTGAAACTATTACAGAAAGTATTAAACAAATAAAAGGGACTCTAATATTGAGACACACAGTCCACTTCTGAGTTTCCTGTAGACAATGTCCTACAAGTCTATCCTATGTTTTCGTGCATTTGAGGGGTCAAATGGCAATGTCAAGGGCCCATTTTTTTTGTAGAAGGTGTATGTCACTTTAGGAATCCTAAAAAATAGTTGATTTTGTGGGACAGATAGGGGAAGTACCCCCTATTTTGTCTCAGATAGGGGGTACTTTCCCATGCCTAAATCATGTAAATCTTAAGAGATGAGCTAAAAACATGGACCCGAATGAGGAAAAACCTTCCCACAAGGTTTTTAGAGTTAAAACACACCCAAAGCAACATGAGAAACTTATCTAGGAGCTTTGAAGCCAAATAGGATACCCTAGGCAACAAGGGTTGCAGTTAAACCCAAGAGACAAGGTTAAAACCAAGGGGCCAAATAGGAGGTCATTTCCATTTCTAGTCTTTTCCAAGCATTCAAATCCTTTGATTCATGTTTGAAGAGGTAAAATGGATTTGTCCAAGCTATATATATGCAAGGAAAACATAAAAGGGTCATTTTGAGTCCTAAGAAGCAGGCATACTTGTGAAAACAAGGTTTAATCCTAAGGCAAATGGTGAGTCACTTGCATTTGTAGCATGATACGAACTTCCCAATGGCTAGGGACACATTTGTGGGATCATACTAGAGGTTTTGGAGCCCATTTTTCGTAGACAAACTCATCAAGAAGCCATTTTTGGCTTGGAATGAACTCAGACCCTCACAAAATGCAGGAAAAGAGTTCGAAGGGTGAACTTGAGATGCTTATATCTCTCATAACACTTTGCATGGGACCTTGAGTTTTCTGGGGAAGATGAAGAGGGTCCTCAAGAAGTCCTTAGTGGAATTGTATTAGAGTTCCAACATCTGTGCTTTATGAACAAATGTTAAGACCTAAAACCACTCCAAAACCCTTGTAAACCCTCTATAAGGACCCGATTGGGAAGATGAGATAAATTAAGCATCTAGATGCAGTGTAAAGGCCATGAAACCAACTTGAATTAGCATAGGACTCTCCAGGGACTTGACACATGTCACTGAAGTGTACTACACTTGTACGGATGGTGCAAAATAGGGCTCTTTTTGACTAATTTGTGTGGTTTGCAGGTGTGAAAGGGTTTCAGATGATCAAATCACTTTTGAGAGTTAGATTGAGAATATTTCTAAGTCTCCATGGCCATTTTATGAGGTATTTAAACTCCTAAGTGTGCCTACCATCTTTTTCATTTTAGCCAGTCAAAGTGAATGGACAATGAACACTTAGGAAAAGTGGTGAAACTCCATTTGGGAAGACTTTTAAGACTTGTTTCTTGAACCTGATGACTTGGACACTCTTGACATGTGTCATTCCTCCTTGGGCATGAAGCAAATTGAAGAATTGGAAAGGTTTTGGGTGTCAAGTGTGAGAGGTAAATGAAAAGGAGTCAGTTTGGGGATTGTTAGGGATGATTGTGCATGGAAAGAAGAATATGAATGATCATAGACCACTCTAATGCATATGAGGGCTTGTTATTAAACCCTCCCACTCATATCCATCATCAAACCTGACCCTATGCAGTGATGAGGCAGTTTTGTGAAGGCAAATGATGAAGGCAGTTTCTTATGTAAGCACAAGGGAATCTATGCCACATGTGGAGGATTTGGATAAATTTGAGAGAAATTTGTCCTTGATTCCCTTCAGAACCTATCTCATACATTATTTTATGATTGTTGTAACTCATTGCTTGACAAGTGTCTTTATGACTCTTGAGCTTCTCTTTCTCTCCCTCTCACAATTTCTATAAATTCTAGCCTTTTTGGCTATTGTATGGATCTCTCCACCTTGGTATGGCAAAATCCTGCCAAATTTTTTCCTTGAGCTAATAAAGATAGTTTTTTTACCTCATTCAAGATTTCACTAAGTGTACATAATGGTTGTTGGTCTTGTGCAAGTGTATTTTGACTTACCTTCACATGTTACTCTTCCTAGCGTCTTATGTGTTTGTAAGCTATCTTTTACAAGTAAACACGAAGTGTCTAATGTGGATTGCAGGTGTAGTGAGTAGTTTATTCAATAATGTTTCTTATAATGCCTATTGATTAAATCCTCATAACCTAGGCTTTCTTCAAGACCCCATGATTGAAACATTGATGTATAAGAGAATATTGTCATTGGATGAAGTGTATGTATAGGCTTATTTTGGTTCCAAGTGCATGTTAGATGGTGTGAGTAGACAAAATATTTGGTGTATCACCTCCCCTAGAGTATATTTACTTCCAGTTATCCTTCTCCCTTTTCATCCCCCCAAGAGTTAGTAGTAGGATTGATCAAAGTGGTACATCAAAGGGAACTAACCCCAAATCTAGAGATCCACCTCAAATTTGGGTCACCCACAACGCTGATGTGGTTCCATTGTGCCACTTGAATGAGGAGAGACTTGTCATGTGCTAAAGGGGTGCAAATTCAAGTGAAAACAAATACCATGCTCAGATATTGTTGATATCCATTACCATGACTATAATAATAGGTTGTATGAGCTAGGCTCGGTGGTGGACTTCGATAACTTGGGTGATAAGGGTATTGAGTAGTCAATTGACACTAATAGTTAGAATAATGAAAATGAGATCTTAAACCATTTTATTATCTTTTCAATTCTGTTGTAGTCCTAATTTGATGATTTTAATTTTTGTCTTGTTGGATGTCTTGTACTGCAAATGTTTTTTCTTACATGCATGCATTCCACATTTGATCTTATGATCTTTGGTTTGTTTGTATTTATCTCCCACATATTTGGTGGTGTTCATTTATTCAGTCTTGCCTGCTTACAGAAACTATGTCTTGTATGGGTTTGGTGTCATTTTGGACTATTTATTGTAATGCATCCTTAACTTATTATAATTATAGGCTTGTTAATCCATGGTTAATTTAAATGTTATTGACCCCTTTGGGGATCATGATACTCACACCATGCATTGATTTGGTAGGAGGCCATGATGTTGTTTTGGTTATGATTAGCATACTGATCATGATGGCTATGTGACTTGTGAAACTTTTTTGACTTACCCCCTTGGCATCATGAGAATATCGATTGATGTGATTTTAGGATTTTGCGATAATTAGTGTTTTTTTGGTTTTGGTTGTTCAAATCGATTCCCAAGCTGGGACATGAAGTGTTAGAGAAGTTTCAAGCTCCAGCTTGAACCAGTTATTTGGGCCATAATCTGAGGACCAAAATGGTGGTGTAAGAGTGAGTAATGATGTATTTCATTGCAAAATCCATTAATGGCAACAAGGAGAAAATGAGGCCCACATGGATAAGGAAGTATGGGGTTTGGTTTTCCTTGTGGTGGTCGGAAGCAGAAGGAAGGACATTCACCATTTTCCTTCTCTACGAGGAAGACATTGACTCCAAGTAAGTAATGCTTAAAATTTGACATAGTTGAAGAACTGCAAGCTCAATTTTTATTTTTTGGGTAAACCCTTTGAACCTATAAATGACTATAGGTTCACCATGAAGTTGTAAGATTTCATAATGAATCCACATTATTTTTGTAAATGTATTTATGTAATATTTAATGTTGTGTGGGTTGAAGAGTGAATATTGGGTATTAGGTTAAGACCCTATTGTCTTTATTTTCTTGTTTTTGCCGTTTTAAGTTCAATTTAGAGCACCATTATAAGTTCTTTTGATTTAAAGCCCTAGCTAGGTCAGGTTTGTTGTATACTAGGTTTTCTTTTCTTTTTGGCTTGGCGTGGTATCCAGTCTTGTTGAATTTGAAACCCTAATAGGTATTGAATATTATTTTAGAGGAGATGTTGATGTTCGAGCTATCTTTGTTGGTTTGATGTTTAGTCCATTATTGTAGCTGTTGGAATGGTGGATGACTTTTTTTTTGTGAAAATGTTATTTTCGCTATAGGTGGCTATTTCAATAAATATAGTAGTTGTGTTCTTTTTAAATCTTGATTAAGAACATGTATGGTTGAGCAACGCATTTGGTGTCTTGAGTTATGTGTTTTATGTCTTGGGTAAGGAATCCACTCTTTTACATAGGTTTTGTAGGATATTGTAGTATTATTTATTCTTGATTATTTTTAGTGTTGTTGAAATTCTGTCGAGGTACTTTTAGTATCTGCATGTAAGTTGGGCGATCATCTTATTTTGCTTAGTTGTGAGCTTCTTTCATTTATAAATTATTGTTTAATTTAAATCTTGGTGAATTTATTGAGTGAGTCATCTTTGAAATTATTGAATGAATTGGTGTACTTTGGTGACACCCAATTCTTGTAAGACGCTAGTTGGTTGATTGGGATGCATGCATAATCCAATGGAATGTTTTGGACTACTGTTATTGTCCTTTTTCTGTGAAATGATTCATTGTGAATTTTCTACCTAGTGTTATCCCTTTTTGGTTTATGATTGTTGCTCCCATTTTGATCCATAGCTTCAATCTCATAGCACATGCTCATTCTCTTTCTCCAAGTCTAGATGTTTGATTTTCACCATAGAGTCGATGGTTGGGGTGGTTGGGGCCACTGATGGTTGGGCTCTGTAGAGTAAATTTTTTACTCTACGTTGTATTCCGATTCTCATTCGTGCTGCAGTTTTGTTCTTGCATACCTTGGTCATGGCGGCAAAAGATTTGAAACAGAGCGTGGGTTTGTTTATTTTATTTTGATTCATTTTCTACCTAAGTGTCAAAGGGCAGCGGAAGCTGCCAAGTGTCACTTTTTGAGTTACCGAACGAGCCAAGTGGAGTCGTCTGAGGCACCTTTCCTAATTTTCAAGAGAGCCATGGATCGTGCCACGTATCCAATGGCAACTCGGTAGAACACATCACGTGTCGGCACCTGCGTTTCATTCTATTTTTGATAAAGGTTTTCAACAAGCTAAGTAGCAGGAAGAAGCGGAAAGCGCTAGGTGGCAGTCACGGAAGGCCTTGGACTACTTTTTCAGAGGAAAGCGGAAGTCACCACGTGTCAACTTCTGAGAGATAATTAGTTCAATGCCTGGGTTCAATGCCTTGGTTCAATGTTTTTAGTTCAATACCTCGGTTAATGTGTAAATGGCGCGCAGTGTTGAACCGTTGAACCATTGATCCAATTTAGTTCATCGAGCGGTTTAAGGGAGTGTCCCAAAAAACCAAAGGGTTCAGGAACCCTTTTGGAAGGCAGTAGGGCGTTTGTTTTATTTTGTTTAAGTACCGAAGAGCAGCGGAGGCCGCCAAGTGTCACTATCCGAGCACCTTTCTACTCCATTCCCAAGGGAAGCAGAAGCCGCCACATACCCTTAGCTAAAGAAGTGGAAGATGCCACGTATCTTCTCAAGAATAGCGGAGGCCGCCAAGTGTCAATTTCTGAGAGATCGTTTTCAAGCTTCATTGTCGAATAAAATTGTGGTGGGTCCCGGGTGTTATTTCAAAGGTTTGTGGAAGCTGCCAAGTGTTACCATTCGGAGGAGCCTAATATGTGCCCCGAATAATTCTACATCATAGTTAAAGAGAAGCGGAGAGAGCTGCGTGTCTTTGATAAATCAGGCGGAAAGTGCCAAGTGTCGTTCTCTAATGCCTTCTAAGTGACAGATAATTTCAAGAAATCGACTAAGTGTCCTCTCCCGTTTCAACAGAACAGAGTGTTTCGTGTATCTATTACAGCAAAGTGAGATGGAGGAAAACTCGGCGGAAGTTATTTCTGGTAGCTGAAATAGTTCACTAGGTAGATTTTTGGAGCCTGCAAGCATTAAAAGGGCCGTCTGTTTGTCCCCTGTAAGCGGAGGCAAAATGGACAGTTGTGCGGCTAAGCAGGTGATGGAATGAAGAAATTCAGGCGCGAGAAGTGGTACTAGATATAAATCGACACGCCACAGTCAGAACAGCCATCCTGCTCCAGCATGGCCCTTCTTGATAAGACCAGGATACATCCAAGGCATTGAAAGCGCCCTCTGTTTGTCCCCTGAGAGTTAAGTGGAGTAGAATTGCGCAGGAAAAGGGATGATGGAAGGAGACATCTGAAACTATAAAAGGACAAGATAATCAAGAAAAGAAGGAGGATTATATAGTTTAGACTTGCTAGAGTTGTGACCAAGTAATATCATTTGCTTTTGTCTCATTTTTTTGAATTGTAAAGTTGATGTAACTGTGCATATTTCTGTGCCTTTTATATGGCTGAATGAATTAAGAAGATTGAACTCTATGCCTTTGTTGATACTATTTGTGTCATTTGCAAAATTAGTCTAAACTGTAGATTTTCTAGAGTTGTGATTATGAATGGCATTTGCTTTTGTCTCATTTTTTTGAGTCAGAAGTTATACATAATTGTACGTGTTTCGCGCCTCTTATGTGATCGAAAGATTATTATAAAGAAATTGAACCCTATGCCTTTGTTGACATTTTCTGTATCTCAACAAAAGAAGCCTCTGTTATGAGCCTTTGTTTCTATTATTTCAATTTTTGACATTGATCATGTACTTATTTGCTCTTAAATGTAAATGAATCCTACATATAGTCTCATTGTGCTTAGGATTAGAATCAAATTACACTCAGGTGCATCACCATAGTTAGGTTTCATTTCCTACATTTGTGTTTTTGTTTAATTTTCTATCTTTTTTCGCTCACACTTGATACAAAAGAAGAGACCAACTTCTCTAAAATCTGGAGGTTGTTTCAAGCTGCAATATCCCACAGCTTGAAACTTCCCATTGTTGTTGATTAAGATCAAGCACAATTTTAAACATCAACAATTTTTGGCATGCCCGATGGGACTAGTCTTGAAGTTTCTTTCAAGACTGCATGAACCAGAGAGCTACGAGGAGTCAGAGCTGTGGACCAGTCACCAGGTCACAATCTGCTACAAATCCAGGTATTCTTTTGCCACTTCTGGTAACGAGTCTAAGGAGAAGAGCTAACCATTTTGCACCAGTACTAAATATGGGAGCCCCTATACCTCCAAAAAATTATGCAAGTTGGAACACTGGTAGTCCTCTGATCCTCCCAGTACCATCAGCTACTTGGGATCCTATCCCAGTAAATGCCTTGAAAGCTCTACCCAAATTCAGTGGGCAAGACTCTAAAACACCTGAAGAACATCTTCAAGATGTATCGGATGTCTGTGTTATACATGTTATCACACAACAGAATGTGGCTATAAGGTTATTAGCAGCTTCTTTTAAAGGGAAAGCTTTAGAATGGTACAGGTCCCTGACTCCCAATTCAATATCCACGTGGGATGAACTCAGAGATCTTTTCTTTGAAATATTTTCAGAGAAGGGTGACAAGTCTTCTTTGTTACAACAGTTAATCACCATTCAAAGGGGACCTCAAGAGGCCATGACGGACTTCAATTCCAGATCTCAAAAGACTTGAGATAGAATCCCTACTACAGCTAGACCATTACCAGGTATGGCTATAGTGTTTTATCTTAAGGCTTTGAATTCAGACATATCTGTTATGATTCAGGCACTTGGAGGACACACTTTGCCCGAAGCTTATGACTATGTTGTCAGAGCTAAAAACAATTTGATAGATGCTGGGAAGCTGCCCCCAAGGCCCCTCATGCCCTTGTTTCCAAAAATTTCCTTGCCATTACCTCAAGAAGTTTCTAAACCCACGGCCCCACCTATGTCTATGTACACTTACTCTCAACCATATACTAAAGAACTTGTCCCTACTCCATCATCTGAGATGGATGATATCAAGAACATCCTAAGGACATTTTCTAATGAGATGATAAATATAAAGAGACAACAAGATACCTTCCCTAAGCCTCCTTATCAAGGCTATCAAGGAAACAGGTTTTCGTCTCAACCAAACCAATATCAAGGTCCTCTAAAACAAACTAACCATCAACCAACGAATCAATTAGTTGCAGTTCCCACACCCTCACAGACCATTTCTCCCAACTCAAATAGGGAGATGGTTCCAAGATAGAATAATTATGTGGATGATACTAATGCTTGGTGTTTCCTTTGCAACGATGTTCATACACCCAGAGATTGTCCTAGGGGTAATCTACAACAAAGGGTGGCTGAGCAGAGAAGAATGGATGGTCAGTTTGCCAGTACCAGTAACAATCAAGCCTACCAGTCTCTCGGTATGTAGAATTCAGTTCTAGTGGCTCAGATGCAAGGAATGTCCTTGAAACAAGAGAAAGAAATAGCCTCAGAATATGCTTTATTTTCATGGGTCAAAGATGAAGAAGCAATTTTCTTGAACGAAGCATCTACCTCTCAAAGGCCAGTGGTGCAATCTGATTATTACACCAGATCAAAGAGGAGAATGCTGGAGCAGCCTGAGATTGTGAATGGACAAGTCATGAATAATCCTCCATCTCAAGGGCAAAGAAACGCTACTGTTAGACAAGAAATGCCTCAACCGGTACAAGACCAGGGGATTCTTACCCATATTCAAGAAAAAATGAGGTATCCTTATGCCCAAAAGACCCAGTCTTTGGGACCAATCAATGTGGTGGATCAATTAAAGAAGACTCCATCACAAGTGTCAATATGAGATATTTTAGCTATTCTTGAACAAAAGACACTGCTGCAAGAAGCTTTGCAAGGTCAAGCAGTTCCCAAAGGTGTTGTTACCAAAGAAGGACCTATTGGAAAAGAAAAGCTCAAAGGCACAGTTCCTCAACAGACAACAACCTTTGTGAATGATGCAACACAAGTAAGTAAATCCAAGCCAGAGCCTTTCTATTTGACTCTGATAGTTGGAAAAAAAACTCTTGCATAATGCATTAATAGATTCAGGAGCTAGTACAACTGTGGTGCCCAAGAAAATAGCTGATACTTTGAAAATAAAATATGAACCCCTTACAAAAGGAGTTATGCAGCTAGATGGCAAAACAGAGCAAACCATAGGGAGAATTAAACAACTTTCATTATAGTTATACACATGTCCCAATATAATTGTCAACTGAGATACAGTTGTCATAGATATACCTCCTATTTTTGGTTTATGTTTATCCAGAGACATTACAACAAAAATAGGAGGATATATGTCTCTTGACTGGTCTCACCTCATTCTGAGAACTAGATACAGTTTGAAGATGAAAATCTTATCTGAACCACTGCCCAAAGACCATATCACCAACGAACCAACAACAAGATTAGAATCAGATCATGCCATGTTAAATAAAGAAGAAATGATTTTTGTTGAAGAACTAGGCGACTGGACTGAGCATGATCAAGAAGAAGAAAACAACCAGTTGTTGGCTATGATGCATAGCGACCCGTATGGGAACTATGACTCTACTGGTCTAGGCACATATGTCATTTTTGATGAAGACCAGGCAATCCCAAACATTGTAAGAGTAGAATCGCCCACTACTCAAGATTCAGAGATTTGGACTTTGAATTTTGATGGGGCTAGAAGTAAACATGGTGCTGGAGCAAGAATTTGTCTTACTGCTCCAAATGGTGATAAAATTTTAAGGGCCATCCGATTCTAATTTGCTTGCACTAATAACGATGTTGAGTATGAATCTCTAGTACATGGGCTCTTGTTAGCTAAGAAAAAGGGAATAAAGAATCTAAAAGTGAAAGGAGATTCAGAATTAGTAGTAAAACAAATTAGAGAAAAGGCAGCAGCCAAAAATGTGAGAATGAGATCCTACAGGCACAGGATCTGGGATTTGATAGAAGATTTTGAAGCTTTCAATATTGAGATAATCCCTAGAAGTCAAAACTCTGAAGCTGATAGGATGGCCCAGATTGGCCCACAATTTAACCCAGCAACTGGCCTATTGGTTAACAATGAGTCAGTAAAAGTTATAGTGAGGCCGACTATTCCAGATAATGATGAGAATTGGCAAGTATTTGAAAATGATGCTCAGTAAGTCTCTTTCTTACAACAATCAGATGAGTTTGCTGATTAGTTGCAAACCAAAATTGAGGAGACATATGGTGATCAGGGTATACAATTGAGGACTAATAAGCTCCCCAAGGGATTGATCACCTTAGAAAGCTTGTTTGACCAAGAGGATGTAAGCCTGGAAAATAAAAGGTTTCAGGTAGACAAAGCAGACTATTCTGAAATAGAGGTGAGTGACGAGAAAAGGCTAAAATTTGGAAACTCTGCAACTCAAGAAGAGAAAGAAAGACTAATTGAATTGTGCTAGAGATATGACAAAGTCATAGCTTGGAGCTATGAAGACCTTCATGGATACAATCGAGACATTATTCAGCACACAATAGAACTAGCTGAAGGGTCTAAGCCCATTAGATAGAAACAGAGGCCAGTAAATCCAAGGATTGAGCCTCTAATGGTAGACGAGTTGCAGAAACTTTTAGATTTCAAAATAATATTTCCAATCAAGCACTCAACCTGGATTTCAAATCTAGTACCAGTTAAGAAAAAGAATGGAGATGTAAGACTGTGTGTAGATTTCAGAGATCTAAATAGAGCATCTCTGAAAGACCACTATCCCTTGCCCTCCATGGAACAAATTCTACAAACTATCGCTGGATCAGAGAGGTTTTCTTTACTAGATGGTTTCTCTAGATACAATCAGATTTGGTTAGCTGATGAAGATCAGTAAAAAACTACTTTTACTACCAAATGGGGAACATTTGCATATGCTAAGATGCTTTTTGGTCTATCAAATGCAGGAGACACCTTTTAAAGAGCTATGGATATAGCCTTTGGGGAACTTATAAATAATATTATCCTGGTCTATCCGGATGACCTCACTGTATTTTCAAAAAATGTTGATGATCATTTTGATCATTTAAAATCTGTCTTCAAGAAATATCATGATTTTGGGATATCATTGAATCCCAAGAAATGCATCTTTGTTATACCTCAAGGCAAATTGTTGGGACATATAGTATCTAAAGGAGTTTCTATAGATCCTGAGAGAATTGCAACTATAATGAACCTACCTCTTCCAGTGAATAAAAAGGCAGTTCAGTCTTTTTTAGGGAAGATCAATTTTGTTAGTAAATTCATATCTGATTTTATGAGCTTGGTAAGACCAATGACACTCTTGCTAAAGAAAGACCTGGTCTTCAAATGGACTACAGAAGGAAGGCAAGCCTTTTAAGAGGTTAAGAAGGCTATCTCAGCAGCCCCAGTGCTCAAAAACCTAGATTTTTTCAATCCCTTCGTAATGTATGTCTATGGAGGAGAGTCAAGTATTGTTGCTGTCTTGACTCAAAAGAACGATAGGCTGGAAGGGGAACACCCAATAGCCTTTTTTTGAAGAACTCTTAGGGATTATGAGACCAGGTACAATTTTGTGGAAATACAAGCCTATGCCATGGTAAAAGCCCTCATGAAATTCAGGTATATGATATCAGGAAACAAGATTTTGATACTTGTAGCTCACCCAAGTGTCAGGGAATACATCATGGAGGGAGAAATTACTGAGAAAAGAGCCAATTGGATCACTAAGATTCTTGAATATGATGTGGAGGTCAGACCCACCAAGCTAGTCATAGGCAGGGGTTTGTGCCAATATATAACCCAAGAGCTTGAAAAGATATTACCTAAGGAAGCAGATGCAGAAGGAGGGACAAAGACGGTGTTAAAAATACAAGAGGTTGATCAGGAATCTTGGATCACAAGCAAGATTCATTTCATGAAAAATGGGATTTATCCGAGAGAACTCCCTCAAAATAAGAGGAGATATTATAGGATACAGGGAGTTCATTTTATTTTAATTGAACAAGTCCTTTTCAGAAGAAATTCTGATAAAAAATTGTTAAGATGTGTAGAACAGGCTGAAGCTAAGAGAATACTACATGAAATGCATCATGGAGTATCAGGGGGCATTTTTCTGCAAAGACCACATCCATAAAAATAAGTGAGGCAGGATATTTCTGGCCTACTTTATTTGCAAATTGTTATTAGCTGGTTAAAAAATGTCAATCCTGCCAATATTATATGGGGATGAGGAGGAATGCAACCATGCCCCTTAGTCCTATAATTGTGGATGAACCTTTTGCTCAATGGGGTCTTGATTTCATTAGGATGATAAATCCAGTGTCCAGTATGGGTCACAAATAGATATTAACTGCCACAGACTATTTCACTAGATGGATCGAGGCAGTCCCACTTAAGGAAGCAACAGAGAATGTGATTCTAAATTTTTTAGGGAGTATCACTACTCGCTTTGGGGCTCTTCGCACCATAATTTTAGATAACGCTAAAACATTCTTGGGGTCTAAAGTGTCCGACTTTGCCTTGAAACATGGAATATATCTGAAAACTTCATCTAACTATTACCCTCAAGGTAATGGTCTAACAGAATCAACCAACAAGAACCTGATAAGACTCATCAAAAGAGTAGGGGCTGATCATCACAAAGAGTGGCATAAAGTACTTAATCTAGCACTATGGGCTGATAGAATCATGCCTAAGTAGGTGATCAAAATGTCCCCATATGAATTGGTATATGGAAAGTCTGCTGTGATTCCCCTAAGCTTGGAAATCCCTGCTCTCCAGCTGATCAAACAAATTGAAATTAAAGAAAATGGCCCCATGCAGGTCAAACTCACAGAACTTTTGGAAGTTTAGGAAAAGAGGGATACAACCCATGATTCATTGATTAAGCATCAGGGGATGGTTAAGAATTGTTTTGATAAAAGGACTTCGAATCCTAATTTTGAAGTAGGCTCAATGGTTTTGAAATGGGATGCAAGGGCCACCAAGCCGGGTCAACATACCAAATTTGAAGCATTATGGACTGCCCCGTATAAAATTTGTGCATACAAGTAAAAGAATTCATTCAAGCTAGAGTCGATGGAAGGAGAACCTCAAGAGATTCCTGTAAATGGAATCTATTTGAAGCATTTCAATTGACTTGGGTCTCTAATGTATTATAGTTAGATAGTTTCCCTTTCTCGCATTAGTTTTTCGTTGTTTTCCCGCTTTTCTTTTTAAATAAGTGTTTTAAACACATGATCGATGACTCTTTTAAAGCTATAAATTTCACAATTTTGATCTAACAGAATGTGGAATTTTCTTTTTGAGCAGGCTCAAAAGTCCTAGGGGTCACGAGTAACTGTAGAATAAAATTTTTACTCTACGTTGTATTCCAATTCTCAGTCGCGCTGCAATATTGTTCCTGCATACCTTGGTCGTGGCAGCAAAAGATTTGAAACATAGTGCGGGTTTGTTTATTTTATTTTGATTCATTTTCTGCCTAAGTGTCAAAGGGCAGCCAAACCTGCCAAGTGTCACTTTTCGAGTTACCGAACGAGCCAAGTGGAGTCATTCGAGGCACCTTTCCTAATTTTCAAGAGAGCCGCGGATCGTGCCATGTATCCAATGGAAACTCGGTGGAATGCATCACGTGCCGGCACCCGCGTTCCATTCTATTTTTGGCAAAGGTTTTCAACAAGCTAAGTAGCAGGAAGAAGTGGAAAGCGCCAGGTGGCAGTCACGGAAGGCCCTGGACTACTTTTTCAGAGGAAAGCGGAAGTCACCATGTGTCAACTTCTGAGAGACAATCGGTTCAATGCCTTGGTTCAACGTTTTTGGTTCAATACCTCGGTTAATGTGTAAATGGCGTGCAGTGTTGAACCATTGAACCATTGAATCATTTTAGTTCATCGGGCGGTTCAAGGGAGTGTCCCAAAAAACCAAAGGGTTCAGGCACCCTTTTGGAAGGCAGTAGGGTGTTTGTTTCATTTTGTTTAAGTACCGAAGAGCAGCGGAGGCCACCAAGTGTCACTATCTGAGCACCTTTCTACTCCATTTCTAGGGAAAATGGAAGCTGCCACATACCCTTAGCTAAAGAAGCGAAAGATGCCACGTATCTTCTCAAGAACAGCGGAGGCCGCCAAGTGTCAACTTCTGAGAGATCATTTTCAAGATTTATTGCCAAATAAAATTGTGGTGGGTCTCGGGTGTTATTTCAAAGGTCTGCAGAAGCTTCCAAGTGTCACCATCCAAAGGAGCCTAATATGTGCCCCGAATAATTCTACAACATAGCTAAAGAGAAGTGGAGAGAGCTGCGTGTCTTCGATAAATCAGGAAAAAAGCACCAAGTGTCGTTATCTGGTGCCTTCTAAGTGATGAAGAGAATTTTAGGAAATCGACTAAGTGTCCTCTCCCATTTCAATAGAACAGAGTGTTCCGTGTATCTGTTACAGCAAAGCGAGATGGAGGGAAACTCAGTGGAGTTATTTTTAGTAGCCGAAATAGTTCACCGAGTAGATTTTTGGAGCCTGCAAGCATTAAAAGGGCCATCATTTGTCCCCTGTAAGCGGAGGCAGAATGGACAGTTGTGCGGCTAAGTAGGTGATGGAATGAGAAAATTCAGGTGCGGGAAGTGGTACTAGATATAAATCCACACACTGTAGTCAGAACAGCCGTCCCGCTCCATCATGGCCCTTCCTGATAAGACCAGGATACATCCAAGGCATTGAAAGTGCCATCTGTTTGTCCCCTGAGAGTTAAGTGGAGTAGAATTGCGCGGGACAAGGGATGATGGAAGGAGACATCCGAGGCTATAAAAGGACAAGATAATCAAGAAAATGAGGATTATATAGTTTAAACTTTCTAGAGTTGTGACCAAGTAATATTATTTTCTTTTGTCTCATTTTCTTGAATTGTAAAGTTGATGTAACTATGCATGTTTCTGTGCCTTTTATATGGCTGAATGAATTAAGAATATTGAACTCTATGCCTTTGTTGATACTGTTTGTCTCATTTGCAAAAGTAGTCTAGACTGTAGATTTTCTAGAGTTGTGATTAGGAATGTCATTTGCTTTTGTCTCATTTTCTTGAGTCGGAAGTTCTACATAACTGTACGTGTTTTTGTGTCTCTTATGTGATCATAATATACTTATAAGGAAATTGAACCCTATGCCTTTGTTGACATTTTCTATATCTTAGCAAAAGAAGCCTCTGTTATGAGCCTCTGTTTCTATTATTTCAATCTTTTACATTGATCATGCACTTGTTTGCTCTTAAATGTAAATGAATCCTACATATAGCCTCACTGTGCTCAGGATTAGGATCAAATTACACTCAAGCGCATCGCCACAGTTAGGTTTCATTTCCTGCATTTGCGTTTCTGTTTAATTTTCTATCATTTTCCCCCCATACTTGATACAAAAGAAGAGACCAGCTACTCTAAAATTTGGAGGTTGTTTCAAGCCGCAATATCCCACAGCTTGAAATTTTCCATTGTTGTTGATTAAGATCAAGCGCAATTTTAAACATCAACAGGGTCATAGGACTATGCATGAGAATTTTCTATGCTGGAAGTACTCTTCATTTCTAGTTAGATTTGAGTTAGTGGTGTATTTATAATTTTGATGTAGATGCTCTTACACTTCAGTTGTATTCTAATAGTTGTTTAAACAAGTGAAGAGTCATTCAAACATTCCTAAATTATATTATAAATTGTTCTTTCATTACATGTTTTCATTTTAGGTTAATTCGATAATGCTTAAAGTGCAATGTTAATTTGAATTGCTCAGAGTAGGAGCACTATTGTGTTTGATTACTTAGTGATATTGATTTATGTACATTAAGAGGGCTCTCACTTTAAATTGGAAGTCCTTAGTGTACTTAAAATAGTATTGTGTCTGTACTAACCATTGAAATATGGAAATTGGTGTATTCTTTAGTCATGTTACAATTGTAAATGATTAAGCTATAATGGTTCAAGGATTATATCTTATGTTATAATTATCTTAAGAAGTATGCAGAGCTAAGTTAATAAATGATTGTTCAAGTATTATATGTTTTCTTTTCTTTTGGGATAATTAATATTTAACTTGGAAATGGTAACATGTAATATTACAAATAGTTTAAGTGAAGGATTTGATAATAATATTGAGTGCTATTTCCTAAAACAATTCATTTAGATATTAGATTATATTTAAATGTTGAAATTCTAACTCGATTTGGTAGAAGTTAAAGATATTAGTTTTTTTTTCATGTTATTATACATGCGATATTTGTTAGTCATAGTAGCATGGATCTTGATATTCTAACCAAATGGATAAATATTTATAAGGCTGTGTCAGTTCTACTGTTTGTTATTCTTGTCTCTCATATGAGCATTGCGTGAGGTTGTGCTTGATTTTCCAAACCGTAACATTAAATAATATGCAAGATGCAAGTTCAATTATTATTTACTTCTTGATTTATAATCTTAACATATTATATAAGGATTATAGTTGGCTTTGAGGCACTGGAATATATGATTCAATCAACTGTTGGATTGGATGTTGATTCTTTTTGGACAAAATAGTTTCAATATAATGTTGCTATTTCAATTAGATGATTGGCATTCTGTCTAAATGACTAATTAGATGACAACATTAGCATTGATATTATGTTGTTTGTAAATGCAATAGTGTTAATATTATTTTATGTTTTAGTTACAACTAGTGTACGAATGAAAAACTTATAAATTAAGTATAATAATCAAAATTAGGTCTCATTCTAAACTTATATCATTATTACTGCATTTTTTGGGCATTGAAATAGCCTAACAAGTAGATATGAATTGGAAGCTTTTCCTTTCTTGTGTCATATGATTAAGGGGGTTAATATTTAAATCTATTCTTATGAAGTTATTAAATGGTAATATTACCTTCGGTTTATGCAAAATGTATTTTTCTTATTTTAGGAACATCAAAGTATGCATATGATGTGTCTATTTCTTTTTGTATGTGGTGAAGCATATATAAGATATTAATGTGGAACTTATGTAGCTGGGATGATTATTCAACTTAAACCAAGTCAAGATAACAAAGGAATTGGAAATTGTTAAACATTCTAATATAGAATATAAGCATGAATTATTGAGACATTTAATTTCAATATTGATTGACCTTAATATTTTCAAACTTAATAAACATGAAAATAATAAGAACAACTAAATGAAAAGTAGGCATAAAATAGAGATACGACCTCTATTTATTGATTTGTGAGATGGTTGAGAGTATTGAATGTGTAATTAAAATTTAACTCTTGTTGATTGCAAGTAGATGTAGCGAACTCTTATGGGGTATTATCTATCTCTAAGGTAAACTATCGGGACTCAGATAACCTTTGAATGTTAAATTAACATTGTACAATGAAAACATGCCTTCATTACTATCATGCTAGAACAAATCAATCACGGTGCAATGATTATAAGTAATGATCATGGTCAAATGGCTAAAAGGGATAACATGGACACATGGCTTCTCCTTGCACAAAGCTTGAAAGAGTTAAAGTGTTTCAAAAGCTTATATTGTATTAATTTTAAAAATAGCCCTGTAATTCCTATTTGATGATTTCAAAATATTTGTAAATCTTGTATTTGAAATGTTGCATTGTTTCTAGTTTTCAAATTTATATGTTTCGCTGTGTGATTAGTTAGATAATCTCAATTCTTATTAATTACTCTTTTAGATTACTAATATTGACTATGTAGACTAATCAGGGATATTTTATTGTCACATTATCAATGCCATAATCCTGAATAAGCCATCTACTTCGCCTAACCATTAATTAGACTCATTATGGAGAATAAGAGGATTGCTTAGGGTTAAGAACCCTTAGATGACCCTATCAGGGAGATAATTTGATGGTATAGAGTTCTGAATTTATCAATGTGGACCCCCACACTAATGTACTATGAACTATATGTTTCTAATGGTAATATTTTCTTTCATATAAAACCCTCTAATAGTGTTTACCACTAATTAAGAATCTACAGTGACCTAATTCAGTTATTCGTTACTTGTAAATTGGTGTATATAATATAAGAGACATATTTACGCATTAGGGAGAGTGTATCAGGCCCTACATGTAGTTCTGTTTGTACTCTAAATATAAATAATCTTAATAATAATTTTTTTAATTCATTATTTGAAGTTCTTTCAACTGATATCATATCAGAGTTACTGCTCTAAGGGAACTCTAGGAGATGGTTTCTTAAATATGTACTCTGCCTAAGCCATCATTGTGTGCCTTTTTAGGTAGATGGTTATAACTAATCCAGTGGTGTTAATGTTGGTAATGATCAAGTTAATGATATACCCATAAGATGAAGGGGTAGAAGAAGAGGTAAGAGCCGTGGTGCCCAAAATCTCAATTAGAATAAGGATGAACCTCCTCTCAATAATGATGATAGCATCAATGAAACACTCGATCTTAATACAACCATAGACAACCTTACTAATAAACATGAACAAGTCCTTAATGGGATCCTAACAACATTGAGTGCCTTCTAAGGCAAGATAGAAAATCAAGAATGTAGATTGAATAATCTAGAAGATGTTCCTCATGAAGAAGTGCTTTGTTTGAAGATTGGTCAAGTAGAAGAGCAGGTGATCTAAGAGATACCTTTGACTATGGTTGACCCATTCATCAAAGTGTTTAAAAATCTTCCACCACCCATTTTTTTAGGCAAAGAATCTAGAGATGTAGCTGATGCATGGCTTGTAAATATATAAAAGTATTTCAATCTGCATAATACACCATCTAATGTTAAATCTAGGGTGGTATCCTACTAGCTAGTTGGACCTACTACTTTATGGTTGAATCATCTATGTGTCTTAGAAGGATATCAACCTATGAATCTTAACTTGACAAATTTTGAAGGACAATTTTGAAAAAGGTACTCAAGTGCCAATTTTAAGGAGTAAAAAATAATTGATTTTTAACTGTTAATATAGAAAAACATGATTGTTAGAAAATAAGTTCTTGATCCTATTAAGTCATGTGAACTATATGCATGACAAAGAGACAAAAGTAACTAAATTCAAGTTGTGGTTTAAAGAATTATTAATGCATGATGTCAATATGACAAACCCAAGAAACTTGGTAGTTGTCATTGAATCTGCTCATAAGGTAGAAGAGAAACAAAAGTCTCGACAGAAGATGAAATAAGATTTTAAAATGAATAGGTAGCAATTTGAGGCCAAAATAACTTTCTTTTACCTAATAATTTCATAAAGTTAAATCAAAATCATAAATTTTAGGAAAATAATAGAAAATAAAATAGAGTTTAGGGTCAAAATAGAAATTTTAGGTCCCTAAGCTCCTAAAAACAGAGTTCTACAACAAGGATCAAAATTAGAATAGTCAACGTGGACCATCCACAGGGGAAAATATTATTCCTATAGCTCCATAAAAGACTATTGTATGTTGGAAATGTGGTGATAAACACTACCATAAGGATTTCTCCAAACTAAAACTAAGACAACCAACAGATCATTAGGGGTATACAACTATAGATAACATGATCGTTGATTTATAGGCTACCTCGATTGAAATAAAAAGTACTATACATGGTATTTCAATATCTATTTTAATTGGTTCTAGTGTAACAAATAGTTTTATTTTACCCATTGTTTCTAGTCAATGCAAATTAAAACTTTCTTGGATAAGATAAGGATATGAAGTTGAGTTTGGTACTAGTAAGAGGGTGCCTATCCAAGAATATTTGGAACAAGTTGAGTTTGATTTTTCTATTTTCAGAATTAAGGTAAATCTATTTTCAACACCCTTAGGGTCCTATGATGTCATATTCTATATGGACTAGTTACAACATCATTAAGCAACACTTGATTGTTCTAAAAAAAATGCAATGCATTGATGAATTGAGAAAACATGTGCAAATACAAGGCTTCTAAGGACTAAAATCATGAAAAATACTTTTAGCTCTACAATTAAAAAGGGCTATGAAAAAAAGTTTTAAGCTCTATGTAGTTCAATTACAATATTTACTTAAGGAAAAAGAACATCCCTACGAAGATTTTCTAGTTTTAAGAGAATTTATGGATGTTTTTCCTGAAAAATTACTTGGTCTTCCACTTAAGTATGAGTTGTAATTCTGTATAGATGTTATGTCAAGGGCTGCCCCTACATCAAATGTCCCTTATCAAATGAATGTGACAAATTTACAAGAGTTGAAGGTTTAGCTACAAGAACTTATGGACAATGAGAACATTAGAAAAGTATTTCTCCTTGGGGTGCTCTGGTGGTCTTTACGAAGAAGAAAGAATTTTGAGGCTATGCATTGATTATTGCATGGTCAACAATGTAAAAATTAAGAATTGTTTTCCATTATCAAGGATTGATGATTTGTTTGACAAAACGAAGGATGCAACAATCTTTTCTAAAATTAACTTAAGATCAATTATCATTTGCTAAAAATTAAGAATGAATACATTCATAAAATAACATTCTGAACTCAATATGGTTACTATGAGTTTATTGTTTTGCCATTTGGCTCAATCAATGCACCAACTGTATTTATAAACTTGATGAACAACATGTTCAAGGATTTTATAGACAAGTTTGTACTTGTATTCTTGGATGGGATCCTTATTTATTCAAAGGATGAGGTTGAACATGATCAACATTTAAGTCTAGTTATGTAAAGATTAAGGCAACATAAACTATATATAAATTTATCCAAATATGCTTTTTATCAATCTGAAATACACTATCTGGGTCACATTATTTCTAAGGCATTGCTATAGATCCAACAAATATTCAAGCTATTCAAGAGTGGCTTGCTTCTACTAATGTACACAAAGTGCATAGTTTTATTCGACTAGCTAAGTACTATCATCAGTTCGTAGAAGATTTCTCCCACCTAGCCAATCCTATCACTTCCTTATAACGTAAGGGAAATAAATTTATTTAGACACCTCAATGTGAAGAGACTTTTTATAATCTTAAAATTCTATTGATAACAACTCCAATTATGATTATTCTTGATCCAAATAGTAACTTTGAGATTTGGACTGATGCTTCTAAAGAGGGATTCAGTGGCATCTTGACTCAATATGGTAAAGTGGTGGCCTAAGATGGCACACCGTTTTAATGAACATGAGAAGAATTATCTTACCCATGATTTATATCTTTCTACCATAGTGAAATTTATGAAATAATGGAAGCATTTCCTATTGGAAAAACATTTTAAGGTGAAGTCTGATCACCGCAACGTAGAACACTTGTTTTCTCAAGATGATTTGAATGCATGCTAGTGAAGATGGTTAGAATTTGTCAATAATTTTGACATGGATATATATTATGTTAAGGGTAAGAAAAATCATGTTTTTGATGCATTTAACTGACGCACGTACCTTTCTTCCAAGTTTGTACTATGAGAAAATTTCAAACCTTCTATGCTAAAATAACTTATTGATAAATACTGCCAAGAAGTAAGTGTAGGAATGGTTGATGATCCTTTAACAAAAAAAGGCACAAAAATAATTTTTTTATACCCAAGTCAGGTGATTTGTTGAGTCTTGTACTTCAAGACACACAAATAAGTCCCCATTTTATTCATCCAAATGTCACCAAAATGGCATAAGAGCTTAAAATACATTAATTTTGGCCTGGAATGAGGCATGATGTTACCAATTTTATGGTAAGATTCTTATAATTTTAGTGTGTTAAGGCTCAACAGTGTCACCCCGAGGATTTTTTTATATCCTCATGATATACCCATTGGAAAGTGGGCTGTAATATCCTTTGATTTTATTATTAGGATGCCTAAGTATCACAACCAATACAACACTATTTTAGTGGTAATCTATAAAGCCATGAAGCTTGACCATTTTACACTAGAAATTCAATAGATGATGCCTCTATGTTTACAAAATGTTTTGTAAAAGAGGTGGTCTATTTTCATGGGATACCTGAAGTGATCATTTTTTATCGAGACAAGTTATTCATGTCAAGATTTTGGTGAACTCTGATTGTATCATTCGTCATTCATTTGAACTTCAGAGCCTCATACCACCTGGAAATGAATGTCCAAATAGAAAGACTCAATCAAGTGGTTGAGGACATGATATGAATGCACGTTATGAATCAACAAACTAAGTGGGAGGACTATCTCCATTTAGTTGAGTTCACTTATAATAACTCATACCATTCTATGCTAAAAATGGCTTCTTTTAAAGCTTTATATGGGTGGAAATACAGGACCCCACTTGGTTGAGATGGTTGATCCATGTGCAGTTGTTATTTATTCAAATACATTCTTCATTTATTCTACTATGCAGATCTAACACCTCTCACAAAATCATGCACACCCATTTACCTAAAGTTTTTTGGCAACCTTATGCACAAATCTTGTGCCTGCTTGCAGAATTTAATGCATTGATCTCATTAGATTGTAACCTGCACACCTCACTACATACCTCAACTTGTATACCTAATTTCCTTAATAACACTTGTTCACAGACTTAAATATTCCTTTGGGCTGCATTACAACACAACTATGTATTGATAGTGCCTGATTGTGTGCCTAAATCAAATTTCCCAACTATCTATTACCACGAAGAAAGGATCTTGAGATTAGAAGTGGTTGGAGATAGCCTGGACATTAATTATTCTATCCATTACCAACTATCACATATAATAAGACTAACATGCTTCCAACATCCTCATTGGTAACCATACAATAGTTATCACTATTATTATATTATGCATGTTAAATATGTAACATACACATCAGATCAAACAAAAGAACCTTCAAGATACTAGTCGATGCAATAAACAGTCATAACATAGATAACTTGATTCATGAATATAATTTATTGTACTCTATATTCCATATTCTTCCTTTTATGAATAGAAGTTGTATTTCTAGCAAGTAACCACTCTATTGAATGTGTGTTTGATTGTTCCATTTGAATACTATCTATGCATTTAATCTGCACAACCAAAATCGTTTGTCCCTCAGACACTCAGTCCTAGCCCCTATGTTGTGGATAATTATTATTAGATCTTAAAAGCCCAGTCATAATATTGGTATCAAAGCTTCACTCTCATCCTTTCTATGTTTATAACCACACGAGTGAAATGAGAGAGAAAAGGTTTAAAATTTGGTCCTATTTAAGATATTCCAAAATAGTGTTGTAGTAAAAATAAGATGGATGACACCCAAAATAAACGTGAGGCAACCCCAAAAATTTGAAGGCTTGTTATCGATGCACTAGAGGCATAATACACTGATATTTTTGGTCAATTTCATGAGTTGATGATACAACTCAACTTGACATCTTTTCACCCATCTCAATAATATGTTCCACAATGGTTTCAATAACAAATCCCCTTAAAAGTACAAGTTAATCTTGAGATCCCTTTGTATGAAGGTAAGTTCAATGCCAAAGCATTAGATTCTTGGATTCAACAACTCGAGGTGTACTTATTAGTCAATTACTTCATTGATGTTGAGAATATTACCTTCACAATATTGAAGATGTCTATTTCCGTTATTAAAAAGTGGGAGACCTTCAGTGCATAACATGTGTGAGAGTGAATTTCAATAGAATAATGGAAGACTTTTGTTGATGTACTGAAGGAGGAATACTACCATCCTCAACACTTTGAATATGAATACATCAAATTCTAACAACTGCACCAATACAATGATCAATTAGTGAAAAACTACGCCAATATATTCCATGACTAGTTTGTATACCTATAAGATAACTTGAGAGAATAACATAGGGTGTCTAAGTACATTAGTGGACTCTCACCTTATATCTGTATGAAGATAGAGTTCTTGAATTTTGACACTCTAGGGTAAGAATATCATAATGTTGCCATTATTGAGGCCAAGGAAAAGATGAAGCAATGTTTTACCTCTTAATCTAACAAAGTGCATAAGGCTCAGCCCTCATAAAACCCCACATCATAACCTCCTGCATAAAACCAACAACAAACTTCTTAAAAAGTAGAGTAACATCAAAGTATTACACAACACTCAAAGGTTCATATGCCTTCTAATTCAAATAAAGGCAAGAAGAATTCAGGTGATAAGTGGTGCCATCTCCATCACCTATCCATCCATGATGACTTTGAATGCCGTGCACAATAGTCCTTAATTGTATGGTCTACATTTAGACCCACACCGATGGATAACACTAATCCAAACACCTCTTGTGATTGAAATATCTTAAGAGTGTGAATTTATCTTCCACACCAAGTTATGGGTGAAGGGTTATCCTCTCCATATCATCATGGACATTAGAAATCAGAAGAACATCATTGCACAATCAATAACTCAACACCTTGGTCTTACCATTATTGCACACTCTAAACCATATTCTCTAGTGTGGTTATAACAAGGGAAAGATATATAGATCTATAAATAATTCACTTTTTAGTACAAAGTCAAGCCTATGGAGGATAACATCACTTATGACATCAGACCTCTAGAGGTCTATGACATCTTACTAGGAAGATCATACCTATATGACCATAAATCTACATATAAAGACAAGGCATAATGTTGGACTATCATGTACAATATTGATTCTACCACTTATTTGAGTCAACAACCACAACCAAAGTAACATTGGTCTTTGTCAAGCAATGTCATAAACTTGTATTGTATGCATAAAAATTTTTGTTACTCATGGTCCACCTTGACACACATACATAGTAGAAAAAGCATAATCTGATAACACACAACACTCACATAATGTTGTAGCAGAAATAAATTGACAAGTTATTAGAGTAGCAAAGTGAAGTTTTTATAGAATCCAAAGGCCTTATAACACACTATGTAGTAAAGCACCACATCAATTTGGTCCTTGGATACCCTTTTCTAAATAGCCCCTATATCATAGACCAGTTTTGGAGAATGACAAAATCTAGTGCTAGGTAAAATAAATCTATGATCAGGGCAAAATTAAGCCTAGATATTCACCTTGAATGAATCCAATAGTCCTCACACCTAATAAGGATGGGTCCTAGTGACTCTACATAGACTATCACATACTCAATAAGATAAAAATGAAGAATTAGTATCCACTACCATGCATTGATGACCTTTTGGACTAGCTTTGAGGTTCTAATTACTTTACCAAGATTGAATTGAAGTCAGGGCACCATCAGGTTCCAATACATCTTGAAGATGTCTGAAAGACAACAATCAAGACATAAGAGGGATTGCACAAATGGTTGGTCATGCCTTTTGACCTAGCCAATGCATTAACCACATTTAAGTGCTTGATGGATGATCTACTCAGGGCTTTCCTCAACTCTTCCATTATCATCTACTTGGATGACATTCTTATCTTCAATAATACTTGGGAGGAGAACCTTAATTACATATAACATGTCTCCAATACCTTGCATCAACACAATTTTCAAGTCAACTTATCAAAGTGTATGTTTGACATTACATAAATCCATTACCTCAGTTACATCATTGATTGCATAGTCATCCATATAAACCTAGAGAAGATCAAAGTGATTTAATATTGGCCTAGTCCATGAAATCTCACAAACTTGAGGAATTTCCTTGGACTTGTTAACTTCTACTATAGGTTCATCCTTGGTTTCTCACACATATCTTAGTTTCTCAACCAGATAACACAAGTAAAATCCAAGTTTGATTGGACTCATGCATAATAATGTGATTTTGAGGAACTTAATCAATGCCTCTACACATCACCTATTATTGAAATGCTCGACATTGTGCATTCTTTCAAAATTCACATTGATACATCCAAATATGCACTCAGTGAAATGCTCATGTAGCATGGATATCTGGTCGCATACCACTTAGAGATGTTCAATGAAACAATGTAAAGGCACTCCACCAATGAGAAATAATTATATGTTATTATTCAAGCAATCAAGTAATGGTGACACTACATTATAGGGAAAGAGACAATTGTTCATTCATACACAAGCCACTTTAGTTACTACAGACATAGAACAAGTTGGAGAATATGCAACACATGAAATTGATGACTTACCTATAATAATTCCATCTCATGATCAACCATAATAAAGGGAAGGAAAATAAGGCAACATATTTTCTTAGCCAACTGTTGGTTCACGTACTCATCATGGTGCTGGACATGCATGACCATAAGTTCACAAATTGGGTATCCCTCTACTTAGATGACCAAGACTTTATAGAAACTTACACCAACCTAGAATAAGGTAAAAAAATGTTTGACTAACTTCTTTGCAAGCTTGGACATCTTTGTGTTCTTAATGGTGCATCTCACCAATGACTCATCTAAGAGGCACAACACACCAAACCTTGGGATGATTTGGCATGATAAAGACTCTAACCAGATTATAGTCATACTTATACTAGCTACACATGCATACAAATGTGGAATTCCACATCAAGTATTACATTGTTTGTTGCATTGCCAAGTCCAAGAAGAGAAAGCTAGGACTTTACACACCTCTATCAGTTTCATCTAGACCATGGGAATCTATTAGCATGGATTTCATGATTGGGTTTATTAAAATGATATGAAAACATATTAGTGTGTTTGTTGTAGTGGATAAGTTTTCTATGATGGCTATCATGGTCACATGTAAGAAAGACATTGACGTATCTGGCACTACACAAGCTTTCTTGAATCATTTTTGGGTTCATATTTGGATTCTAACATCCATCATCTCTGATCATAATTTGCACTTTGCGAGTCATTTTTGGTAAGCATTATGGGACTTGATGGGTATGTAGTTGGATTGGTTGATGACATTTCATCCATAGATGGGTGAATTCAAGTGGTCAATCATACACTTGTTCATATTTTTAAAATGTACAATCATGCACATGATAACACTTGGGATGAAAATCTCTTGTACATTAAAAAAACCTACAATAGAGACCTTCACAGATCTATAGGTCACAGTCCATTTTAGACATGTCTTAGGTTTCAATCTTCGATAACTCTAGACATCTCCTACCATCCACCAATAGGCACTGAGTCACACACATAAGAATGGGAAACAAAAAAAGCTGAGAAGTTTCTATGACACATCTAATCTATTCATCATCAGGTTCAATAGATCCTCTCTTGCACATAAGCAAATTTTAAAGAGTGCTATAATGCACATCACACATCTCATATATTCTGAGTTGGTGATAAAGTTTAGCTGCACCTTCATAAGGACTGATTCAAAGATCCACATTAGAAGATTAAGCCTCTATGATATGTTCCTTACTCCATTTTGTGTGTAATTTGTAAAAATGCCTTTGTCCTTGATTTACATCCATAATTAGGCATGCACCTAGTATTTAATGTGAAAATTATCAATCCTTACACCCCACCACTTATTGAGCCTACAATGACAACATTATTCTAATTTAGATCCTAAACACTTGCACCCCACAAAGAAGGAATAAATAATTGAAGAGATAGACATGCAAACCCACCATGACACACATTAACTTTTATAAATGGTCAAGGTTGGACAATATGATGACCAAGATAAGTGGTACACTTCTCAACAAATTCAACTGCACACCTATGAAATGGAGACCATTTATCTTCAAGAAAGAGCGAATGATCCGTACATAGCTACTATATTGTTAAAGACACTCCTCATTTATTTTAATATGAAGAACTCACACCTCTCATGCAATAATGCACACCCCTTTGCCCAAAGTTTTATTACAACCTTATGCACAAATTCTGCACCTTTTCATATACTTTCATGCATTGATCTCCTCATATTACAACTTGTGCATCCCACTACACACCTCACAACTCATAATTTTGATTGCCTTACCCTCACTAGTACTTGTTTATAGACTTGTTTGATCCTTTGGGCCCCACTACAACATAATCACATGTCAGTAAGCCCTAAATGCATGGATAATTAAAATCATGCAACTATCCATTACTTTCAATAAAATATTTCAAGATTAGAAGTGGTTAGAGATAGCCTAGAAATTAACTATTCTGTCTATTACCAATTACCACATCTGATAAGACTAAGATACCACTAACATCCTCATAAATAAACAAATAAAAATTATCACTACTCTTATATTATACATGTTAAATATGTAACATATGCATCAGATCAAATAACATAACCCTCAAGAGACTAGTTGATGTAATACATAGTTGTAACACAAATAACTTGATCTACACATCTACTTTGTATACACACACTGTAGACATTGTAATTTCTATTCCTTATTCTTCCATTTATGAATAGAGGCTGTATTTACTATAAGACTTCACTCCATTGAATGTGTTTGATTGTTCCACCTGAATACTCTCTACACATTCACTCTGCACAACTAAACTCGATTATCTCCCACACACTTGGTCTTGGGACCTATGGTGTAGATTAATAGTTTAGAAAATAAATCCATTTCTAGACTTGAGGCACTACAAGAGTATGATAAGTAAATGGACTTAATATGTTATAATTTAAAAGTTGTCTTGGATTGGAAAAAGAGTTATACTGATCAAAAGAGAACATCTCATGAATTTACTGTCGGTGATAAGATTGTTTTGTGTGTTAGACCTAAAAAAAATTCAATTAAGTTCATAAAAACTTCCAATCTAGCTCCACACTTTATCAAAACCTTCAACATTTTAGATAAGATTAGCCTTGGTACCTACTGGCTAAATTTTCCCCCTTCTCTATCTAGAATTCACGATGTTTTTCATATTATTTTATTAAGAAAATATATACCTAATATTTATCATGTTTTGGATTGGAAAAATATCTAGGTCATAGAGGAGGAAAATATGCATCCAAAAATACTAAATTTTTTAGACCATCGTAGTGTTAAGTTGTGAAATAGAGACATTCAAGAAGTTTTGGTATAATGGGACTAGCTGAGTGAAAGAAGTGCCACTTGGAAATATGCACAACTGTTCAAGTAACACTATCCTTAGTTATTTTGAGTAGTAACCAAGATGACTCCTCTTTAAGGGGAGGAGGATGTCATGACCAAATCTTATAATACATTTTGTTATTGGTTATGATATTTTTATAGTATGTCTTTCTTGATTTTGATGTTTTTTCAGACTATGTGTTACAAATGTGATTATAATTTTGAGAATATATTTGAATTCATAATTTACTATTATAATGTTGATTAATTCCATAGTGGATGATTATAGAAAATTCATTATATCATGCTTACATTATACATAATTTAGATTATGTTATTTTATATAATACCATGTTCAAAAATCATTGATGTCCATTGTCATGACTGTAGGAACAAGTTGTATAAACTAGGTTTAGTGGTGGGCTTTGGCAACTTGGGTGATAAGTAAAGGGCATTAAATATTTGGTTGACATCGATTAGTTAGAATCATGAAAATGGGACATCAATCCATTTGATTATCTCTCCAATTCTATTGTAGCCTGATTTGATGATTTTTTAGTTTTATCTTATTAGACCTCTTGTGTTAAAAATGTTATTTTTTATTACATGCATATGTTCCACATTTGATATTATGATATTTGGATCATTTGTATTCATGTACCACATGCTTTATGGTATTCATTTATTTACTCTTAATTACTTTTATAAGCCATACCTTGTGTGGATTTGATGTCATTTTGGATTATTTATTGTAGTGCATCCTTGGCTTATTATAATTATAGGCTTGTTAAGCCATGTTTGATTTAAATTTTGTTGACCCCTTAGGGAATCATGATACTCACACCATGCATTGACTTAGGAGGGGGACATGATGTTATTTTGGTTAGTATTGGCATGGTGGTCATGATGGCTGTGGGACTCATGGAACCTTTTTGACCTACCCTGCCTGGCATCATGAGAATATTAGTTGATGTGATTTTAAGTTTTAGCTATGATCATTTTTTTTTGGTTTTGATTTCTTAACTAGACACCTGAATTGGGGCATGGAGTGTTGGAGAATATTTGAGATACAAATTGAATCAATTATTTGGGCAATTATCTGAGGACCAAAACATTGGTGTAAAAGTGAGTAATGGTAGATTTCATTATAACACCCATTAATTGTAGCAAGAAGAAAATAAGGGCTGTATGGGGAGGTAAGTGTGGGATTTGGTTTCCATTATAGTGGATAGAATTATAAGGAAGGAAATTCACCATTTTCCCTACTTGTGGTGATGACATTGATTCCAAGTAATTAATTCTTAAAATTTGACATGGTTGAAAGACTACAAGTTTGTTTTTATTTTTGGGGTAAACCCCTTGAACCTATAAGCCACTATTGGTTCACCATGAAGTCGTAAGACTTCATAGAAAACCGAAATTCATATTATAAGAATATTAATGTAGTATTTAATTTTGTGTGAGTCGAATAATGAATATCTGGTATTAGGTTAAGACTTATTGTCTTTACTTTCTTTTTCTACCTTTTTGGGCTCAATTTGGAGCACTATTTTAAGTTCTTTCGATTTAAAACCCTAGATGAGAAAGGTCTATTGTATAATGGGTTTTGTTTTCTTATTGGCTTGGTGTGTTATTTTTAGACACTTAAAATTGGCCACCAATGGCTTCAGACCATACTTTAAATCAATTTCTACTAATAATTGAAAATCAAGCTTAAAAATCACTAAATATCTTAAATTTGCTTGTGCATCACTTATCAAAGCTTTGAATCCTATTAAGACATCCCTAATTGAGATATCCTACCATAAACAACAAAAACCTTTTACAAATTCACCTCCAATTATCCTAAGGCATTATAACATGCAAATTGGCCTATAGACCTATTAAATAGGGAAAATGCACACATGGACATTACATCAAATTTTGAAAATGCTAAACACCTAATCAAAATTAATTAAAATTCTAAACTTAATTAAATGACTAGTTGAATTATCCATGAGTAATTAATGAAATTTAAAAAAAAAATTCAAAAATGTAAATATTCTAACATCTTCATAATTATCTTTTTGTGTGTTGTCAAATATCTTAAAATATCTTATCCATGTCTATTCATTTAAAATCATGAGGTTTTGACACCTTTTAAATATATTGGGATTAATTAACTCACTAAGGTTAGGTTTGAAACCATTCCAAGCTCTAACTATACTCTAACTCATATTAGATTGGGGTTAGTTTCTAAACTTATAAATACAAGTCTAGACCTCTTCATTTAGAGATCTTGAGCATAGTAAAGTTATAATGTATGATTTGGTGCATGATTCAAAATTATAGTGTTATAATGCCAAAATCACAAGCCAAGCCATTAAGCCATCATAAGCCATCAATCCATCACAAGCATCAAGCCATATCAAATCCAACAATGGTGCCAAGGAGAAAAGGAGCCACACAACTCCATTTGCCAAAGACTCTTTGAACACAAGTCGAGCAAGCCAAATAAACACATCATTTCAAGCTTTCAAGGAAGGGAAGAAATCTCATTTATTTTACATTCTAGTTTTATTTATAATTATTATTTGTTCACTAAGCTCCCACTATGATCTAGACCTAGAAATGTTATTATTGTTAATGTGTTTATTTCATTATTTTATATGAAAACTAACACTTGATCTAACCTCCTATCTTGAGTCAAATATCTATGATCATAAATGACATGTCTGATGGGACAAGAAATACCCCACATAGCAAGGAGATGAAGATTCAAATCATAAATCATCAAATAGATGCTTGAATATCTTCAAAATTGTAGTTTTATCTTTGTTTTTGTCATATTTTTAATTTTTAAACTAACTTGAATCAACATATAAATCAACATCAGTCAAGCATAACTGGCATCAAATTTACCAAACTATCATCAGTTCTGCCTAATCAAGCTTGATTCTAGGTGACCACCATCGATCAGGTTACAGGGGAAAACACAGTTTAAAAACTTTGATTTTGAATCTTTTTAGCATTCCTTATGGTTATTTCTTAGTTTTATTGATGTTTATAGGCCTTGTTTAATCATCTCCTTGCAGGTTTTTAGAAGTTTTTAGCTAACCATTGACTAGCTAATATTTTTTATTTTGTGTTAGATTTGCCTTCAGGTTTATAGGTAATTGATTTTGATCGATATCAATTATTATCAACTAGCATCAGTTCCCTACTAATTGATATCAATTACAAATGATCGATATCAGTCATAGATGACTGGTATTGGTCACTATGTTTTTAAAATTAAAAATCCAAAAGCTATGTTTTGAAAGTTTATTTGCTCATCATTAAAAGTGCTTCTCAGGAAACAGAGACTCTTTAACCATTGTAGGGCCAAGGCATGATTGGAACACAAATTTTCAAGTTTAAGCAAATGATCATTTTATTTTGGGTGTTTGAAATGAATTTATCTAAGTCATTCACATTTCATTTTTGGGTGTGCTAAAATGAATTTGTTAAATCTTGAACATTTGACTTTAGTGCTTAAAAAGAACCTAAAATTGCTAATGTTTTTAAACACTTTATTTTTGGTGCTTAAAATGAATTCTTAAGTCTTGAACACTTCATTTTGGTGTTTGAAAAAGAATTAGGATAAATCTTGAACATTTGGATTTTAGGGCTTAAAATGAACCTAAGTGATTTGTGTTGAATTTGTTTTGTGATACTTCTTTCAATATTTTACAAATATAAGCCAAGGGGCCAAGTAAATAACTTAATCAAACATTTCAATTGGTGTATGAAATTAACATTCACTTAGATTTCAACTTCATTGAAAATGTTTTTTTGAACTTAATTATTTATTTGTGTAAAAATAAGAGTCTATGTATGCTCTCCCCTCGTCCCCTATAGGAAACTTGGGTGACCAAAAGTGATTTTTCACCTACAATTTATGTCTAGTTCAAGGCATGGAAAGAAAGTTATCTAGGCTCTCCCCAAAATCCACATGGTTTGGGTGATCTAAAAATAACCCTAAAGTCTTTCTACTTAGTCTTTTATTTTCATGCAATTTGGCTTGTGGAGGGGAGGTCATTGTCTCTTCATGAGTTCTTTAAAAAATCATTGACCTAAGCCTTCACATCTTGATAGTGCTTCAACCCTGATCCATGACAGGGTATACAAATCAGGGTATGCATATTATGAGATCTAGGGGGTTGAGTAGATAACCTCTCCTTTCATAACAAAGGATCGAGTTAGGGCTGGTTAATCAAGATATTTCACTAAGCAGACCAAGAATGGAATCACTATGCAAAGGAATAGACCCTTGCATATTAAGTTAATTAGTACGAACTCAATTTACATGATGCTTCTCTTGTGTTAGCCACACTTGGGATCAATTTAGGTGTTCAAAAACTATAGTTTTAGTCAACCTCATTTACCATACCTTGTTAGTTTAGGGCATAGGAAGATTTTCTTAGTTGTATTTGGTCTTTATCCTTTATTACTTGGTGTTTTGAGTCTAAAACTTTGCTTGTTTATACCACATCAAAAATGAGTTATTTGTCCACACTACATTATTTGAGGAGGTGTTATACCCTTTATTTGACACCTTGCTTTAACTTAGACTCTTTGTGTCAAAAATGTTGTGTGTGTCACCTAATTGAAATGGGTAATGTTATGCTACCCAAATCATTTCAAGTTTGTGCCTTATAAGTCTTTGAAACTAACCATTGTTTACATCTTTTGAGAGTGATAATGTCATTATACTGCTCAAATTATTTCATAGACTTGTCTTGTCTTGTGTCCAAGTTGCCATTATTTAAAACCAATAATATGTGTCTTGTGGGATCTTTGTTTTAGTGTCATTAAGCCATTCAAATTTGTATAGCTTGTTCGGTCAAAATGCCTAAGTTTTCCTAAAGTTGAGTTTTTAATTAACCTTGCCAAAGTTCAAACTCAACCATTGATTGATTTTTGTTTATGACTTGTTTAATTAAGGATTAGACATAGATCTTTCTCTTTTAGGTTGCATAACTTAAGGTAATTTTTGACTCAAGATTTGAAAACTATATTTTTTGTGCCTTTATTTGAGAGAATCAATCTATCTCCAAGTACTTTTTTTTTAGTGCCTCATACCAATTTGACCACTTTCATATCTAGAATCAAGTGCCTAGTATATGCTAAAGTATTCTAAGTTTGTTAGATTAAATTATCATTTTTTTCAATTTTAGCTTTTGACATCGCATTTGTCCAAAAGTCCTAACACATGCCTTGTTTGAGCCTAGATTTTGATGCCACATTTGGCCAAAAAACCTAGTAAATTTTACTTATCCTAGATTTGACCTATTTGGAACATATTTGGATCTAGAGTTTGACATCTTGTTTTTAGTTCATTTACTTGTCCTTGTTTGTGTGAAAATTTAACATTTGACGTTATACTATTTTTCCCTAGTCTTTGTATAGACTCTTTTGGAGATACAACTCCCCTAGATTGATTTAGATAAAGTTTTAATCTTTTATCTTTTCAGACATTACTTTTCAGAGTTTGTAGAACTTTAACCCCTCTTGTAGCAAAACATTTTCCATTAATTTGACCATGTCTCACTATACACATAGTGGAGTCATGTATAATCTAGGATATGGAAATATTATCACACAAGAGGACTTTGTTCAAGACCCTTATGAAGATGATTCATTTGTGAGACAAATTCTTATCCACCTTACAACACTCAAATAGGGGAACATAGTCAAGATATTTTAGCCCACTATTTGGTTAGCACGCCTCTATACTCAGAGTAAGACAAAGAACAAACAACATAATATTTAGCTAATGTACCTATGGTTTTAGAACAAGTCCAAAAATAACCTTATTATGTTACAATGCCATCATCCTATGACCCTTATTTAGTTGATCGTCACTTGCTAACGAACAAGGACAAGGTCTTAATTAGAGCCACAGAGGTAGGGGCTAATTTTCCAATAGGGTTTCCCCATGAAAACTTGCCAAGTATAGTAAGAGGGTTTTACAACATGTCTTATAATCAAAACAATGAATAAGCCTTTTCTATCAACCCTCATGCTATAGTACTAATGTTGTATCGAGATCCTCATATGTTTATCACACAAAAGAGCCTCATGGAGGACCATTTCATTCAAATGTAAATAACATACCAGACATATTTTAACCTAGCATTTAACTTTAATAATATGACCATGCCAAACTCTCCTTTTATTAAGTTAGCTCCTTCAACATGAGTTTTAATTGAATTAATTAGATAATAAAATTAGGGTTTAGACTTAATTGTGTAAATCACCTCAATATAAAACATGTTCAGTACCCCAAATATCAAAGAAGTATCTTCTAATTCTACATATAATATTAAGCCAAACATAGTGGACAATGCACAAGCAACATCTAATCTAGACCAAAGTGGTGTTAATGCACAAACACATAGTCCACAACAAAATGTGCCTTTGATTAACATCGTGAATGGTTTCCAAACTCAAGGGGCAGGAACTTCTACCTCCAAACCTAAAATGACTACCTCTAATATGCAACCAACTGCTTCTTTAAGTACACAACATCAAGGATTAAGTATTTATGGAATGACTAGTACCATACCACAACAAAATGTGATGAATATTACTCCACCCCAATAGGTGACAAGTAATATTCCAAAATAATAAACACCATCTAATATACCCATGTACTCGAGGAAAAACATCTTGCCACCTCAATAGGGGGCAACTAATATCCCACCTCACTAGATAGTAGCAAACATACCTCTTCAGTTACATACCAACATGCCAATGTAAAACTAAATGATGTCTAACCAATAGTGTACAAGTATTGGTCAGTGATAAATGTTGAACCTTCAACATGCATCTACCTCCCAATAGAGATTCATGCAACTAAGAGGTTCCAATGTTCCATAAGTACCAATTAGGCAATGATTACCTTTCATGCCAAACATACCATAAGTTTAATGATAGGGTTTTGTTTCACAAGTTTCCCTCAATCAACAAGGTATGACTAGTTGGCATCATGTCCCTATTCAATATCAATAGGCATAGTATGGCCATATCCCTCTATCCAAACTACAATATTCCCAAAACAAGGCCTATATACCTAATCCCAATTAGAATATCACACAATCATGTGTGTAATTCTAATAATCACATCTTAATTTGCACATGTATATTCCTGGTCCATTTTATAACCACACTAATATTCTCTAACAAATGCCTCCACTATACCCCAGTCAAAATAATCCACTTGTGACCACATAGCCTCCTCTTCAAGATAATTATCCCATTGGTTTCCTTGCATAAGAACTATAACAAATTAAGGATGCAATTACCCTCATTCAAGTAGGAAATTAGACTAAGAAATTTAAGTTGAATGATGTGTGTTCTTACCCTTTCAACATGGAACACTTTCAAATACAATTTTCTCTAGGGTATGAACCATAAAAGTTAGACAAATACAAGGGGAAAGGTGACCCGAAGGCCCATTTGATAGAATTTTTTGTTGCATGCCAACCAGTGGCATATACCTATTACTATTATTTTCAAGAAGCCTAATATGATAAGTGTTGGAATAGTTTTTGAAATTATCAAAGAATTCAGTATCTAATTTTAATGATCTTTGAAAAAAGTTTGTGCAACACTTCTCTTACAATCTCAAACATGATATTTCATTAGTATATTTGACACAAAAAAAACATAAGGATGATGAAATTTTTTCAAGTTATCTATAATGATGGAGAGCCCTTTCAAGTTGATTCACCCACATTATACCAAACAAACAATTAGCCATTATGTTTACTGAAAATATACATAATTAGATATCTTATAATTTAAAGTTGTAGTCTGCACACACTTTCAAAGAGATCACTGATAAATGTTTGTTGATCGAAAGAGCCCTTATTAAAAAATTGATCATTAAAATTAACTCATCAAATTAGAGCCATAACCAAAACTAGATCAATGGCCAAAATCAAAACCGAGTCCAAGTGCAAGTGTTACAATAAACCTAGGCTAGCAACTATGAGAAACCCAAGTAGTTTAATCATAACAATAATGTTATAGGGAATAGGGTAAATGAATCGTAATATGTCTAAATGGTGAAAACACTATCTAATCAGCCTACATCACATATGCAAATTAATCCTAATCAATAACCTCTTTAGAAAACATAAAAAATTTAGTAAGCACAACAACCTAGACCATCAAAATAAATGTAACAACCTATGCCTTTGTAAAACCCTCCTCCAAGGAGAATTATTCTAATTTATCACATTTTTAGTGACCTTGAATAACCCATCGAATCTATGTTTCATCAACTTGCTGTAGCTAATTTGATTAACTATATATTCAAAAGCACTATCCTGAGGGCCTTAACTATCCAAACTAGTACATACCAAATGAATTCTTTGAGTATCATCAAGTTAGTGGCCATAATTTACATTATTATGGGAAATTTAAACATGTGATTGAGAATATGTTAAAAAATGGGGAGCTAACATTGGATAATAGAGCTTTCACATCTAATCATAATATAAAAATATATCATAACCCCTTTCCTCAACATAATAACCAATAACAACAATGATGACCAACATAGCAACAAAAATAGTATCAACAACCAAGGTAAAACCAATAGAACCAAAAAAATCAACAACAAAACCAATAATGCCAAAATAATGGATAGAACCAAGGTCAAAATGATGCTAACAATCAACAGACCTACCATGTTGTTGTACATGACTACAACAAGGTTGTAGGCCATATTGTAGGATGTCACATTAACACCATTTCCATCAATCCAAGACCAAGTGCCAATCAAATAATACCATTGCTAATCATTCCCAATCAACTAACCCATGTTGATAATCTTTCCTTAACCTAGGACCACATATAGGTGAATCAACAAGTAAGGACTCCCACTTTTGGACCTTATACCAATAACTCATCATTAGCCTGTGACCATGTATAAGTGCATCAATAACTGAGACTCATCCTATCTTGTCTCCCTACATCATCATTTATTAGTAATAATGGTCTTATACTTAATCTTAATTGTACAATCGCAACTCAGCAGTCGAAGATTTCCATATCGGGCCCATAGCCATTTGCCATTTCACCCATCATACAACCACCCATTTTGTCTAGGAACAAGACATTTACCATTATGCAAGAAAAGAAGTTTGATATTGTGGAATAATTAAAAAATATGCCCACACAAATTTCCATTTTGGATTTGTTACATATGTCTACTATCCATAAATGCATCTTGACAAAATTCTTTGGCCAATCGTAAGTTATTAATGACATATCCCCAAACAAATTTTAAGCTTTGGTTGAACATCTATCTCTAAGACAACAATTAACTTTCAACCAAAGACATATGTCATCCCTTGGACCACTTCATAATAATCCATTGTACATTGAAGTTTTCATAATGTGACACAAAGTAAAGTGTGTCCTCATAGACAATGGATTGGGTCTAAATATTTTGTCTCTAAAGATCCTCAAGATTCTTGGGTACATGATAACATATATCCATGTAGAAATAATCACCATCAAGGCCTATGACAATGAAGAATGAGAATCATAAGGCACCATCAGCTTGTTAGTTATCATTATGACTTTGACCCACGATACACTATGCCATGTGTTAGATCTCGATTTGTCATATAATATGCTTTTGGGTAGACCTTGGATATATGATATTCATGAAATCCCATCAATATTGCACTAGTGTATCAAGTTCTTCCATTCAAGTATGGAGGTTACTATTCTAAGAGATTTGCATCCATATGAGCATTGTAAGAATTTAGAGGCCAAGTTCAAAAGTAATAACTACCATTTTGGCCTAAATTTAGTTTCCAAGAAGGACAAGGGAAAAGAAATACTTGTTGATTCACCAGAGGTTAACATCATTTAACCTGATACCCTTGATTCACTTTCTTACATGATGCCTCCTGAAATGTCTAATTATTATACCATCTCGAATAATGGCCTAGGGGAATATTTGACCCATTATACATTCCACATTACCAAGCTTCCATAGAACCTTAAGTCCTTTATAAGACCAAAATCCAAACCACTCATGAAATGGTAAAGAAAGGGAAAATGCCATTTTCATAGTCCAACACCTATCACTTTCATACCAGCCTCTGGTCAAGAAAAAAACCCACTTATAGGTGATGAATCATGGTTGTATAATGACAAATTGACAAATTAGTAAATTTTTTTTAAATACCCCATTCCTAATCGTATCATGGAGAACCAAGCCTATGAAAGAGGAAGCCTCAGGCTAAATCAACAAAGAAGACTTGAGATAATTTCTATGACTTAGTATAAATGAACCTATGGTCTCAAATTTAAACTGCCTAAGGGTGACCCCACATATCTTATTCATGTTCCATCATGAATGACTAGTGATGATGATTTTAAAAATAAAGAAGATCCGATCATATCCCTTTCGATGACCTAGCCCAGACCAATTTGTTTGACACTAATTGCATCTGTACCCTTTGACCAATTATTCACCATAACCCACTTCCATTATATTATCCCCAACTAATAGATCAGGGCCAATAAGAATCAAACATGCTATTTGATGAGTTTTAAAATGATGAGGCCTTCTATGAGTTTTTAGGCCTTAGGGATAACGTTCGGTTGGGAGATCACAAATAAGGGTTCTCAATCAAACTAGATCTTGAAGCCTATTTTAGAGAATGGGTGAACTCCCTTAGCCATAAAAAAAAACATTGAGGGATCAAAGTGAAAACCTCTTTGAGGTGCTTTTGGACTATGGAAATAGTAAAGAGAAAGGCCAGTCTAGTGGTGAAAACCTATTTTAGGCACCATTAAATGGGGGTGTTCAATATTCCTCAAACCTAGACCACAAGACCAACAATGATGAACTTGTCTATGGGTTTGAGTTTAGTCTTGAAAAAAATAGGATTTTAATCGAATCATCCAAAAAAATTTAACTGTATTTATCACATGGCCTTCCCTACCATTGGGGGATTCTAATTCATTATGCCTAGGATAAATTGAAGAGCTAGTCCTAACAGAGGATTTTGCCATTATAAACCAGTTCAAATATTTGCCAACCATTCTAGAAGATGGTTCAACCCTTCTAGTATAAGACATGATAAAGGTTAACATAGGGACTCTAGATGATCCAAAATGGATTAAATTAGGTGCATCCCTCACTGAGGAGGAACATGAAGTATTTACAACCCCACTGAGGGAATTTATTGATATATCTGCATGGGCTTACTTTGAGATGCCAAGTTTGGACCCCACCTTAGTTGTATACCACTTTGTGGTACATCCTAATGCCAAGCCTATGAAATAAAATTTATGCAAGATCCATCCTTGCATTACTGTATTAGTAAAGAAAGAGTTGAAAAAACTCTTGGAAGTGAGATGTATTAGGCCAATTGACTATTCTGAATGGATTTTCAATATTATGTAAGTAAAAAAGAAACTAGAAGGAATTATAATCTATGCTAATTTTAGAGACACAAATAAGTCCTGCCCTAAGGATGACTTTCCTCTACCAAACATTTACATGATTATCAATTCCATAATGGGATATGAAATGCTTTCACTGATGGATGAATTATCAGGCTATAACCAGATCCAAATAACACTAGAAGACCAACATAAAATATCATTCACCACTATGTGGGGAGTATTCTATTATCAAGTTATGCCATTTGGTCTCAAAAACATAGGGGCCACCTATCAAAAAGCCATGACAGTCATATTTCATGATATGATGCATTTTCAAAGACTACACTGACAACATACTAGGTAAATCAAAGACTACGGCCAATCATCCAACATCATCAGGGAGGATATTTAAGAGACTGCATGAGTATAAAGTTAGGCTCAATCCTAAGAAATGTGTTTTTGGATTTACTTCAGACAAATTTTTTGGCTTCATTGTGTCTTATCGAGGCATTGAAGTTGATCCAGCCAAAGTATGAGCCATAACAAATATGCCACCATCGACAATTTGAAATAACTCCATAGCTTATAGGGTAAAATACAATCCATCAAATGCTTCATCTCTTAGTTGAAAAAGAAGTGCCATCCATTTACATATCTACTAAATAAGGGTATAATATTTCATTGGGATGATGAATGCCAAAAATATTTTCAGTACTTGAAAGACTATCTAGCAAATCCACCTATTTTTATGCCACCAATGTTGGGAAAGGCTTCTTATTATACCTGTTAGCTACTGACAAAGCCCTAGGGGAGCTTCTAGATCAACATGATGATAATGAAAAGGAACATGCTATATACTATCTAAGTCATACACTAGTAGTGTATGAGCACAATTATATGCCCATTAAAAAAACCCTTTTAGCTATGGTCTTCATAGCTCAAAAATTGTGACATTACATGTTAAATAATAAGACCATGGCCATTTAAAAAGTAGATCCGTTCAAGTATCTACTATCTAAAATATATTTGCAAGACTACATGGCCAAATGGATCAAGCTTCTTAGTGAGTTAGAGATAGAATATGTCAATTAGAAAGCCATCAAGGGGTAAGTTATTACAGATCATCTTGTTGAAGCACCCCTTACAGATACAGAGCCACTAACATTCCAATTCCCAGATGAATCCATTATGACCATCATTGAAACACCTTTTGAGGAGCAACACTAGAAGTTATATTTTGATGGATTATTCATATCACATAGATCGAGGGTAGGCATTTTGTTTATTACTCCACAGGGGGATCTAATCCATAAGTCATTTAGGATCAACTTTCGTTGTACCAAAAACATGGTTGAATATGAAACACTCATCACAGGGATTTGACAGACAGTAAAATAAAACATACATCATCTAAAAGTTTATGGTGATTCTCAGTTAATCATCAATCAGGTAACAGACTATTTTCAAATCAAGGATGACAAGATGATACCGTACAAGGCCATGATTGACACTCTCAAATAGTAGATTATCGATATCTTGTTTGAACATATACCAAGAGAAATTAATAGAAGAATAGATGTCATGGCTACCATTATATATTTGATTCGACATACAAATATGATAAAAGAATACCATTTTTATTGAAAATTTTTTAGTGAAAATTCATGAACCTTCCACTATCATAATGATTTTTGATATTATTGGTCCCATATCTAGTTGGTATTTAGACCTATATGCCTATTTACATGACCAAATTATGCCACCAGACCTATCTCATAAAAAATCTAAAGCCTTTATCCACCATGCCACATGTTATACCTTACTCAGACCAACCCTATCTCATTGCAATTTTGATAGAACTATGCTTCATTGTTTAAATTTAGTAAAATCTACATTAGAATGATGGGAAGTTGATGAAGGAGTATGTGGATCCCACACTAGCAAGGCATTCCTATCCAAAAAGATCTTATGTACTAGGTATGATTGACCAACAATAGACATAAATGTAGGTGCATATATAAAAAAATGCGATAAATGTCAATGAGATGCCAATATAATTTATTCCCCAACCAATATTTTGAAATTGATGCTTACACCATGGACATTTACTACATGGGGCCTCAATCATATTGGAAAAATAAACCCCACCTCATCCAATGACCATAAACATATCCCTACGACCACAAATTATTTCACTAAGTGGGTTGAAGATATACCCCTCACTTACGTGACAGGAAAGAAAATTTTCAAATTCATCTTTAACCATCTCATTTGCTGTTACGATATCCATTCGACATTATATCTAATAATGGTGAATAATTTAAGAACAAGGATGTCAAATCACTATGTGCCAAGTACATGATTAAACAACATTTTCCATGGCATATTACCCTCAAAGTAACAGCTAGACAGAAGCATCTAATAAAACCATTGTCAACATCTTTAAAAATATTATCAATGATGCCAACCGTGATTAAAACCTTCAAATATTATGTGACCTTTGGGCATACTATACTAATCATCGTAATCCCATAGGAGCCACTCCATACTCATTTGTTTATAGCACTGAGGTCATTCTTCCCATTGAGGTTGAGTTACCTTCATTATGCATCTCTTTGAAGCATATCCTAAATGATGAAGACTATTAAGTAGCTCACTTGCAAGAGCTAGAATTATTTGATGATAAATGCTTGGTTGCAGTAAACAATCTGAAAGCATACAAGAACCAACTTCATGGCCACTACAATCAGCATGTAAAACATAGAGATTTAAGTTTGGTGATCTTGTACTTAAAGAAAATTAGAATAATACCATGGTCAAGAAGAAGAATAAAGGCAAGTTCAAATCCAACTAGGTAAGTCCTTTCATCATTGTTTCAAACTATGATGCTAAAATATATAGACTCGATACACCATATAGGGATGAACTTGATGAGCCAATGAACATTATACACCTCAAGCATTACTTCACTTGCCCTGGTGTATTGTCTATGAGGAACATTTCAATTGTATCATAATATTGACTTTCTTCTTTGTATTAAACCATTCTACCATTATATCATTTTACCACTGCACCATTCCATTCTACCATACCTTTTATATCGACCAAGTTATTTTTTTTACCAATCCCTACCCAACCTATTTAACCTTGGTTCCATTGCATTGGTTACAAGGCTGCTTTCATCATGAAGATTCAAATCAAGTTCAATAGTTGTTTCAAGTATTCTAGATAGAGGTTGTATTTTGGAGTAATATGATAGAGGTTTTGGTAGTTGCATCCTTCATTTCTTATTTTGTTCTATACCAAGTGTGCTTGATTATAACTGCCTATGGATAAATCAATGTTTCACCATCTTGCTACTAATTATAACCATCTATAGACAAATTAGTATCATTGACTTATGTCATTATTTTTTAATTATAACTACCTATGAAAAAACTAGAGGAAAGACTTGTGTATCATGCCTTGAAGTACCACTTTGACATGCTTATGCCATATGGTACCATTTTCCAACTTTATCTATTTTGTCTGAATTGGCTACTACACTAATAAAATTCCTCCACTGTAAGGAATAACTATAGTGACTTAAGGTTCTATCCTAGGACTATGTAGGCAACACTCGATTTACGTTGAGGTCAGCTTAGTCACCCCTTTGCCATGCTCTTACCATTTTATGAAAAATTTTAGGTTTGAATTATCTCTCCATTTTATGAGCTTAGACCATTTAGTATCTTGTCATTCTCCATCGAGTTGAGATGCTCCAAAATTTTTTAAAAAAATTACAAAATCAATTTAAAAAATCCAAAAAAATATTGACCACTTCTTTACCTTAAAGATTTTGAGAACCCTCATTAAGTCACAAGAAAAAACTTGTCATTTAGTTTTGCCATCCTTATTATCCCTCTTGACCCATAAGCTCTCACTATTTTTCAAGATCATTCCTATATTATTCTATAACTTCCATTATGTTTTCTTTCTGATCATTTTCTTATATCCCATTTCCTAGGAGAACTACATTTAACTTTAAGTTTTTGTTTGATATTAAGTCCATGGAACTATGTATGCAATGTCCACTTGTTTAGTGCATCTAGAGATAGCTCAACCACCCCCTTCCTTTTCTTCTATTATCTCATTTTATTTATTTGTTTTGTTATCTTCTATTTTTCTAGGGGCAATGTTTGTCATCTTGTTTGTGTCATGTTGATTATACTAAAATTATAATTAACCATTATTTATTTATTTTTTATCTTTATTTTGTTTTGTTTATTTTTTTTCCTTTTTGTTTTTGTTTATTTATTTATTTGTTTGCCTATTTTTTTGCTTTATTATTGTGCCTTGATTCAGTCTATGTGCATTCATTGGGCAATTCCTTGCGCATTATTCTTGAATCTATTCATATTCAAGCATCGATGGTTTCATCATGGTTTTTTTATCATTGTTGCATTGATTTCACTTGATTATTGGATCATGTGTCAATCTTTATGCATATTTAGGCCAAGTCATTATGGTGTTCTATCATGATGTCTACCTTTATAGGCTACAGAAAAAATTAGTTTCATGGAGTCTTCATGGCAATGCAACAATGATATTTCTCCTTGGTACCAATAAAATCCCTGATCTAATCCAAATCATATCCCAAAAAACATAATTAAACAACAAAATAATTTTCTTCCTTAATAATTTAGATGGACATCTCCCTACTAGCAGGTTGCCTAATTCATCTTTCTCACTTGTTCTACTTTGCCATCATTTGCCATCATCATCTTTGCCATAAGCAGGGTCCAATGATTATAACAACCTTTGAAAAAATCATTGTATACCATCTCAATTACATTTTTAATGATTATCAATAGTTTTAGGTAAATCATTGTGTTTTCATCAATTCAAGGGTTAATGATTATAACCATGTTTTAGCAAATCATTCACTTTTTTTTTGCCCAATTGGGGCACATTTTCATTTGGATAATGTTTATAACTACTTTTGGGAAAACTATTATCTTTATCTATCCAAATGGGGCATATTTTTATCCTACCAATGATTATAACCACCCATGGGCAAATTATTATTTTTACTTTTACTTGTTATAATCACCTTAGGGAAAATTAGTCTCTTATTACCCTAAGCCTTTTTTGATAATTATAACCACTTTTGAGAAAATGTTACTTTTTTTTATCCCACCTATGTTGATGATTATAACTGCCTATGAGAAAATTATTCTATTTGTCTGTCTTAACTGGAGAAACTCCATATGCCACTAATTATAACCACCTATGGAAAAATTAGTCCCTTCCACCTCATCACTTTCATCTATTTGGTCCACTCATTTCTTTCTTTCGAGGGACCATTTTCCAACCCCTTTACCAACTACTCCCTTGAGGGGGTAACTATAGTTCATCCATTGCTGTTAAAGTCATAAACATACATGACCTTTTTAATTCTTTAAGAATAATTTACTATGCTTACAACTTGTAAAACCTTCCTAAATAATAAGGGCAAACTATAGACATCTAAAATTTGCCACCAATGGCTTCATACTAGACTTTAGATCAATTTCTACCAACCATTGCAAATTAAGTTTAGATATCACTAAACATTCCAATTTTTTTATGTATCACTTATCAAGAATTTGAATCTCATTGATACATCCTTAATTAAGGTATCCTAAAATAAGAAACAATAACCTCTCATGGATTCACCTCTAATTATTTTATGACATTATAATATGCAATTTGGCCTATAGACCTATTACATAGGGCAAATGCACACATGAACATTAAATCAAATCTTAAAAATGATAAAATCTTAATCATAACTAATTAAAATACTAAACCTAATTAAATGCCTAATTGAATTATCCATGAGTAATTAATGAAATTCTAAAAAAAATTCAAAAATACAAATATCCTAGCATCTTCATAATTAAATTTTTGTGAGTTGTCAAATATCATAAATTATCTCATCCATGCCTATTCATTGTAAATCATGAGGTTTTGACACCTTTGAACTCTAATGGGGTTAATTAACTCACTAAGATTATGTTTGAATTCATTCCAAGCTCTAACTACAATCTAAATAACATTAGGTTGGGGTTAGTTTCTAAACCTATAAATACAAGCCTAGACCTCTTTATTTAGAGAGCTTGAGCATAGTAAAATTATAATGCAAGATTTGGTTCATGATTCAAAGTTATAGTGTTATAATGCCAAAATCACAAGCCATCAAGCCATCATAAGCATCAAGCCAGATCAAATCCAACAATGGTACCAAGGAGAAAAAGAGCCACACAACTCCATTTTCCAAAGACTCTTTAAGTACAAGCCGAGCAAGCCAAATGAACACATTATTTGGAGCATTCAAAGAAGGTAAGAGATCTTATTTATTTTAGATTTTAGTTGTGTTTTTAATTTTTATTTGTTCACTAAGCTCCCCCTATGATCTAGGTCTATAGATGTTATGTTTATTAGTGTGTTTATTTCATTATTTTATATGAAAATTAAAACTTGATCTAACCTCCTCTCTTGAGTCGAATTCTTATGATCATTATATTCAGTCTCATTATGTTTGAAACCCTGATAGGTTTTGAAGACTATTTTAGAGTAGATTGGTGTTTGAGCTTTCTTTATTAGTATGATTTTTAGTCCATTATTACAATTGTTGGAATGGTGGATGAATTTTTTTTTGTAAAAATGTTATTTCGGTTGTAGGTGGCCATTTCAATAAAATGTAGTAGTCATATTCTTTTTTAATCTTGATTGACAACATGTATGGCTGAGCAAGGTATTTGGTGTCTTCAGTTATCTGTTCTTTGTCTAGAGTAAGGAATCCACTCTTTTACATAGGTTATGTGTGATGTTGTAATATTAATCATTCTTGACTCTTTTTAGTGTTGTTGAGATTCTATCGAGGTACTTTTAGTATTTTCATGTAAGTTGTATGATCATCTTATTTTGATTAGTTATGAGATTCTTTCATTTATAAATTATTGTTTAAATTAAATATTGGCGAACTCCTTGAGTGAGATATATTTGAATTTATGGAATGGATTGGTGTACTTTAGTGACAGTCAGTTATTGTAAGATGCTAGTTAGTTGATTAGGATGCATGCATAATTCAATGGAATATTTTGGATTATTGTTAGTGTCATTTTTCTTTGAAATTATTCATTATGAATTCATTTCCTAGTGTTATCCCTTTCTATTTTGTGATTGTTACTCCCATTTTGATCCATGGCTTCAATATTATAGCACATGCACATGCTCTTTCTCCAAGCTTGAATGTTTGATTTCTACCATCGAGCTGATGGTTGAGGTGGTTAGGACCATTGATGGTTGGGATCGTATCATTGAGTATAAGGATTTGATCTACTAAAAGTACTCTACTTTCTATTTCTATTTGGATTCAAGTTAGTGATGTATTTATAAATTTGATGCAGATGCTCTTACACTTCATTTATATTCTAGTAATTATTTGAACAAGTGAAGAGTCATATTCAAACATTCCTTGCCTATATTATAAAATATTCTTTCATTACATGTTTGTATTTTGGGTTATTTTGGTAATGCCTAGAGTGTAGTGTTAATTGAATTGCTTAGAGTAGGAGAACTATTGTGTTTAATTAATTAAGGAGATTTATTTATGTACATTAGGCAGGATTTAAATTTAAATTAGAAGTCCTTCTCAGTGTACTTACAACAATTTTGTGTTTAGACTAACCATTGAAATATGTAATTTGGTGTATCATTTACTCATGTCGTAGTTATAACTGCTTAAGCTATAATGATTAAGGGATTAAAGCTTATGTTCCAATTATCCTAAAAAATATACAAAGCTAAGTTAGTGAATGACTATTCAAGTATTATATGTTTATTATCTTTTAATCTAATTAATATTTAACTTGACAAACTTGTACCATTTCAAATAGTTTAAGTGAAATATTTGATAATAGTCTTAAGTGCTATTGCCTGAAGTAATTCATTTAGATATTTGATTACATTTAAATTTGAAATTCTAAATCGATTTGGTAGAAGTTAAATATATTAGTATTATTTACATATTATTATACATATGATATTTATTAGCCATAGTGGCATAGATATTGATGTTCAAACCAAATGGATAAATCCTTATAAGGTTGTGTTAGTTCTATTATCGAAAATTATTATTGTCTCTCGTATGAGCATTACATTGAGGCTGTACTTGATTTACCAAACCATAACATGAAAAGAAGGCAAACTGCAAGTTCATTTATTATTTAGTTCTTGATTTATATCTTAATTGATTATATAAGGATTATAGTTGGGTTTGAGGCATTGGAATATATGATTCAATAAACTATTGGATTGGATGTTGTTTCTTTTTGGATGGAATAATTATGTTTCAATATAATATTGTTATTTCAATTAGATGACTAAAATTTTGTTTAAATGACTAATTATATGGCAACATTAGCATTGACATTATGTTGTTTGTAAATGTAATAGTGTTATTATTATTTGATGTTTTAGTTGTAGCTAGTGTATGAATGAAAATATTGTACATTAAGTATAATAATCAAAATTACGTGTCATTATAAAATTTTATCATTATTACTATATGATTTGGACATATAGATAGTCTAACAAGTAGATAAGGGTTGGAAGCTTTTCCTTTCTTATGTCATGCAATTAAGAGGATTATTGTTTAATTATATTCTTATGAAGTTATTAAATGTTAATATTACCTTTGGTTAATGTAAAAGGGGTATTTTGCATCTTTGGGAAACATCAAAGTATGCATATTATGTATCCATTTATATTCTTATGTGGTGAAACATATAGAAGATATAAATATAGAATGTATGTAGTAAGGATGCTTATTCAACCAAGTCAAGATAATAAACAAATTATAATTTGCTAAATATTATAATATAAACTATAAGCATTGGTTGTTAAGATAATTGATTTCAATTTTGATTGACCCTAATATTTTAATACTTAATAAACATGAAATACTAAGAACAACCAAGCAAAAAGTAGGCATAAAATAGCGATAAGACCTCTATTTACTAAACTGCATGATGGTTGACAATATTGAACATGTAATTAAAATTTAACTCTTGTTGACTATAATTAGATGTGATAGCCTCTTATGGGGTATTATCCATCTCCAAGGTAAACTATCAGGATTCATGTAACTTTTAAATGTTAAATTAACATTGTAGAATAAAAACATGTCTTCATTATTGTCATGCTAGAATAAAGAAACCATGGTGCGGTGATTCATAGGTAATGGTCATGGTCAAATGACCAAAAGGGATAACACAAACATAAAGATTTTTTTTGCACAAATATTGAAATAATTAAATTGTTTCAAAAGCTTATATTATATTGCTTTTGAAAATAATCTTATAAACATGTCTTCATTATTTCATAATATTGGCAAATATTTATTTAAGCAAATATTAATATGATGATTCTTCTGTTAAAAATTTAGAACCTTGAATTTTAATTGTTGTGTTATTTCTAATTTTTAGATTTGTACATTTAGTTGTGTGATTAGATATATAATCTCAGTTATTATTAACCAATCTTTCAAATTACTAATATTGACTATGTGGACTAACTAGGGATATTTTCTTTTCACATTATTAATGCCATAGTTTTGAATACTTTATCTATTTTCACTAACCATTAATTTGAATCATTAGGGAGAACAAGATGCTTAATTAGGGTTAAAAACCCTTAGATGATACTATCGATAAGACAACTTGGTGGTATAGAGTTCTCAGTTTATCAATGTGGACCTACACACTGATGTACCTTGAACTGTATGCTTTTAATGGCAACATTTTTTTCCATATAGAACCCTATAATGGTGTTTAACTATAGTTAAAAATTTACAATGACCTAATTCAATTATTGGTTATGTGCACATCGATGTGCAAAGCAAAAGAGACACATTTATGCATCAAAAGGAGTGTAATAGGCCCTACATAGTTTTTTTTGTACTTTGAATACAAATAATTTTAGTAGTAAGTTTTTAAAATTCATTCTTTGGAGTTGTTTCAATTAACTAAAATCTAATTTAGTGTTATCAATGTTTATAATACAAATGGGGATCATTTAAATCAAATAAAACAAATAAGAGATCATGGTAGGCAAATGGGGGCCTAGATCACCTAAGGTGGAAGATGGAAAACTAAGAAAACCCTATAGCTACACTAATTCTAAGTGTAGAGGTAATGTAAATAAGGATGTATAAATTTATAACTATTACTTTGTATAATATCTATCTATCTAAAATAAAATAATAAAAGTTAGAGATACTTACCTTTGTGTAAATCTATCGAGTCTCAATCTTCCCCTTGGCCAATGGTATTTTTCAAGAGATTAATGTGGATTTGTAAGGATCACACTTGTTTAAATCAATTATAGGCTAAAATATTTCTACTTACAACCAATACTTCCCACAAGACTAACTATGTTTCTTCCAAGGCAAACCAAAAGGGTTGGCTAAATCAAAGATAAATATAGTAGAATTGTGAGCTATAATAATACAAAAATGGATGTCTTTCTCTATTGGATTAAAGTGAAGTTTGTATTTATAAAAAATATATAGGTCTTAATAATTTAAAAAAATTATTTTAAAAAGTTATTATTTGGCCTCAAACTAGGTTGACTTAGTCTGACCTAGTTACATAACATATACCATAAATTTCATGATTGGGTCATTCAGGATTGACCTAATAGGAAAAATGAGTTTTTTTCTTAGTTATGGGATATTAAGAGGATGATTACTTAGGGATTTGGATAAGCAGGGTTTGTAGTGGGTTAATGTATGATAGGATTAATCAAAAATCTTGTAAATCACCAATGGTTTACCCACTCATTTCTTAGTACACCCTATAAGGTGTGCACAAAGATAGATTAAAACTTGACATGGTTATGTAAGAGAGAAAATACCAGTAAATGATAAAGTTTTAAAAAAATAATGTGTATACATATGCCCCACTCAAAGCTCATCACATTACAAAGGTGTAACATGGGATGGTGCTTCAAAAAAAACATACAAAATTAAGTTAAAAAATTGTAATAAAATACAAAATTAAATAACAGTTAGGGATTAGGCCCCAATAATAACTATGAAGACCATCAGGGATAGCCCTAACCTAGTTGAGGATCCATTCCTAATTAACATAGTGTCACTATCATTAAAAAATCCCCAAAACCTATGTGGGTTTGAAACCCAAAAAATAATTATGGATTCCCACTTTCCTTAGCCATGACCTAAGTGGTAAATTAATATTGAAATACACTAAACCCAATCCATAATGCCAACGTAGACCTAGTCGCACTTAAAATCCCAACCAACACTAGACTTTCCCACATAAAGCCTCCATTGCCGATTCACACAAGATAAAATAAATGAATAAAATCAAGACCAAATCAGAGATAAAAGTTTGATTAACAAAATAATATCCTAAAACCCCTCCCAAATAATTTAAACTATATCTTAACAACTAATTTGGTTTCTTACATGAACGTGGCCTTTCAAACTGTGGTGGTTTCAAGTCCTAGTATGATATACAAACTGAGACAAGCCACCAAATCAACTTGTGGTGCTGAGATCAACAAACCATGAGCACAAATAGGAGAAAATAAAAAGGCAAAAAGAGAGGTTCCCTAATTATTTAAAGAATTAAGGTATGTTGTACGATAAAAATACATTCATTGATTGAATTATGAGATGGTTCAAATTGATTCATATGGAAATATTATCTTTTAGCTTGATCAAAAGTCTCTTCTAAGGTGCGAGGAGAAAACATTCTAACCTTATATTGAATAGGGGTATTACGGGTAGTAATAAATTTTTTAAAGAGATTATCATAAATCATATTATGGTTAGCCTTTTGAGCCAATGATTTTCATCTTTTGATAAAAGTATGAGCAGATTCAGTGGGTAATTGCTTAACATTGATGAAGTGACTAAGACAATTTTAAAGATAATATTGTTGAAGTTATTTAACTAGAGAATTTAAGATATCCTCTAGTTTCAATATGGAATGTTGGAGGATTTTATTATACCATTATAAAGCATCTCCCATAATTTTTTTGACTAGAATTTTAATGGTAATGAAAGTGTTGGTTTGGACCCATTCCTCATAGAGATTGCCAAATGATATAAGGAAAATAGAAAGGTCTTTATTTCCATCATACTTAAGAGCTGGAGAGATATTTTCAATATCTATGGATATGATGAATGGAGATCATGGCTCATTTTGAAGATGTTGGAGAATTTTTTTATGCATGAGAGGTTGAGGGATGATATTCCCATTAGCTTCTTTAAAAAGAGGGGGAATTTTTTTTTGATTATTTTGAGGCAAGATAATAGGATTTGACTTAACATTTGAAAGATGTGATTTTGTATTTAGAGCATTTGGGAATCATTATTTATTTTCATAACATTCATTTGTTGAACCAATTGAGCAAGAATTTGAGTTGTATATAGGTCAATTTTGATTTATAGTGGGCGAAGATGGAATGTTCGCATTGGTAAGAGAAACATCCCAAGATTAGAAATATGAGGATTAAGGATAGGAGGGTTCCCTATGTTAGTATCAATTAATCCAATTGTAAAATAAGGAAGTTTTTATAAGGGACCATTCATGTTAGGGGTATGAATGATATTGCCGTCAAGGTTTTTAAATATATGAAAATCCTCTAGATCATTATTTTGAGTAATGTGTAACATGTTGCATTCCATTGATCTAGATGGTGGTCAAGAGTATTTTCACCATGAGGTATTATCATCTGGGGTGACTAAAGTGGGTAAGGTAGAAAAACCCATGTAAAATCTAAATGGGTTAAGATTGTCAAAAAATATTCTTATAGGTGATTTCATGATGCTAATCAGTATGGGAAATGAAATAAAAAATAAAAATCATCAAAAATCTTATAAATTAGGTATAATAGGTTTTATGTATTTCATAATACATGAATATGTAACTAAACTGAGTTGACCACAATAGAAAAAGTAGTTTGAAGCTATACTAGGTCTACTTAGGTCGATCTAGTTACACAAAAAGATAAAAAAAAAAGACTAGGTCGAACCTAGTCAATTTAATTGGATCTAAACAATTTGATAGTAAACTAGAAGTCTAATGATTTGACTTGGGTCAATCTAGTTAGGTAGGTAAGAAAAGATAATAATCTCAGAGTCTACTAGGTCAACCTTGATTGATCTAGTTATATAGTCAGGTAAAGATAATATAAGACTAGGTCAAGCTTAGTTAAATTAGTTTGATCTAGAAAAGTTTTGACACTAAACTGGATGGTGTAATTTGAAAAATATAGGTAAATAAGATAGAATACAAAATACTAAGTTGAATTTGGTTGATTTAGTTTATCACACATAATCAACTATGTTGACATTGGTTGATCTAGTTGAAACACATGACATAGAACTATACCAACACTGGTTGATATAGTTTGTATACAAAAGAGACTAACAAGCAAAAAGTAGAAATGAAAGTTTTTAACTAATACTATTAACTAATTATCTAAAAAGAAAATAAAAAATATTTAATAAGAGTATGTGACTAACTTATAGGATGGATCTAGTTGAACAGATAGAACATAACAAAGTCAATGCTAATGGACATAATTATTGGAGAGTTGTTAATGATGTCATGGAGGTGTCATGGTGAGTGGATGAAGTGCCTTGATAGTCTAAGTGACAATGAAAAAGTGTGTAATGTGCTTGTCCTAATATGCTTAAAGGATGCTTGGTTGATCTTCAATTTTGGCATGGTTTGAGATGATTAAGGGTGAGTCTAAAGTATTGAGAATATGAAATGGGTCCTATTAGTGGTCAAGGATGATTGAAGAGCTTGTGTACATGATTATAATTCACCCAATTCATTAGTGTTCTCATCTAGACATTTTGGGTCCAATAGCAGAAAATCTGAGTAGGCAATTTGATGACATCATAATTATCACATGTGGATAATTTAAGGGGATTTAGTCATATGGTTATAATCAAATTAATCTAAATATATTATTAACTAAATCTTAAGTCATGAAATTAAGTGAAATCAAATATATATGGGTGTAAAGTTGGGCTCTTAGGTATTTTGATAGTGTTTTCTATGTTCAAATAAAGCTGAGTAAACATGTTGATGATGTTAGCATTCACACACATAAAGGTGTCAAGAGGAAATGGTCACATGATTTTTTTAGTATTTTTAATAAATATTATGTGAAAAATATTAGGTCATGAAACTAAGAATAATAAAATATATGTAAGTGAAAATTTGGGATCCCAAGTAATTTGACAGTGTTTTCTTATACTTAGCCAAATTTGTAATGTGGCAAGAAAAGTTGAGTAGGCATTTTGATGGTGTTATATATTACACATGTGGACATTTAAAGATATGTTTATCATATGGATTTTTTTTTCCTAGTTTATTTTTTATAACTTTTAGGTCATGTGATGAAGTGCATAAAAAGCTATGACTGTGTAAAGTTGGCCTTTCCAAATAGTTCTTAACACAGTTGGCTCTATGACAGATAAATTTAAGGAGGAATTTTAATGTAATTATATATCACACCTATGAGGTTTATAAGAGAATATTGACACATGGTTGTATTATCCTATGTGAGGAGATCATATGGTCTAAATTTTATAACATCACTTAAGTGAAACAAAAGATATGGAGGTGCAAAGTTGACCTTACAGATAGACTGCAAAGGTTCTCATACTTAGTCATTTTTGCAAGAGATAAAGATCAGTACCAAATAAAGATCCAATGGTGCATTGGTGATCATATAATTTTTATCTAATGGTGTATATTGAGTGAGATGGTAATAATTTTATGATGTTTAACACTGAGCAAAGGTAAAGGATAAGGATCAAATTGTTTGCATGTATTCATATAGATTGATCTAATGGTGGGAGTGGAGTCAAAGTGTTCAAAGTGATAGTAATTTAATGATATTAAAGGTCAAGATTCATAAAATAATATTTATGGTACATGGTTTATCTAATGTCATGAGGACACGAGATGATAGCAGAGTGTTCGAGGTTGAACTGTGATCATTGGCATTTAAATATTTAAATTTTATAAAGAGAAATACTAGTGCTTATTTTTGAGCCATAAATTTTTATATATGAATAATTTGACAATAGTGTAAAAATAAAATTTGTAGAGGACTCCAAGGATCATCTTGAAATATAATTTTAAAGATCTGAAAGTGAGTACAATAAAAGTTATGATGGGTCCAAAGTTGATTATGTATTCGATTGTGTTCTGCAAGTGACTGAAAAAGGATATTTGAGCTCGATCTGATGGTATTTCTATGTATCATGTTAAATTAGCTATTTTGGAGTGTTTTATAATAGATGAGGATGATTTTTGTGCATTATGAAGGTTTGAAAAATAATATGTAGTATGAATAAAGGTTTCGAAGTTGACTATGTATTCATTCATGGTGACTGTGTGCATAGAATGTTGTTTGAGTAAATTATGCTTAAGCATAAGGGTAATATGATGGTTGTTGGTACTTAATGAGGACTTATAGATCATGTGAAATAGGTTCATGAGTTTTAAAGTGTTCTTATGTTCTTAATTTTCTTGGAGAAGTGTCAAAGAGGTGAATGGGTCATCATAGGATCTAAAAAGTGACTTAAGCTTTTTTGAAAGAGTGTTGTACTTAAGTGTGACCCATGTAAGATGACTTAAGGGTGAAGGAATATGTTTTGGTAGACAAAAAATATTGTGGACTTGATAATTCATAAATTATCTATAAATAGTTCAACCAAATGTGATGGTTTTTAAGTGTGTGAGAGATTTTAAGGAAGCTTGTGAGCGAGAGTTATGGAACAAAGGAGAGGTAGAGTTCCTAGTAAATGAGTGGAGAAGTAGATAAATTTCAGGACTATGGAAATGACCTATGGGTCATGTTTCTAATGTCATAATAGTGCTCATGTAGGTTGAGGATAAGTGAAGAGGTCTAGGGTGACTCAAAAGGTAGCTTTGGATGTATTATGTGTACAGAGTTGAAGAGAGCTGATGTACTTTTTATCTCCATTAGATTGGTAGGAAATCAATGTTCAAGAGATGTTGTGTTTATAGGTGTTGTGGTTACTCAACATCTAAGGGGGATACTACATCTTTACAAGGTGAAACTTGATAAAGGTCTAGTTATTATTGCAGCTCAGCTAGACAGGTGTGGTAGCACCTTGTGAGATTGTAGTCTCACTAAATAAGGATTGTAGTTATTTGATAAATTGTAGTTGGTCTAAATTAGTTCTTGTTATTATAGGCTAGTAGTTTAATTATAGGCTCTAGTGTGTTTTCTCCCTTAAAAGGGTTTTCCATATATGTCATTTGTTATGTACTTGATCTTTATTTGTCTCTCTTGTTCATTACTGTGAATGATGTGTATGATTCATGAATGATTTTAGTAACTAATTAAGAGTTTTTAACATTTTAAATTTGAATTTGGATTATTTGGGCTCACTAATTCACCCCCCTCTTAGCGATTGTACCTTTAATAATAGTCTATTATGAAAATAGGACAAAATAAACTAGGTCGGCCAAGGTTGACTTAGTTTACTAGCAATAAAAGTGTACATATAAATAATTCATCCAAGGTCAACTTAGTTAACTATGTAGTACAATTTTGACAAAATTAAAAAATTGGAAAGTATGAATGAAAAAGAATGACATATTGAGTTGTTTAATTAGAAAATAGAATTGTAAAAATTATTTAATAATTATTTTATTGATCTAATCAGAAAAGGTAGAAATTATAAATTAGGTTGAGATAGGTTGATCTAGTTGGTTATAAAAAATATGAGAAATAAGACTAGATCAACCACGATCAACTTAGTTGGCTGATTATGAGTGTTGTAGTTCAAAATGGTGAAACTAGGTCATCTTACGTAATGAATCTTTCTATAAACACAGTTAACACTAGATCATCCAAAATAAATTTAGTCCTCTAGAATAAAAAACTTGAAAAACATAGAAATTAAATAGGTTGACCATGGTTGATTTAATTTACAAAAAGTTAAAAATTGAAAATAATGAAATAAGACTAGGTTGACCTAAGTTGACCTAGTTGGCTGAAATGAAAACTAAAAATTGTATAAAGTGAACTAGATCGACCTACATCAACCTAGTTGATTAGAGATGATAATCATAAAATAGTAAATAAAATTGGGTTGATATGCATGATGTAGTTGCTTCTAGATGAAAAGCATAAAGTAGTAAATAAAACTGGGGCGACCTACGTGACCTAGTTGCTTATAGGTGAAAAATTGAAATGCAAATGTTAGATTCACATCAGGTTCACCAGAATGTATGCAAAAAATTAATATATATTTATTACTTATCCTAATTAATAAATCCAAACTAGAAGAAGGTAATAAAATAATATCTATTGCAGTAATTTTTATATCGAAGGCATGACCAAATTGGATCTATTAAACATAAATAAGGGAATACTTATCATACAATACTAAAAGAGAGGGTTCCAAAGTCTCTAGATAAATAATATCATTCAATAACCCTAACTAGGTATTCTAATGCATAAAATGAAATCTAATCTAGTGTTATAAAACATTATAACATAAATAGGGATGGTTTAAAATAAATAAGGGATCATGGTAGGAAAATGAGGGCCTAAATCACCTAAGGTGGAAGATGGAAAATCAAAAAAACCTTATAACTACACTAGGTCTAAGTGTAAAGGTAATCTAAGTAAAGAGTTATATATTCAGACCTATTATTTTGTGTAATATCTATCTATTAAAATAAATAACAAAAGTTAGAGATACTTACTTTTGAGTGAACCTATTGAGTCTCAATCTCCCCTTGGAAAATGTTACTTTGTAAGAGATTATTATGGATTTATAAGGATAAAAATAATTTAAATTAACTCTAATATAAAATATTCCTACTTGTATCAAATAATTTTTGTAAGATAATTTATATTTAATCCAAAGAAAAACCTAAGAAATAGCTCTTTCAAATGTAAATATAGTAGAATTGCAAGCTACAATAATGGAAAAAATAATGTTACTCTTTATTCAATTGAAGTGAATATTGTATTTATATTAATGGATAAGTCCTAATCATTCTATAATTTTAGATAACAAGGTCATCCCACCATGACCCAATTTTAAAAAGTTACCATTTGGCCTCAAACTAGGTCAACCTAGGCTGACCTTTCACAACTAGGTCGACTAGAGATGACCTAATAGGAAAAATGTGTTTTTTATTAGTTAATGTATATTGAGAGTATAATTTCTTAGGGAGTTTGATAACTTGGGTTTGTATTGGGTTTATGTATAATAGGATTAATCAATAATATTGAAAAGTACCAGTTGTCTGTCCATCGATTTCTCGATGTACCCTTTAAAGCATGCAATCAGAGAGATTAAAGCTCAAAAAAATATTGCAAGAGAGAAAACATCAGTAAATTATAAATTTTTAAAAATATTATGTGTATACAATTCATATGACTAATTTTTAAATATGAAATAATAAGAAAATAGAACTCAATGTGTGAATGATTAAGTGAGCTTGATGGGTGCTTACTTTTTATCATTGCTAGATGTATAATGAGTGGGATTTAATTTGTATTTATACCAATTTTTTTGATATAATATCATGGGAGGTTTAATGAATAATAATATTACAACCCATAAATTTCAAAATATTTTTAAATTTAAGCTTTTATAAGGTATGAACACTAGCATTAGATTTAGGACATTAGCGTCAATACTAGTGTCGTAGTCTGCATAATAGTATTTATGAGGATAAAAAGTTGTTAAATATATGTAACTAAAAATGTAAGATATATATCATGTTTTGAACATATTGTGGGTGATATATGATTTGGGGAAAATCAAAATATCAAGATCAAACTATAGGATAAGTAGTTAAACACAATGAGATGACAAATGTGATCCTTTCAGAAGCAAAAAGGTCCAAAGCTAAAGGGTTGAGCCATGAGTGATATTTTTAAAATATACAAGACTATCATATAATGAAAAATACATACTTAGCATCTCTATTTCCCCCTATTTAATCTAGTAATTCATAAGGACGTAATTACTTGGTTAAAGTAAAAACATGTGTACTATGGTGTGTACAACACACCTTTCTTTGACTTGAACCCCTTTTGAATTTAATGTTTGTGTAATTACCTATAACCAAGATCATGTTATAATGTAATTAGTGCATATAATCTAAAATTGGATAAAAAAATAGTTTAAAAAATAGAGTAAGGGAGTACACATGTGTGTCAATGTAACTATGTTACCTATTGGTAGTTTGCTTTGATAATGATGCTTCCTCATTGAAGCATGGGAGAGAGGTTTAAAACTAAACCTTGGATATGTGAAGAGGGAAATTGGAGGGTGATCATACCCCCAATATAATACAAGGGTGATTTTTTCCTAGGCTATGTAAATCATTGAATCTCCATTACATAACTCAAATATATTTGTAATCTAGTCAATCTCGTCCAAGTTAAATGGTATATCCATATCAACATGTAAAAGGGGAGTAGTGGTAAGGCCATCAAGGGTGTTGAATATTTATCACACTAATCAAGGGAGCTAACTACTATAGATAGATAAAATCTCAATTAGTGAATATTGATAAGCTCGGTGCATAAATGTGTGTGTACACACACACACACACACACACACACACACACACACACACACACACACACACACACACACACACACATCTGTGTGTGTGTGTGTGTGTGTGTGTGTGTGTGTGTGTGTGTGTGTGTGTGTGTGTGTGTGTGTGTGTGTGTGTGTGTGTGTGTGTGTGTGTGTGTGTGTGCGCGTGCGATTTTATGTATTTGAATGGAATATTCACCTTTAACATGCCTCAAGATGAAGTATCTATCAACATATAATCTCTAATTTGTAAACTATGTATAATATTTGTTAGAAATCTAAAAAACTTTGTCCCAAATATATGAAAATTGGTTCCAAATGTATAAAATTTTAACCCAAGTGTATATCTAAATCATGTAAGATGTATCAAACTCTACCAATTATACCAACTATGTGTATGTGGACTCATGTATCTATGGCATGCCCCGATGATATTCCCTGCTTTTGGGATGAGGGGAATGTTATATAACACTCACCTTATCTTAAAAGTTTAATATAACCATGCTATCTATGTATCAATCATGTAGTAATGAAGCATATAATGATAACATGGCTAATTAGATATATCAGTGATGTTTGCAGTATCCATACATAATAATCCATAAGATGCATAATTTGGATCATGGAAATGTCTAAAGTAACAAAAAAATTCTCAAAAAAAATCAAGCACACAAAAAGAACTCAATGTCACACACAATGGGTCTAAGGAGAGTGTAAACAAGGGGCATGTTCAAATGATGCACACTCAAAAGGGTGGACATGGTCAAATGTATGCATAACAAAGAAATAACACTTAGGGAAATGAGAAAAACAAACAAGGAACATGTTCAAATTTTCCATAATATAAATAAGGTAAAAAATAAGTACACTTAAGTATGCCATGTAATAAGATGAATAAGTGAAATATAAGCAAATAACATAAGCATATCATACTAGTTCTTGTATACATGTGTTAAAAAAATGTCATGTAGGATATCATATCTATCAAACTATTTAAGATATAAACACGAGTATATACACATGTAAGTGTTAGTAAATAAGTTCAAAATGATAATATAAAGTGATCATAAAACCATAGAACCTGTATTAATCATGATCAATAGAAGCAAAATGACCCCAATGTAGTGTGTCACATGGGTAGATGAAAAGTCTAACATTTGCATGTGAATGTATTATGGATCTAATGTATGCTTGTATCACACTCAAATACATGTGAAACATATATGTGTAGAGAAAATAAATAATATGCTATCTACTAACATGAGGTAAAAAATATATGCAAAATATAGTAAACATGTGAAATGTTGAATATTGTTGTATTTTTATTTTATTTGAATGTTTTTATATTTTATTGATTTTTTTTAAATTATGGAATGATAAGGATAATTGATAATTCCATCTAAGGGATGCTCATGGGGTGTTCTAGGCTCAGGAGGGGGTACAAAAAACTGGTCATGTTTTCAAGGATCATGTATATATGCCAAATCTAGAATCAAATAATCTACGATACTTTTCCTATGCCTTATAGGATTATGTGGTTACAAATCTATAATAAAAGTTTTATTGGTTCATGGAACCCAATATTTAGTGGTTGTTTGGTTTTTTTGTGTAAATATTAGTTTGGGTCTTTGTACCCTCTCTAAAACATGTTGTTCTTCTCTCAACAACTAGCTGGGCCATGCATATTTAAATTATGGCTTTGTAGAGTCTACTATATATCTCTGATGTAAGGGCCTATATAGTGTTGGTCACCTAGGGAAAAATATGCCTTTTGCTTAACATTTCACTCATGATTAACCTTAATAGGTTATATAATTAGCTATCTTAAAATTAACTTTTATTATTATAATGGATGTTCATATTGAACCCCTTAAAATTTAATTGAAGGCTTCTAAACTATAATAGGTACTATGTATTGAACTGTGCCAATATTCCCATTTAATGGATGTTCATAATGTTGTGGATGATGATGTGTGTTATATGTCATTTTCACTTATTTAGAATGATATTTTAATGGATTATTAAATATCTTTGAATTTTTATGATCATCAGGTTATGATCATGAATTCTTTAGAAGATCATCAAAGGTGAGTTGTTTGCTTTTAATGAGGTCTTGTATCTTATATATCAACTTGTAACATCTATTCATGGAATGTTCAACACATTTGTGCTAGTCATAATAAACATTTACATCATATCATTTTGGTAGATATCAACTTGTATCAACCTCTAAGGGAGAAGGTAAAGATAGGAGATAACATTCCATAAGATTCTTAAGGAGAGAAGATAGAGACTCAAGTAATCATGTAAATTATCTCTTAGGTACATTGGATAAGATGTTCCAATTAGATTATTGTGACACAATATTCACCATTGTTGTTTATTCTTCTTAGTCTTTATATCCATGATTAAATGAACACATACTTAAATATATAAGGGAAAATAATGATCAATAATATGTTGGGCTAGTAAATCTTTCTTTTTAAATGAAATATTATGCTTGGACCATTTAATAGTTTGGAGCATAGAGGCCACATATGGTGGCTCTACATTACTTGACAAGGTTTTTATACATAATGTTTCTAAAATAATGTATTTGTATAAAGAAGACTTATTTAACAAATCCAAAAGTTAAAATCTATTAGTAACATCATTGGAGTGGTTTACAATATTATATGTTGATGATACTTTTTTCATGCACTCCCTTTTGATTTCGTTATTGTGAATATTGACTTATATGAATAAAGGTTTACCTAGATCGAGGATATCCGGTAAATTTTTATGATCAAAATTAATGAGATTTTTATTATTTTTGAGATCTTACATAATATTTGTGAAATTATCTAGCTCTATGTCACGTGATACTTGGGTTTCATGTAATATATCCTTCTATAAATTTTACTATTTCAACAACTCAAGGATTGGGATCTTATCATGTGTATTGCTAAGCCATGTCCAAGTAATGGTAGAAAGATTCTTACTTGAATAGGATCTCTAGGAAAAAAGGCTAGGAACATGCACACTGGCACTTATTAAATCGAGATAAGGGTTCAATATTATTTTAATGAGGGTTGTAAAGAGAGATTATATTTTAATCTTGTGTTAAAGCTCTCTCTTTATTTTGATCAATGTTTTGACTCCATTTGATTACATCATTGCTTGATTTAGAAATGTATGAGAGATAACAATAAATGATTACCATCATGTATTGTATAAGGAAATATATACTAGATTTATCGATATTAAACATGATTACTATCTTTATGATGAAAGCAAATCTGAATTTAATATTTTTAACAATTTAGAAATCAAAAATAAAAAAACCTAGGGAAAGTTAAGTTTTTGTACAAGAAGACTCAAAGGTCGGGTTCACCCTTTTTGAAAAGAGTTAAAATAGAATATCCTAATCAACTAAGGAATATAATATTCTATACACATGGAAATTAAATAATTTAGATTCATAATATATTCTGATATAATGCTAAATTATAGAAATATGCCAAATATGGAAAGTATAATCCCAAATAGTAATTTGATTGCTTAAACATGGATAAGGAATGATAATTATAATATTTAATGATTCATAAGAAGATATGAGAAATGTATATGAAAAAAAAATCACGATTATTCTCAACTATGATTTGTCAAATTTTAGAAATCAACTCTCTACTAGCCTAGACACTATCATAAAAATAGTGACACTAGAATCGATGCTTCTATTCAAAATATGATGCTTGTATCTTAAATATAATGCATGTAGTTTTATAAATATTCCACATGTACCTATTAGGGTTCATTATCACCTTTTGAATTATCTATTCAAATTGTGTACATAGGTTCTTGATATCAGTGTGTTGCTCAAAACCCTATATCCTCTAATTATGGAATGCCACCTTGAAAAATAGGGTTTAGTGGGATTAAGTTAAGTTTATCTTACCTAAAAGACCCATATATTAGTTATCACTATCTACATAGCCAATACTTTGAAGAGGGCCTCAAACTGATGTAGTTCTCCCCGTTATGTGGACTTACATATTAAAAAATATACAATATGCTATATGCAAGTGAATGTAGTGATCTAGCTTGAAATTTGAAAAATACTTCTCAAAATATGTTATTTAAATGATTAAAACCTATAATAATACTACTCCTATGGATGATTTGGAAATAAGAATGAATAGGGTAGTTATACTCAATTTTTTAAATGATTGAGTAAGGTTGATATGTGATTGATTTTGGTCATTAGTAAATGTATAATGAGTGGGTTTTGTTTTATATTTATATCATAAATTTTGAAATATTATCATGGGAGAGTTAATTAATAATAATATATTGACCCATACATGTCAAAATATTAGCAAATTTGAGATTTTGTAAGGTACATACACTAGTTTCAGATCTGGGACACTAATGTTAAGTTTTTGAGAGGATAGAAAGTTGTTGAATATTTCTAATTGATAATGTAAGATATATATTAGGGTTTAAGCATACCATGGGATACAAGTGATTTGGGTAATCAAAAATATCATGTTCATATTATTGGATAATTATTTAGGTACATTCAGATGGTGAACATGAGCCTTTTGACAATGGAAAGGTCCTAAACTAAAGGCTTGAGCCATGAATTATATTTATCAAGTGTAAAAGAGTATAATATCATGTAAAACCCAAATTTACCATATATAGGTATTCAAATGCATTATCCTTTTCTTCTTAATAGTTATAGTAATTAGAAAATCAAGTAAAAAGGAAAATAAGTCCTAGATGGAAGTGTCCCTTTCAAAGTATCTAGAATATAACAAACCCTTTCTAGAGGATATACAAGATATCACACATCAATATAAAATGTTGCAAGATGATTTCTAGTCCAAGGATAAGAGTGTCACTTTTGTCATGGAGAAGCTAATGAATCTCATGACACATAGTGTTGATCTCACTAATCTTGTCCTCTAAAGCCTTATTTAAGATAAGGATAGATTTTTTTATCATGCAAAACTTACTATAGTATCTCTCCACCAAATAAAAAGAACTTGTGTGACTCAAATTTGAGTGCACAAAGCTACATGCACCAAATATTATAACTGTCAATACAACACCATGCCTAATCATGACATGCAATGTAGATAAAATTATTGAAATTAACTTTTGAGTCCTTGTCATTCATCACAACCTGATTCATCAACAAACTTATTTGGCCATTTTGAGAATAAAATAAATTGATTTGGTTTCAATCTACTAAAACAAACATGGAATGAAGGTCAAGGCCTAGGAAATAAGGGCCAAGGTTACATTGGTTACTATGGGTCACGGTTACATTGGTTATAGCATAAGTCAAGAAGGTTTTATACAATTTTCACCATAATCATGTGCCAATGATTATTACACATTGCACCCTATGAAATATAACCCAAGTATTTTCACTTATACATCATATTATTCATCCCAAAATCACTCTAATAAGTTGATGAAGCCATTTTGAAAACTCATACTCCACACTCAAGTCATTGTTTCAACGGATACAATATATTTAGAAAAAACTTGTGCTATTATAGTGTCAATGATTATGTATGCATTGACATCAACACTACAAATAATTAAAATGATTTTTTTTTTATAGTGATCCATGTAAAGGAACATAAAACATATGCATAAAATTTTACATGAAGGAACCTTACATAGCAATAACAATAACCATGTTACATGCCCTAAAAATAACTTACACACTACCAGTTTAAATAAAATCACATGGATCAATTGCTATAGTTATGAATACACTCTCATTAGAGACACACACTACACTCTCAAGTTACGTCCAACCATTATCATTACAATGGTCATAAAATTGAGAAGTGTTGGGATATTTATCCTTTTCTTCTCTATAAAATAAGTAATGATTCTTAGTCCAATTTCTAGTTTTGAGACATTATTACACAAAGGACTACACTTTTTTCACTGAAGTTAAATTATGGGTGGATGGAACTTTATATTTGGTGAAAAGTCTCTTATTTTATATAATAGTATTACAATCTCAAAGATTTCCACATCATTAATGCAGTTGATAACAATATTTTGTGTTACATATCTACACATATACTGATATTTGCATAAAACCTAGTATATTGTGCACGTTTACCTCTATGGTTTTATACCATCAACATGTTATCTTATATTATAGTGCCATGTCTTGAACTCACACAAGAATTTTCATAGTTATTCATAAATCTATAGAGAACATAGAGTCTTTCAACTTCATCACTAAATAGTAGAGTTTTAATCATTAGACATCAAACTCATATAACGTAGAGATCATTGGTAAAAACACAATTAAAACATCGATGTCAATGGATAAAAATTTAGATATTAATACATTCTTAAGCATGAAACATTTGTATGACATGGATATGCTTCATTTTCAATTTTCTCTTGCATATAGGGATTATTAATATTCCTCAAGAAGGTATCATGAGTACATACACTCCTACTTCTTAGAATTAGATTACAAGGATTATATACATCCTTTAACATTCATATGAATCCATAACATATTATAATTTTTTTTGTTAGGGGTAGAGACACAATCTCAATCATTGTAGGTTTAATTTTCAAACCAATACCAGAAAATTATAATCCCATATAGTGCACCACATCAGTAAGCATAATGGAATATGTACATTTTTTTCATGTATTTATAACCCTACATTAATTTTTATAGATTGGAATTAGGATCACCATGACATTATCCTTTTTTACTAGAGCATTAATTTCAACAGCTTTCTATGGAGCTCAAGGTTGACAAAAATGGGTACCATTGATTATTAATTAGTATGATTGATCCAAGAGGACCTGAGACAATATATTGACTTACTATAATTAGATGTTACTTGATAACCTATGCAATTTTTCCAAGAACTTAAACATCATCATAAACACACACTGTCCAAACTATAAGGCCTAACTCCTCTATGTTACCATGAAGTTCTTGTAGTTCATCATTGTAAACATTTTATGGAAATTTTAGAGGTATTTGGACTATTTATGAGACTCAACACACCTTACCACATAAATTTAATTATATGAGCCTCTAGATGACAAACCAAGCTTTTTAAAAATATATTATGGTCTATAATCAAAGCATACCTAAAAATTTTAGGTTAAGCCAAATGAACTAGATTTATATGGATATGTATCATATCCTTGTACATTAATTATATTTTATAGCTCATCACAAGTTAGCCTAAGGTCCTAAGGAAATATTATACACATCACATATATCATGTATACCTCTATGGCACCTATAAATACTTTATGCACTATTGTGTATTGTCATAGCACTAAGATGTATCACCATGGTAATGTGTGGAACTTATCAAGGATCTATGATATCCTTATTCACTTCGACAATGTTAAGAAAAAACTGCACAATACACCAATTCTATGCATGAATTAGCTCCTTTTTAATGTGCTGTGTAAGCATTCTTCAACACTCATAACTTCTAAATTCTTATGAATTTCACATCATAGTGCTCATAACTTTTATATCATTATGCATATCTACATCCCATATGAACCTTATATGATGATACACAATACCTTGAAATGCTTATAACTTCTTGTAGCATTGCCCATCCTCACATGTATTGACCATCTTATGCATTACTTCCTCACATGCCATTTGTTACCATAAATATGCACATGATTGTCACATATCAGTGATAAATTGCTTGAATAATTATATAATTCATCCTTCAAGTGGGAATTCTATATGTCTATGCTATGTTAGGGATATTATTATCAACAAAATACCACTAGAAGTGCAACTACCACACCTATAAGGAAGTAAAATAGTCACTTGGGTAAAATATAAATTTTTTATATAACCATCCACTTTTGTAATCTTACATTGTAATTACTTCCTTGTAGTATTAATATATAGACACTGAACATGGTTCTCAATATAAATGTCAATGAGAAAAATAAACAACCATTATCCTCTTCCCTAATCAGCCATGTCAACATCTCAAATAATTTAATTTCTCAAGAATATCATATTAGATGATCTTTTAATAGATTAGATAAATCAATTAGGATGTTTATCTTAATCTGATCACAAGAACCTGCCATCTCCATTATGTTTGATAATACTTCACTCTATAAAATTTAGTTAGGATTTTTATCCATTTTTAATCATAGGAACTTGCATTCCTTGTCTTACACACACATTGTATGTATATGTAATTTAATGTATTTTTTAATTTTTATAGAAGTGGGGCCATTTATTCAATACCATGTGTTGAATGTGTAATATTTATTTCAACATATAATTCTTATATTCCATTGCCCATTTTACAATCCATAACTATATCTATTTCACAAACCACTTCTAAATATAACTTCCTTAAATCCATTTAAGTAGGTTATCCACTGAGTCTCCTCTTAGGCCCTAGATCTATGGTATCAAAACATACACACTTGATATAATTTCTGAGTGGTATTTAGATGCATTATCCTTTTATTCTTAGTCATAGTCATGGGAAAAACATGAAATAAGTGATTTAAATATTTTGGAAATATTGGAGTATTATTCCTAATTTAGTTAAGGGTTTGGAGTAATAAAATCAATAAATAAATATACAATAATTAAGCTTTTGATTTTTATAATTTTACTATAATTTGAATCTTTCTCAAAATAGTAATAAGGGAGAAACAATAAGATTTAGCTAAAAATTGACTGTGATAGAGTTTGGAATTCACTGTGTAGGATCGAGACACTGTCACAAATTAGGTTCCAACCTTCATTTTGTGATTGGATAGGAGTGACAAAATAAGACACCATGGGGTCTAGTGTTATAGTCCTCTTCTACCACTATTGTCTATGAGACCTAAGCTTTTTGAGTTTTGTTCACTATGTTTATTTGAGCTTGCTTATGAAATATTGACTATTGGATGTTTATAAAACTCCCTGTAGAGATGATTTAGTATTCAAACCCTAGACTCCATTATGTTTTGATAAAATTTGAAGAATAGGGGGGTTATTATGTGTAATATTTACTAAACATGTATCTACACCCCTTGTGTGGGCACACTACCTACATACCAATACTTCGAAGAGGGATCAAACCATATGTAGTTCTCCCACTTGATATGCTTTGTGAAATTGTATGTATGAATATATAAAATACTAAAATTGGGTGTGCTTGAGGTGTTTAAGGATTGGTGTAAGGATTTAAATAATCTTTTAGTAGTATTGGATGGCTATATGCAGAGAATAGGGAAATATACCTAAGTAGTCTTACTTATATTTTTGTCTGCTTTATGATATTTGCCAACCCCTTCAAAATAAACTTTGAATGGGATTTTATAGGAATTTTTTGGTCATGGGTTGAATGTATTCATGTTAGGCTAATAATAAATGGGATAGGAACTAGAAGGAACTAATTTTTGGAGGTAAAAATATATTTGGACATGAGTGCCAAAAATGGACACTAGAGGGTCCGATGCTATAGTCCAAGTTATGTGCTATTATCCTAAGGGTATGAGACCTAGGGGGATGGATTTATCTTGAGAAAAGTAGTTTGGCTGAGTTGAAATTAGGTATGGAAGGCTATAGATGACTAAGGATCAGTGAAAAGGATCTTAGGAGGCTCATGAGAGTAAGCATGAGGGATATATGAGTCGGATGTCATTAGCCATGCTCAAGTTATCAATTTTCATATTTTATATGACTATATTTTCTCTCCCTTTATTCTAGTGATGTATCAAAGTGAAATAATAAGATAAAGGAAAAATATAAAGTGTACCTCAACTTATCTATAAGAGTGAAGCTCATAAAGCTATGTAATTCTAGACGTGTATAAAGAGAACATGATGTGAAGTGTAAATCTATAATAGAAAATAAAGAATAGATTAGATCTTACTAGCTACACTATATCTAAAATAAAAATATATAAATTTAGGTAAGAGAGAGAGGAAGAAAAAGAAATGAATATACCTCATCAGGTACATAAACCAATATAAAACCTATTGTGATGTTGAGTGATGCTGGATAATGCTAAGTAATACCGGGTATATATTGTACCAAGAGTAATATAATCAAAAAATATGAGTGATCATTTCCCTGAGAGTGGCTCAAGAATTCAAAGGATAACCATTTGGCTCCATTATCACCCACTAAGTGAAGCTATGTGATCATGCATGTGTTAATTGATGTTTATACTATATGTCTAATCCCTCTAAGTAGGTGGCCCAAGAGTACAAAGGCTAGCTAGTCCTTTGACTCCATCGTTGCTTCGTGAAGTGAAGCTATGATTTGATATCGATATGAAATATGTGTCATATGAGATGGATCCTAAAACCTATGAATGCACTATAATATGACAAAGTTGGCATGGATAGCTGAATGTATGCTAGAAACTAGGCCACTCTTAACCACTTTGAAAGGTGGAGATTAGGCTTGTATGAAAGCCACTCTAAAAGTGGGAACTAGGCTTATATGTAAGCCATTATAAAATTTGGAGGTTAGGCTTGTATGAAATCCACTCCAAAATGATGCCAACCATCTAAAGATACAATAAGGCACATTTATCTTCCTTTCTTTCTAAGTTTAGCATGTTACCCAGGCATTCTTAGAAACTTATACCAATTACCCTATCTAAATTAGAAGTGAGATCCATCATGCCACACATGATGCCCCCTATATCTAGATTCTCTAAGAAAAATTATATTGAAACTGCTATATTTGAACTGGTATGGATGTACAAAACTATAGCTAAACCTAATTTTTTGCCTATTTCTAGAAAACTTGATTTTTTTTCTATTTGGATATGAGCACAAAAAATGGATACCCTACTATCTAGAACTATAGTTTAATCTTGGTTATATTATCTTAGTCTAATTCTGATGACTTTCTATAATTTTCACTATCTACCTGGTCTATTTTGCCTAGTTTGAATTTTAGTTGCTATTCTAGTTGTTGTAAAAAGTAATTTTTTGACCGTTAGGAATTCTGATCTCTATGATAAAATCCCTATTTGTTTCCCCCTCTTTTGAGGGTAGGAATTAATATTCTACAATGACTACCCTCAGAAGAAAGATCCCTATAAATATGTAATGTTTCAAAGATACATGATATAACAATGATAATTGACAAGATATCTCACGATATAACATGATTTGTAATGGAGATAGTTAGATCAACAAAGGAATTCCTAGATATATATATAACAATATAATATCATGTGAAATGTAATAAACTAGAACTGGAAGTTTGGTTAGTTATTAGTTTTTATGGAGGTATGGAGCATGATGTCCATCATGGCATCTAAGAAAGCAAGATAATGCATGATGTGGATTATGGCATTGAAAACAATTTGAGAAGTAAACGAGAAATAAGCATGCAAGGCAAGACAAAAAAATTAATAAGAAAACAAGAGTGGCCAAGGGGCTAAACAAACAAGGGACATGGGCACATGTCTCTCAAACTAGAAAGTAAGCATACAAGGCATGTTCAGATGCCACATACACATATAATTGAAACAAGTAAGGTTGGAATAAGAGCCATAAGCACATATAAAAGTAAAAGAAAGGGACATTATCAAATGTCATAAGACACATACAAGAATAAAATCAAAGGACATTGACAAATATCCTAAGGCATATATAGGAGACAAAATAGGAACTAAGAAATGCAATGACATTTAGCTACACAAAGAAAGAAAGAAAAGCATGTAATATACTAGGAATACCATCACATCTAATTAATCAAGGCAAGAAGTGAAATTATATAAGACATTTAGTAGAATACTAAGTATATGGTAAGAAATACGCAAGCGCTATATAATATTGAGCATCGATAGAGTAATCTGTGTAAGCTAGTAAGTAATGTATATCAACATGATAACTGGAGTGTGTGGTATATAATTGACATAAATTAGATGGTGTAGTCATGTTGAAGATGCCCCCAGTGGGTATGTATATTTATGTATGTCTCTAATGTATAATTAGGATGCCCCCTCAAGAGGTAGAGTTAAGCAATAAAAGATCTAGAAGTCATTGTACACACTCAAAAAATATCAAGTGAAGCATGATAATTTAGATAAGTCGACAAACAATAACATAGAATAGTGAATGTAAGTCTAGCATAAAGTAGAAATGTAAAGCATGGATAATGAATACAATTGAAATGTTTTGTTTTTAAATTTTTTTGAATTATTTGAATGTTTTTCTATTTTGGAAATTTTTTATTGTTTTTATATTATTTTTGTATTTTTGCTATAAGCTATGTATAATCAATCATAAGGAAATTATGTACAATAAATTTAAAATAATATATGTATAAGTAAGCTGGGAAGGGATGATACTAACTGATAAGTCTCAGGGGAGACTCCATATCATGGTGTCCTGTATTAAGGAAAGGGATCATGTGTGATTGTGAAGCATGATGGAAGAGATGAGACTGTGGCTTTGAAAGATATATATGTTGTAAATGATCTAAAATATTTAAATTATAAACTAACTTTGGGGTCCCCTTGTAACTTTGAGAAGTGGATGAAACTATAGGGCTCTTAGGGATCCATCTGGTAATTGAGAAACTCTCTAAATGTGTACTCTATGAGTAGATGCATGAGACCTCAATGATACTACTATAGGTGTGAACACTGTAGCTAAAAGCTATCTAGAATATTATAACTATAGCTAATATAAAAGACACCTCTATGTAAGTGTATGAAATCTCTATGCTAGAGATGGAGGCCTCAACTATGTCTAAATCTAAACTAGAGGAAGAACTGAAACTAGTGGAGAAACTAAAATTGGTGGTAGAAATAAAATTGGTGACTATAAAGTAGAAGATGGCTCTAAAGTGGGGAGTGGTAACTCATATGGAACTCCACCAACTATAATAACTTTATTATCATGAATTAATTTCATGTATCTATGAATTGTAGAAGGTACTACTTGAAGTTTTTAAATCCATGGTCAACCAAGTAGCATATAAAAAAATCCTACACTAGGAACAATAGTAAATGGTGTGGACACATGTATTATACCAACCTATAGAGGAATTAAAATCTCACCCAATGAACTCTATATGTGCCCACTAAATTTGCTAAAAACTATGTCCATTGATGTAATATCCTGTCATAGTGCACATGTTCATGCTAGATTCATTGTCTATGAGAACAATGTGAATAGGATGATTATGAATGTAAGCTCTGATAAAGAGTGCATGATAATCTAAATCATCCTCAACTATCTCTTGACCTAAGAAGGAGATGGAAGGTCTAGCTAGAACTCTGAAATTGTATACACCAATCATGTTTCTCAAAGGGTGTAACTCAACTTAAGGTGCCCTATATGTATCTGGTGAGATATGGGCATGATATGCATGGTGAACATCTGATGTATCCCCTAGTTCTTGTTTAGAATATTGTGAGAAGGGATCTAAAAATATTTTTAAAGATTTATCCTATGTTTGCTTTGCCTAAGGAGGCTCAAATAAAGTGCCAAGATAAATAATATTTCCATCTATCAAGTCCTATATCTTGTGTCTCAAACTGATGAATTTATTTTTTATATGGCCTGGTGCCCTATGAAATTCACAAAATTCATGTTGATCATATCCTTATGGAAGAGGATTTGTTAGATCAAATTCTTGAATAAGAGGGATAGATATGATATTACATTCCAAAAGCTACTGTAAAAATTTCATTGGAGGAATTGGTAGATTGGTAAAGGTTTTTTGAGGAGGTGCTAATAAAACCACATGTTGAGCGGGATTGGAAGCTACATTGTCTTTAGGTTGATTTTGACTCTTGCTATCATTGACCTTGACTTTATATGGAACTTTTATATTACTCTTATTTTTTGTTTCTGATATACTTGTGTACTTGAGTTTGCCCATTGTAATTAGCTTGAATTATCTTTCTTTTAGTGTGTGACCTAATTTAGTGAAGGAAGAGAACCTTTTGAACATTATTGATTCATGCAAATCTGGTAGAAAACTCTATTTGAAGAGATATTGTAACTCTTGATTGAGCATGGGGATAGTCATCTTAAATAAGATAGTCTTATATCAAAGAACATAATTTGTGATATGTTCATTTTACCTTTGTTTCTATTGTGAAACTTGGGTATAGAAAACCTTGTCACTAATGTTAATGCTAAAATGAGCTAAGAACATGTCAGCTAAAGGATTGAATGCATTGAATGATTGATTTAGTAGATTATAAAACCATTATAAAGCATAATCCTTTAGACTCCATGGAAATAGCTTGGTTATTATCCAATCATTTAGCACATAGTCTAAGCATGCTACATGAAAAGATCTCAAATGTGTCTTTGGATCACCCTTGCCATCATATAAAGTGAGCTTGGGTTGAAAAAAACCTTGTGGCAAGGGTGTCAAAGTAATATGACATGCCAATGATGTATGTAGTAGGAAAAATGAATCCAAAACCTACGTAGGTGTAGAGGCACCTTGCTCAAGATGTATCATCTTGTATTAAAGAGATCTTATCTCTTTCATAAGGGCTACCACATTAGGAGACAAAGATGTACTAGTTATAATTGGTGGCATAGAGGAAGGTTGGGTTGCTATAGGGGGGTTTTGAGACATAACTGCCCTTGTAGTGTCATTTGCAATTAGTTTATCTATGGTTTGAGGATATTAACCATTTTTCACTTTTTGTTGTTCCTCTTGAAGTATTTTAAGCATGTCATCTTGCATGTCAGGGTGTTTAGTTAATTTTTTTTTTAGTTCTATTTTATCAATTTCATCAAAACTGATGTATTGTGCCATTGTTAAGGTAGGAAAACAAATTGAAAATTGATTGAAATTTTTATAATAATTTGTAATAAGTAAGGTGATATGGAAGGAAATTACTAAATATAGGAAATGAAAGTTTGAAAAATAGTAAATTGGAAAGTGCATAAAAAGGATACGAAGCTCACAAACATGTAAGGTGATACCTCAAGAAGCAAATAAGAGCTAGTACATGAAATAGGGGTTTTAATGAAAAAATATTTTAAAATTAATACAAAATTTTAAAATTTAATTCTAATTTATGATTTTATTATGTAGGTAAAAAAAAAAATATATATAGGAAAAATATTGGGAAAATACTAGGACCTAGTATAGGCAACTAGGGTTTGAGAGAAAATTATTTTAAAATTACTACAAACTTTTAAAATTTAATGCTAATTTTTTATTTTATTATGTAGGTAAAAAATTATAAAAATATATAAAAAATTAGTAAGAAATTTACCCTAGGGTTTCTAGGTTTTTTATGCATAAATGAAGTTAGGTTCACCAAATGATTTAACTATTTTAGGAATATTGGAGTATTATTCCTAATTTATTTAAGGGTCTAAGATAATTAAATCAATAAATAATATGTAGTAATTAAACTAATGATTTGTATATTTTGACTATAATTTGAATCTTTCTACAAATAGTAATAAGGGAGAGAAAATAAGACTTAGCTAGAAACTAACTAAGATGGTTGAGACAGAGTCTAAAATTCATTATGTAGGACTAGGACACTATCACAAATCAGGTTCTAGCCTTTATTTTGTGATTAAATAAGAACACTAAAATAGGACACCCTAGGGTCTAATACTATAGTCCTCTTATGTTGCTATTGTTCAAGATACCTAAGCTTTGTACATTTTGTTCGTTGTGTTTGTTTGAGCCTACCTATGCAATTTTGATTGTTAGATGTCTATAAAACTCCTTGTAGAGCTGATTTAGTCTTCAAACCCTAGACTCCATTGTGCTTTCAAAAATTTTGGTGAAGAGGGGGGTTAGTGTGTGTAAGATGTATTGAATATGTATCCACACCCCTTATGTGGGCACACTGCCTACATACCAATGCTCCAAAGAGGGATAAAGACATATGTAGTTCTCCCACTTGATGTGCTTTATATAATTGTGTGTTTAAAGATGTAAAATACTAAAACTAGGTGCACTTGAGGTGGATAGGGATTGGTGTAAGGATTTGAATAATATTTTAATCGTATTGGATAGTTGTATGTAGATAATAAGGAAATATGCCTGAGTAGTCTTGTTTGTATTCTTTCTTACTTTGTGATATTTTCTAACCCCTTCTAAATGAACTTTGAATGGGCTTTAATAAGAATCTATTGGTCATGGGTTGAATGTATTCATGTTAGGCTAACACGAATGGTGACATGAACAAAAAAAAACTAACTATTGGAGGTAAAAATATACTTGGAGATGAGCATCATAAATGGAATCTAGAGGTTTTGATGTTATAGTCCAAGTTGGGCACTATTGTCCTGAGTGTATGAGACATAGGGAGATGGATTTGTCATGGGAAAAGTAGTCTAGATGAGCTATAATTAGGTCTATAAGGCTATGAATGACTGGGAATCAATGAAAAGGTACTTAGGAGGGTCATAAGAGTAAGCAAGAGGGACCTATGGGTTGGGTGTCATTAGCCACACTTAAGTTACCTATTTTAACATTTTATATGACTAAAATAAGACAAAAAATTCATAGATGTAAGTGTCTATTTCATTGTTTTTTGAAATATATGCTTGCTTAAGGAGATCTAATGTCTCATGCATTAGAATCAATAGTCGTAAGATGTTATCCAGTCTAAGGAGAAGAAAAACAATTTTTTCATGATTATCAATAGATCTCATGACATGTAGTGTTGATATTTTTACTTCTGTTCTCTGTAGCATTGCTCAAGTGGATGATAAATGTTTTTTTGTCATGAAAAAACTACTAGAAAATATATTTGATAATGAGAAATAACTTGAGTTACTCAAATCAGAGTGAATAAAGTTCCAAGTGATGTATCCTCTAGTTATTAGTGCAACACCATGCCTCATTATGACATGTGATGCATATAAAATGACAAGATAATTTTTCAAGTCCATGTCATTCATCTCAACCCAACTCATCAAAATTTTTTTGAGAAGTTTTGAGAAGTAAAATAAGGTATTTGGTTCCGAGCTGCTAAATAAAATTGGATATGAAGGCCAAGGTTGAGGAAAAAAGGGTCAAGGCATCATCAATTTCCTCTAAACAGAGATGAGACTATATAATATGGGTCATGGTTACACTAGTTGTATCACAAGTAGACAATTTTTCATACACTTATCTCCATAGTCACTTTGCAACAATGATTCCACATCACACATTGTGGAAGACATCCCAAGTGTTTCCATTTATGCACCAAGTTCCTCAACTCACCATCTCTCCAATAAATTTGTGGAAACCATCTAAGATACTCATACTTTCTCCATGAATAAATCACTATTTAAATGTACGCATTATCTTAAACATAAAAATATGTCACAACAATCCCAAAGATGGTGTAAAACATGATAGTAATGCCAAACATAATCACAGATGAAAGATTATCAATAACATTGTGTAGAAGCCATATCAAGCATGTATAGACTTCCAAGTATAAAAACCATATACACCAAAATTTACAGCCAAGGTGTATACCTTGATGACAACTTGCACATTACTAGTATAAAGAACATTATATGGCTCAACTATGCTAGCCATAAATATGATCTTGTCATAGACACATCATAGTCTATGGTTAATTATAGCCATTTTCATTATAATGGTCATAAAACTAATAAGTTTTTGGATCTTCATCCTTGTGTTATTTGTGAAAGAAACAACCATTCCTAGTCCACCTATTGATTTTTTAGACATTCTTTCACAAATGACTACAAATTCATAGAAATTACATTTTTAGTGAATGGACATTAACAGTTGGATAAAACACTCTTCCTCTATGCAAAAATATTATAATAAAAAATATTTTGACACCAGTAATGAAATGGATAAAAAAATTCTTGTTATACATATGTGTATGCACTATTCTATGCATATAACACCCTGTGTTATGTACCAACACCTCTATTATTATACACCATTAACATGCTGACTAATATTGTAGCATCATGTATTCATAGTTATTTTTAGATCTATAGAGAACATAAATTATATCAAATTCACTCTTGTACAATAGTGTATTTATTATTATACATAAAACTCACACAAAGTAGAGATTAGTGGTAACAACACCACTATAACATCAATGTCATTGGATCAAACTTTAGAGAATACTCCATTTCAGAGCTTGTAAAAATAATCTGATGTGGATATGATTCATCTAAAATTTAATTTTGTATATATATATTCTTCACATTTTTTGAGAAGGAATAATGAGTATATACACTCCTACTTCTTAGTGTCAAACTACAAGGATAACATACATAATTTAGAAATTATAGGCATACACAATAAATTCTACACTTTGCTATCACGAGTAGTACCACACTCTCAATAATTGTAGGTTCAATTTTCAAACACTTAAAAGTTTATTGGAATCTAATATAGTGTGACACATTATGAAGCACAATGTCATATGCACATATTTTTACAATGAGTTTTCACCCTAAATTCCTTCTCAAGTATCAGATTCAACATCACCGCACCACTATAATTTATGACTAGAGAATTTATTCCAACACCTTGCTATGAAACCTAAAGTTAAAAATAGTGGGAAACATCAATAATTAAGGGGATACAATTTATCTAGGAGGATATGAGATAATAGATCAAATTTTGGTAATTGAATGTTTCTAAAAAACCATGTGGTTTTAGCATTAGCTTCAACATCATCATCACCACAAATATGCCAAATTTTAAGGAATAACTTCTCCTCTACTTTATGTATAGCTCTTGTAGTTCAATACCATAGATATTTTAGGGATGTTTCAGAGGTCTTCATAGTGTTTATAGGTCTTAATACAACTCACCACACAAATTTATCTCTGTGAATGTCTAAATGATGATACAATATTATCAAAAAGGTATTATGGTCCATAATCAAATCATACACATAAAATTTAGGTCATGATAAGAAAATTTTTACTCTGGATATATATTATCTCTTTGTGCTTTTCTCAGCTTGTCTATCTCATCCCAAGTTAGCACAAGGCATAAAGTAAATATTTTTCACATTGCATAATTCCATGTATGCTTACATGACTTGCATAACATGTGTAACTTCGTGACACTTATATAATCTATTTACACTTTTTCATGTTTCCACAACACTAAGATGTATCACTATGGTAATGTGAGGCACTCATACACCCTTTGTAGAATGTATGCACACTTCCACACCATTAAGATGAACACCACATAGGAATACAATTCCATGCATCACTTAACACCTTCATAGTGACCCAAAAAAGTATTCTATAATGATCATAACTTATATATTCTTTCACATTTCATGTTACAGTGTTCACAAATTTTATAATACTATGCATCTTTACATCCCATTTCATAACTTCTATAATGTTTCATAACATTGCACAAATTACCTTAGAATAACACATCACGTCTTAGTTATTATTTGATTTAGACATATTATGCATTGTTTCCTCATATCTTATCTACCACTATATATTTTCACAAGACCATCACATACCAATGATCATTCATCAGTATATTTATGCCATGCAACATGCCAAACGACATTTTCTAAGTTTGAATGATATCAAGGATATTGATAGTAAAATAACACTAATAGAAGTATAAATTCCACACCTAAAAGGAATTAAATCATCAATATAATATAAGATAAACCATTTATATAACTATCCACTTTCTTAGTGTCTATAATAATTGCTTCTTGTAATGATATATACACCAAACATGGTTCTTAATGGAAATATCAACAAAAGAATTAAGCAAATATTTTCCTCTTCCCTAATTAGCCATGTCTACGATATCCTTAATAATTTCATGGATCAAACATATCATATTAGATTATCTCTTTCTAAACTAAGTAAATTAGTTGGGAGTTTTATCCATTTTTTCTCATGGGAACCTACCTTCCCTACAATGTCTAATGATACTGTAGTCTAGACAACTCAATTATAATGTTTATCTCTTTATAATCACATGAAATTGAATTCATTGTCTTACTATACATTGTATGTATATTTAATTTAACATATTATTTCATTTGAATATAAATTGCACCATTATATCAATCTCATGTGTTGAATGTGTAATGATTGTTTCATCATCTGCTTAGATTTTATTACATGTTATATACTTTGAAACTTTATTTATTTCAAATTTTCTTATGCATTTAATCACCTTAAATTCATTTAAATAGGTATTATAGCATGTCTTCCCATAGGTTACATATCAATGGTATCAAAGAATACAAGATTTGTATCATTTTTGAGTGTTAATTAGATGCACACTCATTTTATTATTAGTTGTAGTCATAGGAAAAGTGAGAAAGAAGAAAACAACTCCTAGATGGGAGTGTCCCTTTCAAATGTCTCTAGAAGATAACACATTCTTGTTTGAGGAGATCTAAAATCTCACACATAAGAATTAGTAGTTGAAATATTCTCTCCATTCAAAGGAAAATAACATAAATTTTATCATGGAGTAACTATATCACTAAAAATGTGACCCATGTGTGAAAGGATCTCGAGCACAATAGAGCATGGCACTTCCACACATAATGCCTTGGAATTATGCACCAGATAGTGATTCAGTGTCTCTTTGTAATAGTGGGATAGTCCCCAAGGTGTGGGACTTTTAAAATCCTTAGAATGAATCTCTAGAGTAGGTTGACTTCCCTATATTCTAAATGCACCTAGTTTGCGACTAGTGCACTTACCTACAAAGAACAAAATGAAATCTACCACTAGAGATAAACCTAAAATCAAAGGGGAAAAGGGAGAGAAAGGGTAATAGGGTTGATGGAATGTAACAAGTGGTACACCAAGAATAGAGTGAGCACCTCACTCACTTAATGATACAATAAAACTAATAGAATGGATGCAAAATCTTCAAACCAGGTGTACTATATAAGTTTTTTTCATGGAGGTAAGGGAACATACTACATAATTAGGAGGGATGCCAAATGATCCACAAATAACACTTATGTGGACCCATGTATACATAACATGTAACCTATAGGGACTTTTGGTTCTGAGCAAAGGTGTAAAGGGAGGACAAAAATGAGAGGGAAAAACATCCACAGATAAAGATCAACAACCATGAATGCACACAAAACATATAGTATGAAGAAAGTAAAAAAATTATTATTAATATAAAGGTCTAAGGAAATATTAAAAACTATAATAGGTAGATATTTATTATACTAAGAGAGGGATATTAGAAGGTAAATTTTAGTAACATTATGATGCCTAGAAATGTTGACCATTTTATAAGGAAAATTAGCGTTTATATAGAACTAGGTGATGCCCTACATAATAAATTCTCCATTAGAAGTGGTAGGTATAAAATTGAATTTAAAATGGTGCTTAAAGCTTGAGGTTGAGTAAGAGCATCAAAATATTCACAATAACTATTATAGGCCATGCTTATTCAACATGGGTCTAACAATATGATCATGGAAGTAGCTGAAAGGTCACTCATGGATCCACATGTGGGTATATGAATGAAGAGAATTTAGGTAGATAAAGGAGGCATATTATCATGCTCTAACTCTTTGATAGCTACATTTTTATTAAATTTTGTTTAGATTCAACCCTATTGATGTCTAATCATGCTCAATTACCACCCTTATACATGGATGACACCTGTCACTCTAATTTATTTAACCACCATCATGTAACTATACATACCTATCTTTGGATTCTACCATGTCATCTTGTGCACTATCACTTACATGTATCTTGCATGATGGATGAATGATAAAGGTTATGTAAGGAGATGGTTGTGTAATGAAGCTATGAGATTATGAAGGGTTTTGAGGGAAATCTTCTAAAAAAAGTACAAGACCTAATTATTTTTTCACCTAATCTCTTCTAATGGTGTTTGTAGTCTATGTTTTATAAGGGCATATATGTGAGACTTTTTGATTTGGCAGAAGAATTTACCATTAAATCACAAGGAAGCCCTTAAAAAAGAGTTCCTTAGAATATTTAAGAGATTGAGTGCACTTCCTCATGATTTAGAAATAATTCTTGTGCACTTCTTATTTTTACTATTTGAAGCTTAAGAGACCCACACACTCTAATTTTCACATCGTGTTGGTGCAATAAAGGATATTTGTATGGGATACACATTGGAAATTCCTCATAGACATAAATCAACACTTAATTGATGTGTGAACCCATGCTAATTAATGAGTATGGGAATAGATGGGAAACATCGACATGCATACTTACATTTAGGGAACTTGACACTATACAAGCACGTAACCTCCTGTGCAATCCTTATGAGTTCAATGCTTAAAGGGAGGGGTGACTTGGAGAGTCAATAGTAACTAACAGATGTCATGACACATAGTGTTGATATCATAATAATGTCTTCAGTGGCCTTGTTTAAGCTAAGGATAGATTTTTTCTTGTCATGTAGAACATGCTACAATAATTATATGCCAAAGAGAAATAACTTGAGTGACTCAAAGTCTAGTGTACAAAGTTCCCAAGTGTTATTTTATATTACTTTTAGTGAAACACCATACCCAATCACAAGTGATGTAAATAAAATGATGGATGAGAACTTTTAAAGTCTCTATCATTAATCATAACCTAACTAATTAAAAATATTTTTTGATAATTTTGAGAAGTAAACCAAGGTATTTAATTATAAGTTATTGAAGAAAATGGGTTATGAAGGCCAAGGCCTAGGAAAGAAGGGTCAAGACATCAAAAAACCTCTCTTGACATAGATGAGATAACACAATATGGGTCTTTGTTACATCAATTATAAGACAAGCCAAGAAGGTTTCATAAGCTTTTCATTTTAGTCACATGTCAATGATGCTTCCACATTGCACTCTATGGAAGACAACCCATGTGTTTCCATTTTCACACCAAGTTCATGTTATGACTCATTCGTCATAACTATTATAGTTTTTATTAGGTATTATTAATAAAAGTTAGAACATATATGCCTTATAAGTCATTCCATTTTATATTTTTAATTATCCCACATGTATGGGAGGTATTATTTGACTTGAATATAATAGCTTGAATAAAGGGATTATGCAAGAAGACAAACATTTATTGGATATTTTATACTAAGATATGCTCAGCGGAGGTTTCCCCCTTGAAGAGTCCTATGATAAATTATAGTGAGAATTTATCATTTTCAATACAATATTTTTGTTTTATTTCCATTCAAGTGAATATTTTTAATATTTTTTTTGTTATATTAACTTGTTTTCAACCATGTTCATAACACATTATACTAGATCTCTTTCCAAGGCCATTTTTACACAAAAAATTCTAGTGGTTTAGGATTCTCTACTTATGTCCATTGTATGTTTTCACCTAGCCTAATTGGGATTTTAGGGGATCTTAAAGTAGTAATAGGGTGGTGGTGAAACTAAGCTTCTTCTTGAATTTTATATCTTCTCTCTTCTTTCCTTATGTTATAAATTATGTTTTATTAGTTTTAAAACTAAGTAATAACTATCATATTAGGCTAATTGTATATGAATTATCTCTAGTTCCATGGAGTGGGAGGTTATGCCCTAACACACAAGATATTAGACAATGATTTATACATATTTATGCTTACATTTAACTTTATATCTAGAGGAAGACTCCTAGTTTTTTGAAATATAGCCATAGGAAGCCTTTTTCTATTTATTTTTGTGATGCACTGGTAAAGAATTAGTTCCAAACATTTACTTGCATTATACCTCAGAGATGGGATAATGACCTAAAAAATGGTTATTCATGATAGTTATTACTCTAAAATATTGAGCTAAAATAATTTTTTAAATGATATTAGTATAGTTTCAAGATCATAAACCAAATATATCCTCTAGTATCCTTCCCTATAATCCTAGAATCCCTATGGTCAGAGATCTAATTTTTATTTCTTAATAACTACAGTAATACATAATATCATATTCTACTAGTTGAAAAAAATAAAATAATCAAAGTCATTAGAATGTTCAACATGTTTCAAAATGGTTTCTTGAACTTGTTTTAGTATCCATAAGGGTCGAGATGTTTCAAAATGGTTAACTTTACTTGTTGTAGTAGTTAGTTGCGAGAAAATCAAAATGGTACATTTTTTTTCACCCATAGGGTGAATACACCTTGTGATTTCTTGTCGAGATGATCATTTTAATGGTATTTCAATTTTTTAGAAAATAAATCTCATACAAAATTATTTTTGACCTTAAGTGCCAAAACATTTTTTTCACTCTTATGAAAATTATACCATTGTAATCATTTTGTCAAGCTGATCATTTTAACATATAACTTCAGTTAGCATTTTTCAACACCCCCAGACCCCTCTAGTCAATGGTTGTCATATGTTCAATAAGCCAAGCCATGACATAAAACATTGAGTGAATCTATACTCAAATTTCATCTCAGTTTGACTCCCGACTCTCAAAGTTGAATGATAAACTACATGGCATCAATGCATACAAAACCATGCTCTTCAATATATTTAATGAGAAACATTCTTAAGGTGAATTTATAGATTTATCCACACCGTATGTCCACAAATTAGAATTTATAAAATTTGATAGTCATAAACTAAAAAATTAGATTTACCATACTAAAAAATATTTCAACTTACACAATACATTGGGGGTAGACAAGGTACCCATCATATCAAGTCACTTAGAGAAGGAAATTGTTTAGTAGTATCAATGGTATTATAAATATTATATATAACCCAGTTGGGATGATTTTTTCAAACTCTTTTTGGTTCAATTTTGTCTTAGTGGTTATGATAATTTCATAATAACCTTTACTAAACTACAAAAAATTGGAATAATTTACGAGTTTCAAGTTGAATTTGAAAAGTTGGCCAAGAAAATTGAAAGGCTACATGATGATTTTTTAAGCTTTATTTCATCATTGGGATAAAATATATAATTCACGTAGAGGTCAAGACATTTAAACCAAAAAAATGATAGAATAATTAGGATTGGACAATATTGTAGAAGATAAGATCGCCTCCCAATGTTGATATTCCAACTTTGTCTTTTTCAAGACATCTACAACACCATTGCTAATTATAGGCTATGTTACAACTAGGATGAAAAATGGTCCAAAGGACACAAGTGTGTAGAACAAAATTTATATTTTTTTGTATGTTGAAACACTTCTAGATATTGATGAGTGGGAACATGTTAAATATTGTCATAATGAAGAACATGAATTCAAAGAACATAACACCATAGAGTCATAAATTGAAATTTAGGTACATGACTTAGATATGATAACCACTCCTCAGAAAATGAGAGTAAGTAATATTTTAAGAAACATCCCCTCACTATTCTCATTAACTCTAAAAGTACACATAACTTCATTGATCCTAGACTGACCAAACAAGTTGATTGCTATGTCTACCCTTGTTCAAGTTCTGAAGTCATGATCACTAATGGAAGAACCTTACATTGTAAGGAAAAATGTCACAATGTTCATATTTAAATGAGGGTTATATTATGAAATCAAACATGTTTGTTCTACATTTAGGAGGTTGTGATATATTTTTAAGATCATAATGGCTTTGGACACTAGGCACTATCCTATGGGACTTTTCAAAGCTATGGATGTAATTCATTGATAAGGGCCAACAACACATATTAAGTGGCCTCAAACCAATCTCTACAAGTATTAATATCTCTCACCACATGAAAAAGTTTTTAGAAAAGGATATCATGTGATTGTTACCAAAATTTATACCATCTAGTTAAATGAATCCACCAATTCTAACCACACACCATAGTTATACAAAATCTTCTCAAAGCATGCAATTATTTTTTAGGAACCTAAATAATTACCCCCATATGTAAATGAATATTATGTGATTCATCTGATTGTATTCAGTGTACCTATAAACATTCACCCTTATAGGTACCTATTTCAATAGAATAATGAAATAGAAAAAATGGTGTAAGAATTATTAGAGGATGTAGTCATTAGGGAAAACATTAGTCCTTACACTTCTATATTATTGGTATGAGAGAAATATGGGCCTTTTCACCTCTGTATTTACTTTTGTACACAACAAAAACTCACTATTAAGGAAAAGTCTCAATATGGTGATTGATGAACTACTAGACGAATTTCATGGAGCTCACTTCTTATCAAAGCTCAACTTACAATTAGACTATCACCAAATATGCATCAAGGAAGATGATAGTCACAAGAAAACACTTAAAAATCATGATGGACATTATGATTTTATTTTCATGGCCTTTGGCCTCACTAATGATCCATAAATCATTTAAGGCTTAATAAACAAGATCTTTTGGTTATTTGTATGTAAATTTATACTAGTGTTATTTGATGTTATTATTATCTATAGCCATACATCGGAGGAATGTTCGATACATTTAAAACATAAATTATGACTCCTTGTTGATGACCACTCATGTGCCAAATATTCTAAGTGCATTTTTTCCAAAACCAAATTGAGTATCTTTGACATATAATCTTCAAGGAAGACGTCAAAGTGGACCCTAAAAAATTAAGGTTATGAAAAAATATATTAAACTCAAATCACTCAAGAATCTTAATGGGTTTTTGGGCCTTATGATATATCATATAAAGTTTGTACAATACTATGTATTTTTTCACTCTATTAATGACAATGTTAAAAAAAGATATCTATCAGTGGTTTGAGGTAGTAAAAAATCTTTTGAAGTGATAAAGCATGCAATGTGCACTATATCTATTATAGATATTCTTGACTTATCCAAAAAATTTATCATCAAAAGTGATGCCTCTTGAAGTAGAATTAGAGTTGTTTTAATGCAGGAGGCTCATCCCTTATCATTTACCAACAAGGCACTTACTAGGAATAACTCTAATCTTTCCATATATAAGAAAGAGATGCTTTTTATACTTCATGCCATAAATAAGTGACACCTATACATAGTAAGGAGGAACTTATACATCAAAAATTTTCACCATAACATCAATTACTTCTTGGAGAAAATAGTCTCTTCACTTAAGGAAGAAAAGTGGGTAACCAATTTAATGGGCTATGAATATGAGATTACCTACAAGAAAGGTAAAAATAAGGTTGTCATAAATGCACTATCTCTCAAGTATGAAGAATATACAACCTTAAAAAAATTGTCCTTTCTTATGCTAGATTGGATGGATTAGGCACAACAAAAATGGTATTGTGTCATCTAGATTCAACAACTCATTTAGTTTGTGACCACTAATCCTGAATCTTGACCAAATTACTCGTGGGATGGTCATTATTTAAGAAACAAAATATGCTTGGTACTGGAACTGTAATCAACATTTAGATAGAAAATATTATTTGAGCTACATACCTTTCCATCAATTGACTACCCATGATTATTAAGAACTTATGAAAGAATCCACTAGAATTTTTCTTAGAAGGCATTAAATAGGACATAAAATAATTTGTGGCATAATGTGAAATGTGTCAGTACAACAAAGGGGAAATTATCACTACCTTGGGCATGTTCTAATCCTTACCTATCCCTACCCAAGTATGGTCTAATATTTCAATAGACTTTATTGAGGGATTACCCAAGTAAGGAGAGAAATCAATGTTTCTCATAGTGGTGGACTGACTTTTTAAATATGCCCATTTATTCACCCTTGACCATCCTTTACTTCCTACATTATTACCAAAACATTTCTTGATCAAATCATCCACCTCCATATGCTACCTATGTGACCATGGTTCCAATTTTAGTAGTCCCTTTTGGAAGTAACTTTTACACTACTTATAGACACCTAAAATTGGCCACTGATAACCTCCAATCAGGATTTTGGATAATTTCCACCCAAAATGCATAATTTGGCCTAAAAATACTAAAAATGCTAAATGATGTAAAAATGACGTATTCAAGTGCCAATTTTGGCTAGGGTATCCCTAAATAGGGTAATGCAATTTATGGGCTAGCTAACTTTGATTAGATCATTTTGAGTTAAAATGCTAATTTTGTATTTAGGTGCTCTGGATTGCTCCTTCCTATCAAATCTTCTGCACAAGATGCATGCCTTTGTTATTCTATATTGGTAACATTCTAAATGGGATAATGGATCCAACACATATGACATCACCTTCCAATTCCAATTCAATAGAATTTTAGACCAATAATAAGGCATTCTAATCAATTTGGGTAATTTGTGCACAAAGTGATTAATCATACTTAAGATCTAATTAACCCAAATCAAAGCCTAATAAAAAATTCCATGAAAACTTGTTGAATAATTTGTTTTGAAAATGAATATTAAATATCTACATCATCAGGTGACCTCATTTCTTGGGAAGACATACCTAGGCCATAAATACCACAAATATCAAGATTCATGCCCTCCATGCCTTATCAATTCCTTCCATGATGCCCTCCATGCCTCTTAATTACCCCTTCTTCCAATGTCATTATGAGGATAACTAAAAACTTAATTCCAAAAATTGAATTAATCCTCAACCACACATCTCAATCTCAGGATGGATGGTTTAAATTGATTCTAGACATTCTCAAAAATCTATAAATAGAGAGGCCATGAACATCATTTCTAAGACTTGAGAATGCAAAGTTATAATGAAAGATTAGTTCTAAAAGAATCATGAAACTAGTGTTACCATTCCAAATTGATTCTAAGCTAAGCCAAACCACAAGCTAAAGGTGCCAAGGAGAGATGGAGGTAGCCAAGATTCTATTACCGAGGACTTTATGAGCACAAAACCAATCAAGCCACTACTACAAAGGCATTTGGAGCATCTGAAGAAGGTGAAGGAATTATTGTGTTTTATTCCTTATTTTTTAGTTGTGTTTGTCTTTTGTTTTTGTTAACTAAGCTCTCCCTAGTGTCTAGGCCTAGAGATGTTATGCTATTAGTGTGTTTTTTTAATTTTGTTTTCATTTTAAAAATAACACCATACTAATCATCCTCTCTTGAGTAAAATTCATAGATCACATAATGGCATGCTTGGTGGGACTAGATGCATCTCACACTTGAAGAAGATCATTTTGCAACTTTAAAATATTTATTTGGACCCTTAAAACTCTTGAAAATTAATTTTCTAACTTTATTTTTCCATTTTTGTTTGCCATGGGTTTACACAGTAACTAAAATCAACAAGTAATATTGACATCAGTTGCATATCTTAACTGACATCAGTTAGTAAAACTAACATTGGTTGTATAGCTATCATCAGTTATATTAGTATAACCGATGTCGGTTAGATAACTGACATTGGTTATACTGATATAACCGATGATAGGTATACAACAGATGTTATAGTTAGATAACTGACATCAGTTAGAAAATGTCACTATCATCAGTTATATAAATTGACATCAATCATTATGTTTTTCTTAAAAAATAGACTTGAGAGCTCTTTTTCTAAAGTTTATTATTTCAAACCAAAAATAGCTTTAAGGCTAAAAGACATGTTGACATTTTTGCTATAGGACCAAGCTTGAAATTTGATAAAAACATGTTTAAATCAACTTTTGTATGATTAAAAATCAATTAGGAACCTTGTTTTGTTGTTTAAAAAAACAATTTAGATGTTTGTGGTGAATGTTTTCAATGTTACAACTAAGACCTAGGGGTCAAATAAATGCCACCAAATCTTTATTTTGGGCTTAAAATTGAACACACTTGTCAATTTTTATTTGTAATAGTTATTTAATAAAATTTTTGTTTGGAAAAAAGAGGGATGTTGCATGTATGCTCTTCCATTTATCCCCTATATGGAACCCTTATAATCAAAAGTTCCATTCCTATTGTAAATAGCCTAGTCCAAGGCTTAGAAAGAAAGTCATCTAAAGCACTCCCCAAAAAATTGTCAAGGTTTGGGTGACCTTGAAAATGACCCTAAAGTCTTTATATTTCATTCTTTCTTTATTTTTATGTAAACTTGGCTTGTGAGGGATACTTCATCACCTCCCGCAAGTTCTTTAGGGAATATTTGACATGGGGTTTCATCTCCCAGCATTAACTTCATTTGGTTCCTTTAGAGTTATACATGGGATGTAGTGGTACTTTGGAAATCGCACTACACTGAATGAAAAACAGGATGTAGTGGTTGTAAAAAGGACTAGACCTTTTAATAATAATCCAAGTGATATGGACCCAAAATCCATGATTTTATTTTGCATTGTTTGGCATAAATGTCATTATGTAATTGATTCCCCTAGATCATTCAGAAACTTTTTAGATCTTAGACAAATCCCCACTTACCATGGAAGAATTGTTGGTGCAAGGTGTGCCTCAAGGTCTATGCCAAAGTAATGTCATTTTATATAAAGGGGGGTATAAAAACCCTACTATATAATGCACATTTACTTTTGGATGAACACTTAAAATCCTCTCAAATGATGTATATTGATAGATTCTAATAATACCAAGAAAATTTGTCAGTTTAGGATTTAAGAGAGATTAATTAGTTGGTATTGTCCTAGATTAAAGTCTTATTTAGAGTCAAAACTTGGTGTAAACAAACAATCCAAACCAAACACATAGTCCAAATTTTCCTTTGAATAAAGAGGCATTATGCTACCCATGTGAGATCATCAATTTTCCTTATTCAAAAGTTCATCAAAAGCTTGACAATCATATCATCCACTTTGGTGTAGTTATGCTACCCAATTGAGTCTAGACCTTTACCAAAGTTGTTTAAGTCCTTCACTTATAATCTAAATTTGGAATTGCACCTTTATAAGTTCATAGGGTTGATGTGTTAAGTGGGTTCACCATTTGCACTAAACTTGAGGGAACTTAGGCTTAAATTATAATTTGTATTGAATTTAAGACTCATAGTCATTGTCATTACTTGATAGACTTAAGCCATTTTGTGCTAAACACTTACACTTTGAGTCTATGCACCACAACATTTTAAGTCAAGAAAAGTAGTGTTATGCTATCAAAATTATAGAAAAATGTCTTTACCTTAGAGATTTTTTGAAAAAAATCTTTTTGTCACACCTTTTGGGTAGTATAGCATCATTACACTACCCAAAATATTTCAAATATTATTTCATAGACCCTCTTGCATAGAGTTACAAACTTGTTCCTACATTTTCAGACCAATCCAAGTGTATTTTTGTGATCCTTTGTCTAAAACAGTTATAATGTTCACTTTATTCTATCTTGTTTGTCAAAAGAACCAAGTTTTATACCATTTTTTGTGAGAAAATAAACTATTTCTAAAGTGCCTTTTGTTTCATACCTTATACCTAGTTTATCAAGTTCATGTCCAAGAATCAATTTCCTAGTGTTTGTTAGAAGTTTTTCAAATCTGTTAGATTAAAACTTTCATCTATTTTAAAGACTAGATTTTGATGTCATTTGGCCAAGAGTCCTAGCACGTTCCTTTTTTAAGCCTAGATTTTGATGCCATGTTTGACCAAAAGACCTAGCAATTTTTAAATTCTTAGATTAGATTTATTTGAAACACTTCAACCTTAGAGTTTAGAATTTCAATTTTTGGTCCATTTACTTGCTTATCTTTGTGTGAATAGTGAAATGTTAGGTACTTCATGCTAGCTTGTTTCCTCAAAAATATTTACATAAACCTTCTAATGAATCTAGACCAAGTTAGAACATCACATATATTTTACATTGTTCTTCATAGAGTTTGTATAACTCTTTGACCTTTTATCACAAAAAGATTGACTATGGATACCAACATGTATTCCTACACTTTTAGTGGACTCATGTACAATTTAGGGATTAGTAATGTGGTTATGTAAGAAGAAATGGTGCAAGACCCCTATGCAGATAATATTGCTTATGAGATGGGTTATTATCCCTCTTATAATACTCAATTAGGGGCACAAAACCAAGATCTATTAGCTAACTATCTTTTTAACATGCTACCTTATTCAGAATAAGACTAAGAGAAAACCATGCAATACCTAGCTACAATACCCACAATGGATGAGCTAGTTCTTCAACAATTATATTATACTAATACCGCTTCCATGTATGATCCATTTTTGTTTCATTGACATTTTTTAGAGAATAAAGATGAGATTTTAGTTTGAGCTATAGAGGTAGGGGCCAAGTCTCCAGTAGACTTCCCCCATGAAAATTTACCAAATCTAGTAAGAGTGACCCACAATATCATTTATGATCAAAAAGCTTCTTCTATCAATCCTATGGCTCTAGTCCAAATAACACACCAAGATCCTAATATATCTAATCAAGGAAAAAACATCATAGAAGATCATTTTAACCAAATGTAGATAGAATATCAAACCTACCTAAATCTAGCCCATGATTTCAATCAGATGAACATGGTGAGTAAGCCTCTCATTGACCTATTTCCTTTAATAAGAGTGTCAATAGAGTTAACTAGATAAGAGAATCTGAATTCTAACCCATGCATATAAACTACTTCGATAGATAACTTGATGCATATGCCCATTATTAAAAAAATGCCTTTGGCCTCTACACATAATAGTGAACCAAATGTAGTAGACAATGTGAAAACAACATCCAATCCTGATCAAAGTGGTAATAACACATAAACAATTAGCCAATAACATGTGCCTATAGTTAATCCTATGAATAGATCATCATATTAGGGAATAAGATTTTTTACACCCCAACCTCAACCAGCTACTTCCTTAAGTGTATAACCTATGGGATTAGGTAATCAAACAATAGCCAATGTCACACCTCAACAACAAAATGTAACGAATCCTACTCCTCAAAAAATAATGAGTAGTATTCCACAATAATAGACACAATCTAGTGTATTAACATAATAGAGGACAAATACATTACCACCTCAATCATGGGTAACAAATATTTCACCTTGTTAGGTAACAACAAACATATCTCTTTTGTCATAGACTAATATGCCAATCCAAAACCAAACAATGACAAGTCAACATGTAAATATTGGTCAATAATAGATGCTAAATATACAACCTACTTTCACTTCCTCACAAGGATTCATACAACAAGGAGGTACCCATGTTTCTCAAGTACATACTAGATAACCATTGGTTTAAAATGTGCCACAAATATAGAGATAGGGTCTTGTTCCACAAGTTCTCACTCAAAAACAAGGTTTGATTAGTTATATCCCTCTATCCCAACCATAAAATCCTCCAAGTCAAACCTTTACCACCAACTCAAACTAGAATATTGTAAAAGCAAGTGTGTAATTTCAAGTATGTCCTAATCCACATATGCGTATTCTTGGTCCATTCCCCAACCAAACCAATGTACCTCAACAAGTATCCCCATCATACCTTGGTCAAAGTGTCCCACTTATGACCTCCCAACCATTTACCCAAACCAATGTTACTTCCAATTTCTTATCCCAAGAAATGCAATAGATGAAGGATGTAATTATTGCTATTCAAGCGAGAAAATAGACTAAAAAGTTCAAATTGGATGATGTGTGTTCCTATCCATTCAACATGGAGTATCTGTAGATACCATTTTCTTCAAGATACGAATCACAAAAATTCAACAAACACAAAGGGAAATGTGACCCTAAGGCTCATTTCATCAAATTCTTTGTCGCATGTCAACCAATGACATATAATGACATATACCTTTTGCTATTGTTTCTTAAAAGCTTGGCTGGACAAGCTTTGGAGTAGTTTTATAAGTTTTCCAAAAATTTAGTAATGGATTTTGATGATCTTTCTGATAAGTTTGTGCAGTACTTTTCTTATAATATCTAGTATGAGATTTCATTAGTGGACTTAACTCAAACAAAACAAAAAGTTGGTGAGAGTTTTACAAGTTATTTATAATAATGGAAAGCCCTTGCAAATTTTTCCACCCATAACTTACCAGATAAATAATTAGCTATTATGTTCACCAAAAATTTTCATAGTGAGATAGCTTACCATCTGGAACTACAATGTGCACATACATTAAAAGAGATCATTGATAAAGGTTTGTTGATCGAGCAGGCACTAATCAATAAAAGAGTCATCAAGCTTAATTCAAATAATCAAAATCAAGTTACCAAATAGGGAAATGACCAACATCAACATCCCATTTAAGCACTAGCATCACAACTGACACAGTCCAATAGCCAAGAAAGACTAAAGTAATTCAACCACAATAGGAATGTTATGGGAATTGGAGTAACTAAATCCTATCATGTCCAAATGGTGAAAACATCATCTACAATAGCTTTTCAACTTAATCCTACCCATGAACCTCTCCAACCAATGCCACAAGCACAACAACCAAAACATATACATTAAATATAATATCCATCACCATTGCAAACCCCTCCTCCTAGGAGAAATGTGTGTGCACATCATGTCTTTAGTGACCTAGGAGAACCTATTGAGTCTATATTTCACAAGCTTACTACCATTAATCTGATTAGTTGGGCTATACTAAAGCATTATCCACAAGGCATTCCTTATCTTTATTGGTACCATAAAATGAATTCTATGACTATCATTGGGTCAATGGGTATAATCTACGAAGATGTGTCCAAATCAAGAATTTGATTGATAATATGTTAGATAATTGGGAGATAATATTGTATAATGGTGCTTCCACTTCTAATCAAACTCTTTGGATTTATCAAAACCACTTTTATCAACATAAGAATCAGTAATAGTAAAATAATTAGCAATAACACAACAACAACAATGACCAATGCAACAACAAAATCAATAATATCAAAATCAAATGCTGAACTAATAGAATCAATAAAATCAACAATAAGACCCACAACAATAGAACAATGGATAAAACCAAGGTCAAAATAGTAATAACCAACAAACGTACCATGCAATTGCATATGACTACTACAAGGTTATAGGTCATCTTGCAGGGGGTAGTGTTAATACCATCTCCATTAATCTTAGACCAAGCACTAATCAGTCTAGACTATTGATAAACAAAAACATTCAACCAAATTACATATATAATCCTTCTTTGACATGGGAATGCATATAGGCAAAATAGAAAACTAGGAATTGCCCTTTTGGACCTTATATCGATAACTTGTCCTTGCCATGTGACCACATGCAAGTATACTGGAAACTAAGACTTGTCCTATTTGTTCCCACACCATTCCCAACATTAGTTACCAATAATGGTCTAGTATTTAATCTTGATTATGAAGTCATACCTTGGAGGTCAAAAATTACTATCCCAAGCCCACAACCATCCACCACTTTTTCTGTCATTCAACCAACCATTTAGCCTTGGAATAAACCATTCACTACTGACCAAGACAAGAAGTTTGATATTATGGAAAAATTGCAGAAGACACCAACACAAATTTCTATCTTATATTTGATATAAACATCAATAATCTACAAGAACATATTGAATGTATTTTTGACCAATCCATTATTGCTAGTGACATATCCCCTGATAAATTTCAAGCTTTGGCTGGATACTTAGCTCTATCCCAAAAAGTCACATTCAACTAAAGCAATATGTCTTCCCTTGGCCTGCTCCATAATAATCCATTATACATAGAAGTTTATATAAGACAACATAAAGTGAAACGTGTCCTTATAGACAATGGATCTGGCCTCAACATAGTGTCTTTAAAGCTCATCAAGCTTCTTGGGTACATAATAATACATCTCCAACTAGAAATAAAAACCATCAAAGCCTATGGTAATTAGGAAAGAGAATCACAAGGCACCATTAGTTTGATAGTTATCATTGGGCCTTTGATCCATGATACACTTTACCATGTGTTTGATCTTGAGTTATCATACAATATACTTCTAGACAAGCCTTGGTTACATGAGATTCATGTAGTTCCATAAACATTACACCAATGTATCAAGTTTTCCCACTCAAGGATGGAAGTGATTATTCTATGAGATTTAAACCCATATGAACACTGTAAACATCTTAAGGCTGAATTTTAAAGATATAATTATTAGTATGGCATGAATCCAAGTTCCAAGCAAAATAAAAGAAAGGCTATACTTATTGATCTTTCACCAGATAATTGCATCTATCCCAATACCTTGGATTCCCTTTCCCATATGCCACCTCTTGAAGCCTCTAATCATTTCACCATTTTAGATAAAGGACCATGAGAGTATGTGACCCATGATACATTTCATATTGCCAATCTTCCTCATAATATGAAAACCTTTGGGTGACTTAAAGTCACTCAACATATGCACTGGCAACAAAAGAACAAAGATAAGGGACCTATCACATTTGTACCAACATATAGCTTATGACCTAAGCATCTTGAAGGGGATGAATAATGGTCATATAATGATGACCAAGCTGATTTTTATAAAAATACAAAGTATTATATTCCTAATAGGATCATGGAGCATCATAATTATGAAGGAAGAGGCCTCAGACTGAATCAATAAAGAACCATTGAGCTAATTTCCATGACTAAGTATGAAAGACCTTATGGAATTATATTTAAACTATCTAGGGGTGACCCCACATATCTTATTCATATTCTATCACCAGTGACTAATGATGATGATGCTGACAGTGAAGCATAGTCCGATCATTGTCCCACTTTTGATGACCTAGTTAAAACTAACTTGTTTGATAACAATGGCATTTGCACCCTTAACCTAGCCATTCCTCATAGTCCTTTACCATTATATTATCCCCAAATGATAGATTAAGACCAACAAGAATCCAGTGTATCAATTGATGAGTTCTAGAATGATGAGAAATTTTGTGACTTTTTAGGCCTTAGAGATAACATTTCATTGGGAGATCACAAATCAAGATTCTCAATCACATTAAATCCTACATCCTATTTTGGAGAGTGAGTGAACACCCTTAGCCAAAAATAAATAAGTAAAACATTGAGGTCCCAAAGTGAAAACCTCTTTGAGGTGCTTTTTGACTAGGGAAAAAGTAAAGATAAAGGCCAGTCTAGTGGTGAAAACCTATTTCAAATGCCATTAGATGGGGGTGTTCAATCTTCTTTGAATTTAGACCAAGAGACCACCAATGATGAACTTGCCTATGGATCTGAGTTCAACTTTGAGCAACAAGAAGTATTTGATCAAATTCTTTAATAATTTTTGACTATTTTTGTCACATGACTAGATCTCCCATTAGGGGACTTAGATTCATGATGCCTAGGAGAATTTGAAGAGCAAGTCTTAATGGAGGATCCTGACATAATTCAATATTTCAAGTCATTGCCTACTATCCTAGAAGATGGTTTGACCCTTCTAGTCGAAGATACAATAGAGGTAAATATCAAGACTTCATTAGACCTAAAATGGATAAAATTAGGCATGCCCATCATTGAGGAGGAATGTGACATCTTTATATATTTATTGAGAAAATATATAGATATCTTTGCATAGGTTTATTATGACATGCCAAGTTTAGACCCCACCTTGGTTCTGCACCACCTTATAGTTAATCCTGATGCCAAACTGATAAAATAAAAGCTACATAAATTGCATCATCACATTGCTATATTGGTAAATAAAGAGTTGGAAAAACTCTTATAAGTAGGATGTATCCAATCCATTGACTACTCAGAATGGATCTCTAATATGGTACCTATTAGCAAAAAGCCCGAAGGGATTAGAATTTGTATTGATTTTCAAGACATCAACAAAGCTTATCCTAAAGATGATTTTCCCTTGCTCAATATCGACATGATCATCCACTCCATAGTAGGTTATAAAATTATTTCACTTATGGATGGATTTTTAGGATACAATCAGATTAGAATAACACCAAAAGACTAACATAAAATAGTATTCAGCACTCCATAGGGAACATTTTGTTATTAGGTAATGCCATTTGGCCTTAAGAATGCTAGAGCCACATATCAAATGGCCATGACTATAATATTCCATGATATGATGCATGATATTGTTGAAGATTATGTTGACACATTAGGAAAATCCAAAACTATGGCTAACCATCCAATAGTGTTGCATAAGATATTTTCGATATTATAGGAGTACAAAGTTAGACTCAATCCAAAGAAATATGTGTTCAGTGTAACTTCAAGAAAACTACTTTGATTCATCGTGTCTCATAGAGGTATTGAAGTCAATCTGACTAAAGTCCATGCTATAACCAAGATGTGACCACCAACCAATTTAAATTAAATCCATAGTTTGTAGGGTAAGATCCAGTCAATTTGACATTTCATCTCTCAGTTAGTAGACAAATGACATCCATTTACACACATTTTGAAGAAGGGAGTTACATTTCACTAAGATACTCACTACTAAACAAATTTTTAACAACTCAAAGACTATCTTATTAATATACCTATTCTATTACCTCCTATGCTAGGAAATCCATTCTTGTTATACCTATCAGCTATCAATCATGCTCTAGGGGTACTCTTGGATCAACATGATGAAAATGGAAAAGAACATAACTATACACCTATTGAAAAATCTTATCTATCCATGGTATTCATAGCTCAAAAACTATGCCATTACATGTTAAATAATAAGACCATTGTCATTTCAAAAGTAGATCCACTCAATTATCTACTATCTAAAACAACTTTGCAAGTTAGAATGGATAAATGGATCATGATTTTTAGTGAGTTTGACATAGAATATGTAGATCAAAAGGAAATCAAGGGACAAGTTGTTTTAGATCAACATACTGAAGCACCTCTCATAGACACATAGCCACTCACATTTCAATTTAATGATAAATCTATAATGACCATCATTGACACACCCCTTGAGGAGTATCCCTAGAAAATATATTTTTATGGTTCATTTACTACACATGGATTAGGGGTAGGCCTATTTTTTATTACACCATAGGGGGATCTAATCCCTAAATCATTCAAAATCAGCTTTCCTTGTACAAACAACATAACTGAGTTAAAGCACTTATTACAAGATTTTGACAAGCAATGCATTGGAATATATCTCATCTTCAAGTTTATGGTGATTTTTAGTTAATAATCAATCAGGTCACGGATCATTTTTAAACTAAAGATGACAAGATGGTTCCATATAAAGTCATAGTCAACACTTTCAAGTAACAGATTGTCAATATTCAATTTGATCACATACCAAGCACTAGTAATAGAATTGTAAATGCCTAGCTACTATTGGCTCTCTAATTAGACAAATAGATAAAGCTAGAGAGTATTAGTTCCTCACCAAGAATTTGTCAGCACTAGCTCATGAACGTTCAACTTTTTCCATGATTTGTGATATTGTTGGTCTTAATTCTATCTGGTACTCAGACCTTTAGAACTACCTTTATGACCAAGTTATAGCACCTAACCAATCTCAAAAATAACCAAAGCCTTTATTAATAATTCCACTCATTATAATCTACTTGGATCCACCCTTTACCGTCATAGTTTTCATGGAAATTTGCTTTGTTGTTTAAATTCAACAGATTCTACACTAGTGTTAAGAGAAGTTCATGAAGGAGTATGTGGTTCTCATTCTAGTAGGGAAGTCCTATCCAAAAATATTTTGTGTACTGGTTATTATTGGCCCATAATAGATGTAGATGCCACTTCATATGTAAAAAAGTGTGACAAATGTCAATGGCATGCTAATCTGATTCATGTCCCAACAAAAACTCTGAAACCAATGTTGACAACATGGCCATTTTCTACATAGGGACTTGACCTCATTGTGAAGATTAACCCCACTTTATCTAATGTCCATAAACATATCCTTACTACCACTGAGTATTTCACTAAGTGGGTTGAAGCTATAACCCTCACTTATGTGAATAGAAAGCAAATTTCTAAATTCATTTCAAACCATCTCATTTGCTACTACGTTATCCCCTTTGACATTATATTTGATAATGGAGGATCATTCAAGATTAAGGATGTAGACCAATTGTGTAATGAATACAACATCACACAACATTTTTTTATAGTATATTACCCTCAAGGTAATGGCCCAAATGAGGCATCTAACAAAACTATTGTCAATATTCTCAAAAATGTTTTCAATGATATTGGTCATGACTAAGACTTATAGATATTCCATACCCTTTGGGTATACCGTACCAATCATCATACCCCCACAAGAGCCACTCCATACTCACTTGTTTATGGTATTGAAGCCATCCTTCCCATTGAGGTTGAATTTCCTTCACTGTGCATCTATTTCAAACATGTCCTAGATGATCATTACTATCAATTAGCTCACCTGCAAGAGCTAGATACACTTTATGAGAAATGTATAACTACACTAAAAAATCTTCAAGCATATCAGAATTAACTCAAAGGAAACTATAATCAATGTGTTAATTATATAAAATTTGAACTTGGTGATCTTGTTCTTAAATAAAACCAAAAGAATACCGTAGATGAGAAGAAACATAAAGGAAAATTCAAACCAAATTAGATAGGTCCTTTCATCATTACTATAGATTATGGATCAGAAGCATACAGGCTTGCCACACTAGATAGAGATGAACTTCTAGAGCTAAAGAATATTATTCATCTCAAGCAGTACTATGCTTGAATGCTAAGGTATATTATATTTAAGGACTATTTTAGTTATGCCATTTTATCACTATTCTTATTTGTACAAATACCATCCTTATCCATCTCTTTGTTGTATCCACTTTCTGCTTCTATTCTATCGACCTAGTGTGTTCTAAAGCCTAGCCCATTTGACCTTGGTTTTTTCCATTCATTACGTAGTTTTAGCATCAAGATATTTGATTAATCAAGTACTTCAGACAAAGATTGTATTTTGGAATAGTGTGACAGAAGTTTTGGCAATTACATCCTTCATTTGTTATTCCTTTCTTACCACTGGTCTTGCTACTAATTATAACCACATTTGGAAAAATTAATACCATTGATTTATGCCATTGTGTCTTGGTTATAACCACCTATGGGTGAAATAGGGGCAACATTAAGCCTTGACGTACCAACTTGCTACTTATTATGTCATACTTTGCATTTTTACTAACTATGCCTACTTTGTTTGAATTGACTGCTACACTCATCAAATTCCTCCACTGTAAAGGAAGAACTATAGTGACTTGAGGTCCTCTTCTAGGACTATGTAGGCAGTGCTCAATACTTATTAAAGTTAGCAAAATCACCCTAAGCCATATTCTGATCATTTTGTGAGTAACCTAAGCCATGCTCGCACCATTTTACAAGTAATGTAATCCACACTCTCATCATTTTAGGATCAACCTAAGCCACACTCTCACCATTTTGTGATAAACCTAAGCCACACTCTCATTATTTTATGAGTAACCTAAGCCATGCTCTCACTATTTTATGAGCTTGAACCATTTAGTGTCTCATCATTATCAATTGAGTTGAGATACTCCAAAACAATTCTAAAACATTTGAAAAATCGTTAGAAAAGAACAAAAACATTGACCACTTCTTTACCTTAAGGATCTTGGGAACACTTACTAAGTTACAAGTAAAACACTTGTCATTCATTTTTATCATCTTTTTTGGCCTTGTTTCTCATGCACTTTCCATTTTACAAGAGCATTCCTATTCTTCTATCACATCCATTCTGTTTATTTTCCTCAATTATCACATTCTTCCCATTCCCTAGGAGAACTACATTTGGTCTAATTTTTTTTATTGGATATTACATCCATAGAACTATGTAGGCAACATCTACTTGCCTAGTTCATATAGAGATAGCTCAACCACCCCCTTCCTTTTCTTCTATTCCCCCATTTTATTCATTTGTTAAATTATCACCTATTTTCTAGGGGCAATGTTCATATGCTTTATATTACATTATTTGTTTATTTATTTCTACTTATTTTATTTGTTTGTCTACTTGTTTATTTGTTTTCAACACTATTGCCTTGAATAAATTTATGTGTGTTCATTGGGTGATTCCTTGCCCACAATTACACTTGAATTCATCCATATTCATATGTTTACATTGTCATCATGGTTTCTATCATTGGTGCATTATGTTCTATTGAGTATTGAATTTTAGGAGTTAGTTCTTATGCATATTTTGACCAAGTCCTCATGATATTATACCATGATGCCTACCGACACGTGATACAACAAAACTTAGCTTCAAGAATTCAATTTATAAATAGTGGCATCTTTTCAGCATTGATATCTTGATTCACTCCAAATCATATCTCAAATAGAGTAATTAGCCACGAAATAATTTCAACCTTTATTTGTTTAGATGAACATCTCCCTACTAGTAAGTTATTCCAATTCATCATTACCCTCTGTATTAAGTTATCATCACCCTCATCCAATTTTATCATGTTTTCCATAATCAAGGTCCAATGATTATAACCACCTATGGGTAAATCATTACACACCGTCTCACCTTTATTTCTTAATGATTATAACTAACTTTGGGAAAATCATTGAGTTTTCACCACTTTAATTTTTCTACTTATACAAGGGCATGCTATTATCTTGTTTATTTATCCTAACTAGGGTAGCTTCATCTTCTCAATGATTATAACCACCTTTGGGCAAATCATTGTGTTATCATACCATGTTACCACTATTAGGGTACAATGTTTATAACCACCTTTGGGCAAACTATTGTGCACCATCTCACTTACATTCTCAATGATTTTGACTTCATTTTCAATATCATTGTGTTTTCACCCCATTATCTTTCCTTTCTTTGGTATCCTTATTTTGCTTCTTTCTTTTCGAGGGACCATTTTTTGACCCACTTGTGTCAATCATTCCCTCGAGGGGGCATCATACAATTAGTTTATCATCATTTTAGGTGTAGGCATACATGAACTCTTCATTATTTGAGAAGATGTTACTATGATTATAGCTTGTAATGCCTTCCCAAACAGGGGTAAACTATAGACACTTAAAGTTGGCCATCGATAACCTTCAATTAGGATTTTGGCTAATTTCCACCCAAAATACACAATTTTGTCTAAAAACACTAAAACATGCTAAATGATGTAAAACTAACATATTCAAGTGTTGATTTTGGCTAGGGTATCCCTAAATGGGGCAATGCAATTTATAGGCCAACTAACTTTGATTAGATCATTCTGTGTCAAAATGCTAATTTTACACCTAGGTGCTTTGGATTACTCTTTCCTATCAAATCTTTTACATAAGATGCATGCATTTGTTATTTTCTATTAGTAACATCCTAAATGAGATAACAAATCCAACACAACTGACATCACCTTCCAATTATAATCTAGTCAAATTTTAGACCAATAAAAAGGCATTCTAATTAATTTGGGTAATTTGTGTATAAAGTTCTTAATCATGCTTAAGAGATAATTAACCTAAATCAAGGCCTAATAAAAAATTCCATGGAAACTTGTTGAATAATTTTTTTTGGAAATGAATATTGAATATATGCATCATTAGGTGACCTCATTTCCTAGGAAGACATTGCTAGGCCATAAATGCCACAAATATTAGGATTCATGCCTTCCATGCCTCTTAATTTTTGATATTTTCAATGTCATGATGAGGATAATTACAAACTTAATTCCAAAAATTGAATTAATCTTGAACCACACACCTCAATCTTAAGATGGATGGTTTAGGTTGATTCTAGACATTCTCAAAAAATAATAAATAGAGAGGCCATGAACATCATTTCTAGGAATTGCAAATGCAAAGTTAAAATGTAGGATTGGTTTTAAAATATTCATAAAAATAGTGTTACCATGCCAAATTGATTTCAAGCCAAGCCAAGCCATAAACCAAAGGTTCCAGGAGAGATGGAGGTAGCCAAGCTTCCATTGCCAAGGACTTCATGAGCACAAAACTGAGCAAGCCACTACTTCAAAGGCATTTAGAGCATCTAAAGAAGGTGAAGGAATTCTTATGTTTTATTCCTAATTTTTTAGTTGTGTTTGTTTTTTGTTTTTGTTAATTAAGCTCTCCCTAGTGTCTAATCCTAAATATGTTATGCTATTAGTATGTTTCTTTTATTTTGTTTTCATTTTAGAACTAACACCATAATAACCATCCTCTCTTGAGTCAAATTCCTAGATCACACTACAATGGCATCAAACTTAAAATGAGTTCCTCCTACAATATATAAAATTATTAGTAAATATAAATTTTCAATGAATTATAATGCCTTTCATGTTGAGCCACCTTTTCCAATCTGATTTGATGTATTTGTCATGTATGACCCTTAGTCTTTAAATAAATTTGAATTATTGTTCCCTCCATATGCTAATGATTAAACATTTTGTTCCTTATGTTAATGAGGTTTAATTAAATTTAAATTAACATTATATACTCATATATTATATAATTATTAAATTTAAAACAAATTGTGTTCATAGGCCTTCTACAAAGGCTATGAGATCCAACTAATAGCCTTGTTTTGTGACATATATGACCTATGATTCTATCCTAGGTTTGGTAGGTTTGTGAAAATAGTTGGAGTGTGTAAATAAATTTGTAAGACCATTAATTAAGTTGTAAGAGTCCCATGGGGGAATGTAAGGAATTTATTATTTATGTAAAGAAGTGAGTTTACTTTTTCATGTAAACCCACATGTTTTTTTTATACAATAATTTATTAAAATAAATGCATGAGCTTGTAAAAAGACTTTTTGACCCTATAAAAAAGTACAAGGGTGGGTTTAATTGTGCAAGTAAACCCACATTACCTTTTAAAGGCTTGTAAGATGGAGTATGAGTCTTATATGACAAGAAAAAAACTATGTAAGGAGAGTTATCCCCTCAATTAATGATCTTTGGTGGAGTTTAGTGATAAGTATTTAATTTTAACCTATCACTAATAGCTCATTTTGGTTGTTGACTACAAATGAGAAGAGTTGGTTGGAGTTTTGAAAGCTTGGGATATGATTTCCAAGTGGTGGAGAAGAGGTAGTTGTCATGCCCAAAAAATTTGACAAAAAAATCAAACTAAAAGCCAAGGAAAACATGGTAATTTTTTTAAAAATATATATAAATCTAATATGTTTAACAATATATTGAGAAACATCCTACACAAAAAGAAGTGTAACACAAAATTATTCTGATTAATTTATTTTATTATCTAGTTCCACAATGAGACTTCCCATAAAAAGTGGAAAACAAACAACACTACATAGGGTGCTCAAACGAGGGAAATTTACAACATCAACCTTATGTTGAGAATAAAAATAACTGATCTAATAAAAGTTTAACATGACTTAAATATATCTCAATTTTAAAAATAATAAGTTCTTTAATAACATAAGAGATGATTGTGAGGAAACCCTAACCAACCTATGACCTATACCTGATGTACTTATAACCTAGATAACCTACATATCTAATTTTTAGAATTGGGTTCATATTTAGTTCTCCTTGAACTTCTTATGGGTATTCTTTGTGAGACATCTTCATCGAAAGGGAATGGAAATATAAACTAACAAGAAATGAGCTAACATAACTCAAACATGCTTATATAAGCTCTATACATTAAATTCAAGCTAAATACACACACTCAATAATTGGTTATCACAAAATACCTCAAAAATCCCAAGACACTATTGTGGAAGAATACAAATGAGGATCAAAAGTAATGATAAATAAAATCATGTTCCTTTGATCCAACAAGATTAAAAGTCTCAAATTTTTATCTTACACTACTTAGAGAAGCTCTGTTTCCTAAGTGTGTTTCTATCAATGACCAAGGTCAAGACATAAAAACACAAGATCAATTATTGGAGATACAAAGAGGGTCAAAACCAAACAAATAACTATAGTCACCAATAATATACAAAAAAAATACTATGATATTAGTAACTAGAAGGATAAAAATATGCGAGGAAGAACACATTAAAGTTTGCCCTAAAGATAAGTGCTCAAAGGTTTAGTGGTTAATGCCCAATTTAATAACACACTTTACATGCTAGTTATTTACACACACACTAATAGGGCATCCTAAGAGTAAGTCATTTATGCCAACACCCACTCCCTAGGCTACCTACATATTTATAATGATCACCTTCATATGCAAAATTAGGTTTGGTTGTAGTTCACCTTTGTGAGTAATATCATAACCACTAACTGAATCAATCATAGTTAGGCATAACCAAGATATTTAAGAAGCATTCAAACATGTGATAAAAATCATAATTATATTTCTAAATTTTGATCAATAAAATAAACTAAGAACACTCTACCACTAACAAAACATCTTCCCTATACCTAATCATAGGGCAACTAAAGTCTATATAATTAAATTACTTTTAAGACCTAAAACCCAAACTAAGAATATAAATAAATATTTTAGGATATAATAGTGAAATATATTTAAATACTAATTTTATTTTTGAAAATAATTTAATAAGTCAAACGTAACAATAAAAACCACACCCAAATAATGTTAAGCACAATAGTCTCAAAGTTGAATAAATGAGCTACAAAAGCACCCTTATATTAATTCATGAACAAGGAGATACATTTGTTCGAAGCATTAAGTTAGAGATGTCACAATTTAATAATAAAAATATTTTTATTAGAAATAAACCAACAAATTTACTTAGCTTTTTGATGTGGAAAAAACCACTGAAAGTGATTTACAAACATTATTCATAAAAATGGATTCAAAATTCTCTTACTAAAAATAGGAAAAAATTATGATAAATTTATTTGAAAATTTTAAGGTATTAGAAATGTATTACAATTCTAAAAATTTTAAATTTTAATTTTTGGATATTTTAATTTTGTCGATTCTAAAGTGACTTAGGAGGCAAAAAATAGTAGTAGAAATTTGTTCCTACAAATGTGTATCGGAATAAATCAAAAAGATTAGATGTTAAAGGGGTTAAAAATTGTCTAATTGTTTTCATATTTTTCATCATAAAATAAGTATTTTCATGTCTCTAATTGGGTAAAATCCAAATTTTGGTATTTATTTTATTTGAATTCCAAAAGGGTTTTTACAGAGAAACACTAAAACTTGTTCACTACACTAGTTTTCATAAGTTATTTGATTCCAAAATAATGACATATGGAAAGTAAATTGAACTTAATGTAAGCTAGTTACTCATCATAATTCTATATTTTATTAGATTATTATGAAACATTATGTATTTTATCAAAATTATAAGTATTGCAAATAATTTAATATTAAATATATTTCATTTATTTATTTATTAATGTTATTAGAAACATAGTTTCCTTAGATATAAAAACGTTGTAGATTGGATATCAAAATTAGAATGTATGCATTGAATGTTCAAAATTAATAATTTATATGATTATTCACATAACCTTACTAACCCATTATAGCTAATGAATGAATTAGTTTCACATAAAGTATTGTTATAGTAATGTAAACATTATCAACACTAGAAGAGATAGAAGGTGATAATCATTAGTGTTACACCTTTATAGCATTACCAAATAACCCATAGTTAGGTATGCACTAAACCAAGAATGACATAGTTCTAAGATTTCTTTGTCTAAGTGCATACATATTGTTTATATTTTATTTGTTTGAAAAAATATGAATTTCATTTTCTTAGCTTATGTAAGATTGCATTCTTATTATTTCATATCACTTTTATGTTTTCATTTTAAGAGGCCAAAAAAAAGCATCCTTTCCCTAATTATCATTTCAAAAACACACACACATGCACACACATATGCACAATCACACACACATGCACACAAACACACATGAACACGCATATGAATCACATGCACACACATATGCACACTCACACACACATGCACACAAACACACATGAACACACACACATACACACACTGATATATGCTTTTTTAATGCATGTATAAGAATGTGTGTGTGTGTGTGTGTGTGTGTGTGTGTGTTAAATGAAATCAAGTTATATTTTTATTTATTTTATAGAAAATAATTATAAATAATATTTTACAAAGCTAAAAGTTGATGCCATAAGGTACTTATCCATGGGGTAGGGCATCACCTCCTGTTCCCACTTGGCTATGTAAGTCATTGTCAAAGTCATTGATTTGGCTATGGTTGACCATGGTTAGGATTGTTACAATCTCATTTGACCACCATAAAGCCATGGTGGATAGATATTTATTCCCACTACCACCCCTCCCATTTCTCTCTCTCTCTCTCTCTCTGTCTTAATTATATTTCAATTTATTCCATTTAAAAAATAAATAAACCCTAATACACATTTTCATATGTGTGTGTGTGTATGAGAAGGATTGGGAGAGATGAAATTTTACCAATTGTTTAACATTATAAACAAACAAAAGGAAAAATTGTGAAGGGTCATACCTTAAAGTCTTATTGTTTCAACCTCCTTTCAAGATTACCTCCAAGCACATCCTCTCCAATATTTTTATTCCAAATGATCTCCACCAAAATAAACAAATTATAAAAAAAAAATTGTCAATAAAAAGGGTTTTTAATTTATTTTCCAAAAAAATATCATCAAACTCATTAATGAGGAGTGAGTATTCTCCTTACAAGCCCATACTTTTCTTAAAATTAAAATGAAATGTCTTAAAACCAATATGTGGGTTTATTTACATAAGTAAACTAATTTTATTATGAAATTAAAAATTTATTACATGCCCACATGGGATTCTTATGTATCAAATTATTTCTCTTACAAAATTTCTTACACACTCCAACTAGTAAGTCAAGCTTGCCAACTAGGTTAGGACCCTAAGTGTTGTAGGCTTCCTAGAAAAAATACTTGATAGGGTTAATAACCTTTCTAGGAGGGATATGACCCCTTCAAAATTATAATATTAAAATATTAATAATTTTAAGAATTATAAATTTCATGATTATGATGTGTCAGATTAATTTAATTAGACTTCCTCAACTTAACTAACAAAGTTTTACCACTAGCACAAGGACGTAGATAAATTTAAAATTTTCTACACAACTAAGGGTCATTGCACTTGACGAATGCATTAAATGGAAATGAAAAATGGATAATTTTGAGGAATATTAATTTGTCACACTCTTATAAAAACATCATCTTCGATGCACAGTTAGAACATTAAATGATGAAAAACAAATGTACTTCCAAATAACACATGAGGTTAAAATTGATGTAACTAAAGCCGATATAAATGCCATAACATCAATTATTTATTTACCATGGAAATAAACATAGATTTAATTAGTGATCTAATTAGCTTAAAGTACTTTAAAATTTAAAATATTCTCAAAGTTTTTAAACAAATTTTCACATGCCATACAATAATTTTGACTTTAAGTGTCTAAAACAAGGATTTCATATACACACAATATTTTTAAATTACCAATGATTTCTCTCTTGTAGGAACCCATTGAATCTCAATATCTCTAAGTGCACACCTTAAAGGGTGCACTAGGAAATGGGTTGGTAGACCTTTGGTGTTTCTTAGGATTGTTGGCCCTTATAACACCACTTAAAACCAATATAATTTACTCCCATACATTTCCCTAGGATTTGAAACCCTACTTATACCCTTTATTAAGAAACCCACCATCATAAAATAACCCCTAACTAATAAAATCCCAATTTTTCAATGTATCTTACTAGGTTGATTGAGTTGACCCTATTCTAGGATTTGCTACATGTTACAGAATGATGTTAGCTTAAGTTGACATGGTTCAAAACTTAATGTCTCTATTTTTTTCCTAACAGGGTTGACTAAGCTGACTACATCAACTAAAATCTTGGGAGGGTTTAGGGTCAATCCAAAATTATATATAACACATTTCATTTAATTTATAATAGAGGATCAATTGATTATGCATCATTACTGCTCATAAATATGCTTATACAATCAATAGGATGTTTCATTACTTAGGTTTTTTCCATTAAAGGAATAACACTTTTCTTGTGGAAGTTTTGGATTCATTAGAGAGGTCTTGTATCCTAGAGTTTATTTATCTTTGTGATCCTTACAAGCCCAAAAAAACCTCTTAAAAATCACCATTGGCCGAGGGAGAGATTGAGTCACAATGGGTTCACTTCAACAAAGGTAAGTATATTCTTAAGCCCTTCATATTTTAGTAAGTAGATATTATAGAGTTAATATATGTTAGATTGTATCTCTCCTTTCTTAAATCTTCTATATGTTATAGATATATTTATCTTTTTATGTTACTATTTTCCCCATTGTGCCACAAACTTTGATGAGCACTAGATTAATAGATTATCTTGCATTGTTGTTTAGTATATTATCTTGCTTTGATATTATTTACAAACATAAATACCTGGCTAGGGTTATCACAATATGGAATTTGCCTAGAGGCCTTAAAAACCTCTCTTTTTCCATAGTGTGATAAGAGATCCATTAGCATAGGTTTATAACATATATTATAATTCATGACCTCAATTTAAATGTATTCTCGAGTGTACTTGGTAGCTGATTACCTTCCATGAGCTTAAATATTATTAAGTAACATAAGTTATAGAAATGTCTAGTTTCACTTGCATACAGATTTTTATTATTATAATGTTTAAAATTCTCAAATTTGGACATCATTTTCATTATTTTGCATTTTAATTAAATTTTAAAGATATAATTTTATATTTATCCCATAGGTTGTAAGCCAAGTAGTTGATATCATTTTTTTTAGCTAGTTCCTATTGAATTTCCAAGTCACCCCTTTAATAGGCACTAAACTTATAAGGACCACACAATTGGTCACATGTTTTTGCATTGTTGAGTTATCTAAAAATAAGTATGCAAGTAGATGTTTCCCATCCATGCCTATAATCAATATTCATCATAGGTTCACACATTGACTAAGTTTTGATCTGTGCCATTAAAGAGTTCTTAATGCATGCCCCATCTCATCACACCAACATGACATACAATATAGAGTACATTTGTATCCCTAAGTTTAGTTAGTGAAATAAATAAGTGCATATGGAGAAAATAAAAATTATGAAGATAAAACTCAATATATTTAAATTTTATTATGAACTCTCATTCAAATACTTCCTCGAACTCAAATGGTGAAGTCCCGTGCCAAATTATAGAGTTTCACTTCTACACCCTTATAAAACATAGACTACAAAGACCATCAAAAGAGACTAGGTGTAGAAGGAGTTTAGATCATTATACATTTTAAAATAATATCTCCCTAAATTCCCTCCATAAAATCTTAACTACATTATGCAACCAACTCTCTACACAATCTTTAGTATGTACCCTTTGCACATAATATACTTAGCTATCTATGCATAGACATGTGTGAGACTCTATAAAGAAGGGCATAGATATGAGAAAGTGTATATATGGAACCAAATGGGGACACACATAATGGATCAATTTCTTGCATAAGATGATAAGCTAGAACCTAAAGTTACACCTATGTAGTCCCACATTAGCAGACTAGTCTAGATGGATTGATAGGTGATTGCCATAAATAGGGATGGTGGTTGAGCTTGATTGGATATCAAGGGAACTAAATAAGAATATAATTAAATGTAGGTAAGTTTTATATAATGATATTAATTCAAAAAATAAGTAGAACAATAGTAATATATCACAATGATATGAAAATATAGTAGAAAATATGAATACTAGATAAGCCACTTAGAGGGGGCAACCTCCCAAATGATTGCAATAAGAAATTAATACTATGATATGATGATAAAAAAAACCCACTACCTCATATATATAGTCTACCTAGGCCATGGCCACTGCATAGGCCCACCTAATAACCTAATGAAAGTATAGATAAATGTGATATAACATCAAAGAGGGATAAGTAAACCACAAGTCAACTATTCCTATCCTGATACATGTGATAGGTTAGGGGAATAACATGCCCTTGCCATTTAAACCAATGTTGTCCTCAACATTGAACACCTCTTGATGCTAGTTTAGAAAATATTCACCCTCCCAAGCTTCATCCTCACTACTTAGGTTCTTCCACTTGATCATATATTCTTTAATCTCTCTGGTTCTCAACCTCTTAGTACATGTTTGTAAGATATTCTCTGGTTCCAAAATGACTCATATTTCCTCATATATTTTTGGTAGCTCTATTTGGGCTAATTTTTTTTGTCCAATGACCTTATTAAAGTAAGAAACATGAAATACTAGGCGTATGCGATATGAATGAGGCAACTCTAGTTTATAAGCCACACTTCTAATTTTTGCATAACTTGATCAGGGCCATAATACTTATGAGTGATTTTGTTGTCCTTTTTTTGATTCAAAGACATCTAATTTAAAGGATAAAAACATATAAATACCCAGTCACCTTCATCAAAATGTCACTCACTATAGTGTTGATCTATTTTTTACTTCATATTATTTTGTGCCAATGCCAAATTCTCTCTCAAACTAGCTAAAACCTCTTGTTGATATTGAATGTGATCCTCCACATATTGAACCTTGGTTTGCACAATTAAGTAAGGAGTGATGGAAGGTAGATGGTAGAAGAATAGTTTTATAAATGGGTAAATTTTAGAAGAGGTATGGAAAGATGTGTTCTACCACCATTCTACAAGTGGTATCCATTTAACCCAACATTCTTGCTTATCTGATACAAAACAACATAGATACCTCTCTAAACATTTGTTGACCACTTCTATTTTTCCATCATATTGGGGGTGGTAATATGAGATATGAGCTAGCTGAGTAACTAAATAGGAAAGTAGTTTAGTCCAAAAATTACTAGTGAAATAGGATCATTATCACTTATAATTATTTTTGGGGTACCGTGTAATTTTGTAACTGCCTCCAAAAAAATAGATGTTACTATACTTGTTGTAAATAGGTGTGACAGAGAACAAAAATGGGAATATTTTTTAATCCTATCCATAATTAACAAGATAAATTTATTACCTTGAGAACAAGGCAACCCTATGATGAAATCCATGGAAACCTCCTCCTACCTTTGACTAGGAATTGCTAAAGGTTGTAACATACATGGGGTCTTAACTATCTCACATTTGCTATATTAGCATGTAAATAATTCTCCCACAAAATTTTGTACATCTCCCTTGAGTCCTTATCAAAATAATTCTTTCTTGATTATGTGATAAGTTTTCAAGAACCCATAGTGTCCCCTAATTGGATATGTATGCAACTCTGGACGAATATTATGCTTCAACTTTGAATCTTTGCACAAGTATAACCTATCCTTATACAATAGGAAATTAAATTTACATTCAAATTTGTCAGAGGCTATATAAACTTGCTAGATATTTTGAATTATAACCTATGTATCCAATCTACCTAATCTACCTACAACATGGACATAGAACAAAGTAATTCTTATATGGATATATCTTGTCTAGATAGTGCATTTGCTATTACATTATCTTTACCCTTCTTGTACATGATTTAAAAATAATAACCCAACATTTTTTATACCCACTTTTATTATTATTTAGATGATAATATTTGTTCCAAAAAGTATTTGAGACTATCATGATCCATTTTTACCTTAAAATGTCTACCCATCAGATAGAGCCTCTATTGTTTTACTGCATGAATAATAACCATCATTTATTTCTCATAGATAGGTTTTTGGAGATTCTTACCTTTGAATTGATGAATCTAAAATGTAATGGGTCTTCCTTATTGCATTAGTACCAGTCCCAACCCTCATAAAAAAGCATCATATTCAATAATGAACGTCTTAGAGAAACCTAGAGTAGCCAAAACTGGGGTGGTGCACATAACTACTTTCAGTTTCTCAAATGTTTTAGTAAATGCATGATTCTAGTGGAAGGAATACTTATTTATAAATTTAGTGAGTGGAGATGATATGTTTCCATAACCCTTCAAAAATATTTGGTAGTAACCTATTAGTCCTAGGAACCTTCAGAGGTTTTTGAGAGTTTTGGGCATTGGCCAATCCACCATAGCTTTGATATTATAAGGATCAAATTTGACACTTTCATGGGATAAAATGTGACTTGATTACTCTAACTCCTATAATCCAAAAGCAGATTTGGATGGATTTTCATAAATATAATGTTATTCCAAAACTATCAACACTTATTTCACATGTTTTAAGTGTTTTCCCTTGTCTTACTGTAAATCAATATGTCATCAAAGAAAACTAGCACAAACTTCCTTAAAAAAGGCCTAAAAACAATGTTCATCAAGATCTAAAAAGTATATGGTGAATTTTTAAGACCAAAGGGCATTACCAAAAACTCATAATGGCCCTTGTGAGTTTTAAAAGTAGTTTTATGAATATCTTCATTGTTAATTATAATTTGATGGTACCCCAAATGAAGATCCAATTTCATGAAACAAACAACACCATGCAACTCATCAAGTAAATCATAAATTAATATAATAGGAAACTAATATTTGATGGTGTAATTGTTAAGTTCCATGTAATCTATGCACATCCTCCATGTGTAATACTTCTTATATACCATGGTCACTGGCAATGAATATGCTCTCTGGATGTGCCTGATGATCCCTACCTCTAACATCTCATGGACCATGTTTTTTATTTCAATTTTTTGTTCATATGGATATATATATGGTATGATATTTTGTGGTTGATTCCCTATAAGTAGTTTAATGGAATGATCATGTGCTCTTTTTGGTGGTAGTCCTTTTAGCATGGCCTCAAAATTAAATGGGTGGTCATCAATAATCATTTATACATCAGGATGTGGAGATGCCTTAATGGGTTGAATTTTATGGAACATAATCATGCTATAAATCCTTTTTCACCCCTTTTTAGCATTTTTTTCATTTGATGTGAAGTAATTGATTGTGGATATTTTTATTGTAATCCCTATAGTTCAATTTTTATACCTTCAAAATGAAAGTGCATGAATAGTTCTTAGAAGTTCATCTCAATTGTACCCAATGTTGTGAGCCATTGGAATCCTAAAATAATGTCTGTACCACCCATGAAAATATAAAACATATGAGAATATAGATTATAATAACCCATATTAAGATTAATACTATGGCATTTCCTTGAACATTTGACTATGCCAACATCTACAATCATGAACTAAAATTATGGTGTTGGGTAAATGAAATAATTCAATCAAGTGTCCAACTTATGGTTTATGAAATTATGTGTGATCCTTGAGTTAATCAACACTTTCACCTTCTTTTTCTTAAGGAAATCCACCAACTTATGTGTTTTAGGAGTGATAATACCCAAAAGTGCATGATAAGAGATTATAGGTTTGGAATATTTAGGTACCTCCTCTATCTCTTCCTCATCATCATTAGAGGCACCATCCTCTTCATCATATTCATTATATACCTCAATGTAGAATAACTTCTTCTTATCACATCTATGTACTTTACTCCACTTGTTGTCATAGTCAAAAAGTCATCCTTTTGTATGCTTCTCTTCAAATTTTTGAGGGGTCAATTTGGTAGGTAGAGGAAATGATGGTGTTGATATGATATGATCTCTAAAGTGAGTGAATGATTGCTTATTTTTGGCTATGAATTTTTCCTCAGCCTTGCATGCCATGATAATAGAATTAGAAACCTTACATGGATTAAACATGCATATCTCATGTTGAATGTGATCCTTGAGGCCTCCCAAAAATAGGTCATTCAATTTCTCATCAGAAATTGTCTCCACACGTAAAGATAGATTTTGAAAATTATGAATATAATTATTGACTAAACTAATCTATCATAATTTTTCTAGTTGGCTGAAGTAATTCTCTATCAAACTATTGCTATAGTGTAATTGCATCTCTTTGTAAAAACTGACCAGGTGACACTCAGAGTCATGTTTTTATTTCGAGCACATAACCATCGATACCAAATGAATTATTTAGGTTATAGATACAATAATTCCATGGTAACCTTCTATCCATATGGGATTTGATCAAGATCAACAAAATTCTCCATTTGGTTGATCTAATTGAGTGGATCTTTTCCATCAAATTTACACATATGTACCTTTGGTAATATGTTTCATTATGGCAAGGTAGTTGGATTTGGATTAGGATGGTTGGGAGTTCCACATTGATGGGGTTGTGTAAGAGTGAAATCTAGTTGATTTGAATTATTATTTTTTAAAGCCATCATGATATTTACCAAACTAGATTATACAAATTTATATCAGATTGTATGCATTGTATCTCACTTTGAATGCCTTACACATTATAGTCAAGTTGGCTCACTTTGTGATCTATCTCAAAGAACCCTGGGATAAATGATCTAGTAACTCCCCCTTCTGAATCCATATATTCCTTGTGAGGTTTTTTGGGTTTCATCACACTTTCTTTGGCCCCTATTTTTTGGTCTTGCCATAAAAAGGTTTGACAATGTTGACCTTGATAGGCACTTTTGACCTAAATTTGACCAAGTAATTTTGCACTTATGTCAGACTCAAATAAATAACTAAAAATAACATACCCAAGCTATATTTTTCAAATATTTCCAAAAATGTAAATAAATCTAAAAAATTCTTTAAATTGCTCACTATAAAGATAATTTATCAAAAAACCTAACATAGTTATAACTTTTACAAAAAATGAATATAAAAGTGATGATGAAGATAATTTGGAATTTAAATATTCCCTATGGGCCTATGAAAAATGTGGGAGGGATAAGGCCACTATCAAATTGGAAGTGTTCCCCTATGATAAAATTTTCAACAAGATACTTCTCATAGCTAGGTCAGTGTAAGATAATATCTAGGATATGGTCTACTTGGCCAACTCTAGGTATCAAATTATCAACATATCATGCACTTCCTTCAAGGCCTACTAAAATATCCTAGAGTATATCCTATCATATGATTACAATGTGGTGAATACCTGGATTGAAACTTCCAAATATATAACATTTTGAAGGAATGGGCTGAGAACCCAGATGCCAAGTTAGTGAATAAGGAGGATATCAATGCATACATGATCCACACCTTCAAGGAGGGGATGATTCTAATAAATGAATTATTTGGATCCTAAAAATACATACATGTCAACATATTATGGGTTCCCCTACTCCATATGATCTTGAATGACTCCCAAGTCCATAACCTAGGAGGGGTGGTTAATTTGAACATGTTAAAGTAATAGTAGATGCCTGAGTAGGTAAATATTTATATATAATGAGTTACTTCATAGATGTAGCCTATGGGATACTCACCTTGGAAACATCTACTTTTCCTACATGGGTTCCTAGAATATAAATGGTCCATATTATCTTCTACAAGTTATATGGCCATCACTATAAGAATAATATTAGGGATATCTATGAATATTTCTATCTAGTGGTGTACAATGTAATAAATGAGGAAACTATGCCTCATTTATCAAATTAAACTAGGTACTCCCTTGATCGAATTAGTAACTATTTATATTGTCAAGATGATATTATAATTTGAGTTATGGACACTCTCAAAGATCCCCTCCACTTTACCTACCAAATCTTAAACTATCTAGCAGAGTAGGACATCAAATACAAATTGGTGGAAGGTATCTTTAAACATTGTATTAGTCTCCAAAAAAAGGCCTACCTACTACTCCCAATTACTATCCAACACCATGTGTATCAGACCTTCCCTCCTTTATAAAAAATGGCTAACAAGTAAGACTCTTTGTCCCTAAGGAGAGCTGAGCCATGGGATTGGGATATGCAGGGCATAATTAGGGCCCATTTGGAAAAATACTCAAATTACCTCAACCTAAATTATGGAAAATATCCTAAGGATGATTATGATCTATATATGAATGTGGAATATGGCCAAGAAGTGATCACTCAAATTGAGTCCCATAGGAATAATAAAGGTAAGAATATTCACCTTAGGCTATTTACTACCTCCTTTAATTCTACTCAATTGGGAGAAGATGTTGAGGTTACTCCTTCCTAGGTTTCTAGTAGAATTTTATAGGGCATCTTATCACCTTCTCTGCCTTGGGCTGATATTACTCATCCTATGGATCCACCTCCTCCACCTTTAGTGACTTAAGTAGCTTGACCTCAACCAATTTAAACCCATGTAATTTGACCCCAAACTACATAGGTTTTGAGGTTTGATTTAAGTAACATCCTAAATAGAAACTTGAGGTGAGACCAATAAATGACACCAAATAAAATCCCTTATCCTAATCCATCCACATTTTAATATCCTCTAATGGCACCACCTAATTTCCCATAACTTAAATAATCCACTCGGGTGGTGATTTTTTCTTTCCCATTCCATCCCCTCCATTATTCACCTAAGTGCATCTAGCCTCGACCATGCCTAGTATCCTTACTTCTTTATTTCCATCTACCTCATCATTTTCATAACCTGTAAATTCCTCTATGCCTCCACTAGTTATTTCATATGTTCAAGTTCCCATGAATTCCCTACCTCCACCAAGTGTTGTAAAAACCCTAGTAGTAAATAAACCAATGTGTACATCTTAGATAACTCATGCCATCTTAGTGATTCCTTTAATGGCCCAACTACCCTCTTAATTAAACCCCATGGCCTTTTCTACTTCTACTACCACCACTATGACATTTGGAGATAATTTAGGTAAGAAATAAAGGAATAATGAAAAAGAGGCCCACCCTCAGCCTTTGATAGAGGTACCTATTACCCTAGCTTAACTACCTCTATATATTTGTATTGATCCTCTAATGCCGACCCTAGTGGCTTATCACAAAGCCCCTAGGCCTACATTTTCATTCATCTTGGGTGTCCAACGATTTAGTTTCAATCAACTAATATCTTCTTTTATACTAAAGTTCCTTCTCCCTAGAGTTATTACCCCTTAGGTTGGCATGACCCAAAGTTAGGGGTAGGTGTATATGTTCCCTTGGGCCTCTCCATTCATCCTACCTCCCTACACTCCTATGCCTCATACTCTTCCATATATATCTTCATTCACCCCTTATACTTCCTCCATGACCCCTCTAACTCATCCAACACCTATCACTACCATCTCTACCACCCCAAAAACAACTTTCATAACCCTGAGAATGACAAGGGTGTCATAGGTGCTAGAGATGATAATGCAAGCTGACCTAAATGTGTAGTGAGACTTCATCACACCACTTGGGAGCATGTAGAGGATATTCACATATATATTCATGCAATAAGGGAACCCTATGGTATGTAAAACCTAGTAGGATCTAGTCTCTCTCACAAAGGTGAGGGATTTCAAAAGAGAGGATAAAGTGGCCAAGGATCTGAACTCAATTTTTTAGGCTACCCATGATATATTATAAAAATTACTAGAGAACATGCATAAGTAGGTTTAAATCTTAAAATTTTATGTGATGAGATACTTCCTTATTAGGATAATTAGACATGTCAAGGATGCCCTCTTATAGATTTTATCATCTCTAAGAAAAGTGGTGGAGACTCTATTAATTAACAAGGTTCTCATCTAAAGGGCCCATGTATATTTGGAGAGGATCACTTTAGTTGAGATAAAATATAGGAGGATAGTGGTCATAATTAATAAGGGCATGTTCCACATGTTAAAGTTGATGTCCACTTGAAACCTAATCTTGTACCAAACTTACGTTGGGAACATGAGAGATTCAATTGAGGAATGGTTGGGATTGGCATCAAATTTGATAAACACCCTAGAAGATAACATGAAGAAGATATTTTATTATCTTAAGGAGGTCAATATATCAGTGTTAATACACTCAAATGACCTCTAATAGAAAGGGTTGATTTTAGGTTCTAGTTGGGTCACTTTAATTAGGTTATATAGAAGAAGCTGGTTAAATCAAATAAGGATGGAGCCCAAATAGTACTTAAACTTTTGACCCAATCGACATCAAGCATCAACCAAGTGTCTAAAGTTAAGGTGGTTATGGAAGCTCCTCTCTAGGTTTACCAGAGGTTAGTGGCCTATCCAGATATAACATTAAAGGATCCTCCAATGAACCTCACCAAATTGCATTGAGAATTTGACCTTGTAGTAGCAGTGTTAGAATCCAAGGCAAAAAATTCCATGTAATTAGGATTTGGCCCATCCATTCCTCCTCCACATATTGATTAGGTGGGCCCCTATATATATTTTAGATCAGATGGAGGGGATATTATCCTTTGTTATTTTTTGAACTATATAATTGTAATAACTAGGAGTGGCCATAATGGCTTAGGATGAGAATCTCACACTACTTAGGGGTGAGCCCCATCCTCATCTATAAATATGTAACTATTGTATGTTTATTGGGTCGGTAATTCTTAGCTCCAAAGTTTTATTAGAATCAATCCAAGATTTCACTTATTTTTTCCTTCACCCTTTTGGATTATAAAAATTTAGCCATGATCAATATTTTGTAAACAAAACTTATTTTTTAATGAATACAATCTTTATTTTTCTATATAATGCATGCCCTGTATTTCAAAGTATATATCATTCTCAATTTTGGATGAATGTTAGTGCTAATAGAATCAAATCAAAACTCTATCACTTGATGAATAAATGGTTATAATGTGCTTGACTAATATAACCTCTTTATGAATCATTTTCATTTTCCCCAAAATATTTATAATGTGTGTTAGTCTACAGGTTATATTGAAAATTTATGTGCTATTTATTATGGGCTATGAATATTGATACATAGTGAGGGGTTCATAAATTAAGGATTCTTCCTTGTTTCCTCATACTCTTCCCATTATGTTTTATTGGTTCAAAACCTCTGATAAAACTTAGTACATAGTGTTACAACTATGGAAAATGCACTTGGCTCAGTTATTTAAGAGTTAACCTCATTCCAACATCAAAATTCTCTTTCCTACCTAATTATCCCCTCTTTTTTATATTTGTTTTAGAACCTGAATTACCTTCCCCTCATTTTAGAAAATGAAAAAGTGAGACATATGAAAATTATAAATAAGAACAAATTATTTGAATCACAACTCAAACCATTAGCATTGAATCTCTAGTGGTGGTACTGCATTTCTTGGATCTTATCCCACATAGGCTCTATTATGAATCCATATACCTAAAATCATGCCCTAGGTTGATCTCACATCAGTAATAAAATGGAGGATAATAGTCTATCATTATTCCCACTCTTCTCTTTGGAAACACTCAGTCCCATTAGTGATTTATGATGGAGGATTTTGGATCAGATAATAGTTTCAACATATTCAATCCTGAGTTTCTGAGTAAACCCATGAGAAAATAATCTAGATTTAAATTTATCAATTTTACCAATTGAATTATATTTTATCTTATAAGTCCACCTACAACTAAGAATATGTCTTTTTGGTAGAGAAGAGATGAGATCCTAAGTCTGATTTTTAATTGAAGCATTATATTTAGCTTACATATCCACATTCCATCTATCATCTTGAGTGGATTCCTCAAAATATTGAGGTTCATATTCATACATAGTTATTAAATCATGATTAGAATGTTTAATTCTAGTTAATTTATTATGGTTATCAACATTAAAAAAATTAGATTAGGGATTCTCATTTAGGTATTTTAGATTGAACATGAAACTTAGGGGGTTTCTCAGACTCTAAGTTATCCAAAAGTGGATCAAATTTGTCAAGGGCATCTATTTCATCATAGAGAGAAACATGAGAGTCAGGGTCATCAACAAAATAACATTAGGGAGGTTCCCTAAAATGACTTTTAGGGAATAAGATCATTTATATTATCAATGATTTAATGTTTAGAAGGATAATAAAATCTTAAAACTTTTGTCATACCTATATAACCTAAAAAAATACAAGAATAGGAAGTGGGCTTAAGCTTTTTTCTTTTAAATTTAAGAACAAAGATAGAAGCATGACTACCAAATGTCCTAAGACGAGTCACACTAGGTTTATTTTTAGACCAAATTTATAAGAGAGTAGAAAGATGAAAAAATTTGGTAGGAAATCTATTCAAAATATGCACAAAAGTACTCATGGCTTTATGCCATAAAAACATAGGAATATTTAGAGATTGCAACATTACTCTAGCCATTTTTATGATGGTGCGATTTTCCTTTCAGCAATACCATTTTACTGAGGGGAATAGGGAGTTTTTAGTTCTCTTTAAATACCATAACTAATGAAAAAATAATTAAAATATTTACTAACATATTCACCACCATTATTATTTCTTAATCTCTTAATATTAAAATTAGATGCATTTTCAACAAAAGCTTTAAATTCTTTCAATTTAGAAAACACATCAAATTTCTTTTTAATGAAATATGACTAGATAATTCTAGTGTAATCATAAATAAAAGCAAAAGTATATAAATAACCATTAAGAGATATAAATTCAAGAGGTTCTAAAACATCACTCTGAATCAATTCTAAAGGATGTGAGGAATTTGTATCATGATTCTTATAAAAGGGGTTAGTATGTTGCTTAACACATAAACAAACCTCACAACTTTCATGATGAGAGGGGATAGAATAAATTTTGAAAACAAGATTATTTATAGAAATATCAAATACAATTATAAAATTAATATGTCCTAATCTTTCATGCCATAATTGAGATTCATTCTTACCATGGGATGAAGAAAACATGTATAAGAAGGAGAGAAAATATATAAACTATTCTTTTAAACACCTTTAATAGTCAAAGATTTAGATTTATTTCTAATGGACTAGTTATCATTAAAAAATATATAATTAAATTATTATTAGTAAGGTTTGAACAAGATAACAAGTTATTTTTAAGCTTATGTACATAGAAAACATCATTTATAACAACATTTAAAAATTTAGATTTTATTTGTTTAGTTACTTATGAGAAAGAAATATCTCCTAAGTAAATATTTTTAGATATATCTCTATAATCACATAAAATATTACATAATCAAGTCATATGGTGTTATGCACTACTATCTAAAATACACCCATTTTCATTTAAATCAAATAGATCAACATACAAAACAATATCATTTGAATATTGATTGCTATTATGATTAGGTTTTTGGTTCTTCTACTTGTTTTGAATAGAATTCTTCCCTTTATTATTTTTATAAATTTTATTACTAACTATGACTTTATTTTTATAATAGGTTTCTTTTTGATGACCAAACTTACCACATAACTTGTAATCTCCATTAGATTTAGATTTATGATTCTTATACCAGATTTCTTATTCTTATTTGATGAAAAATTAAAATTAGGGTTAAATTTTTGGTTCTTATTGTTATCATAAATAATATTTAAGGTGGAAAATTACTTATTAGAATTCTCTTTAAAATCAAAATTGGTCATAAATTTCTCTTCTTGAATCAATAGAGTAGATAAGGTGGTAAGGTCAGGGATATCTTGCTTAGTTTAGTACTTAGAATTTAGAATTGAAATGAAATTTATAAATTTTTCATGAATATTTAATTATAATATAAAATAAAATAGTTGATCTTGAATCAAATTATAGTTACAACCATCTAACTGAGCTTTAATGTTCTTAATTTTAGCAATAAAATTCACAACCTTTTCATCACCTTTCATAGGTGTAGTTAACAATTCAAGTATTAAATTAATAATTTTTTTGAGGTGAGTGTCCTCATGCATGGATTGAAGGAGCTTCCAAGCATCGGTATGAGACTCCTAATAGAGAATGAATTAATCCTTAACACTCCATAAGATAATGGACATAGATTCCTATGATTTTTATTAAAATACATTGGTAAGTTCAGGGGTTGCATGTCATCTAGAAGAGTTTTTTTCAATCCCAAAAATAATATTCTATAAATTTAAATCTATAAATTTAGTTTTAACATGAATTTTCCATATATTCTAGTTATTTATATTAAATATTTGAGATTTATCTAAAGAAAATTAAGGTGAGGCCATATCTTCACTTTAAGTAAGATAGTAACCAAATGCTTCAAAACCCCCTTTTTAGAGTGAAAATTTAAATTTATTTAACATTTAAAACAAATTTAAAGTGAAAATACATAAACATTATTCAAATTAATGCTAAACAAATTAATAAATTTATAAAATATTATGACAAAATAAGGTGTTGCAAGTGTCGTAAAGAATATACCAATGCAAGAACAATTTAACAGATTAACCTTTTTAATGATTTTTTTGAACTATTTAACAAAATAAAGTTAATCACATATGTAAATATAATTAATTTCATAATTTAGATGCCAAATAATGCGAAAAATTGAAATAGAGTTGCACTAAAATAGGTGTTGAAAGAGTTACACTCAGAATAACCATCTAGATACTATTATTTAAAAAAGGTTATAAAATTAATAATATGAAGTTTAAAAATAAAAAATGAACTACGTATATGTGTTTGGAAGGTACCAAAACCTAGGGATTGACTAGTTACATGACTATGTTTGACTAGGTTTTAACTAGGTCAAGTGTCGCATACAACAATGACAAAGGAAGGGTTTGCACGAAAGAAGAATGCATGTAAACCAAGAAAAAAGATTAAAATTAAAATAAATATAAATGAATTTAAAAAAATTAATTAAAAACTCATTTTTAGGAATTTTTGAACATAAACCTTCCTAAAGACAAGCTTTAATCAAAGAGAAGGATAACCAATCCTCCTATGAGACTAAACAAGAGCATACAAGCACTAAAATATTTATAAACCAATTTTTTTAATTATATATATATATATATATATATATATATATATATATATATATATATATATATATATATATATATATATATATATATATATGGGACTCCGGTTGAGAAAAAATAAGATTTTAATAAATCATTTATTTTTTAAATATGTTTTCATAAACTATATGAAATGAAAAATCCCTGTAACACACATCACAGGGAATATGGTGCAATTAGAGAAGACTAAGAGAGTTATTGAAACTAGGATATATATATATATATATATATATATATATATATATATATATATATATATATATATATATATATATATATATATATATATATATATATATATATATATATATATATATATATATATATATATATATATGGGACTCAAGCTGGAAAAAAACAAGATTTTAATAAATCATTTATTTTTTAAATATTTTTTCATAAACTATATGAAATGAAAAATCCCTGTAACACACATCACAGGGAATATGGTGTAATTAGAGAAGATTAAGAGAGCTATTGCAACCTGGATAAGCCACCTCATAACATGAAAATTTGCCAACCCTCCTAGAATCTTAAGGAAAGGCATATTTAATCTTCAAAATCTAAGTTTTGATGAAGAAACCAATATTTTTTCTTGACCAGGCTATACAGGGGCACTCATATGCTTAGGTAAAATTTTGGGGGTTGAATGAGTGCTTCTCAATATTTAAAAAATATCTAAGAGAGCTTAAATATGAATAAGATAATCTTTTAAAAACAACTGGGCTAGAACCATGCTTAAGATAATTATTTTGGAAATTCTTCAGTCACCTAGGTTGTACATGGGTTATACAAATGAATTTATAGTAGATTTTTTAAATCAAATAATGATGTTTGGTTGCTTCCTGGCTTGTCTATATTGAATATCCAATGAAAATAATGAAGATACACTACCAATGAGGTTGAAACATGCCTCTAAGGTGATAAAAAAAATCTCCTTCCTTCTTTTGTGTTGTACCAAGCCAAAATAGGCTTAAGAATTTTTTTTTATGGCACTTAATATGACTTTCTAATCACATACAACTCTTTATAGCTCTGATTCTATGATAAATTCCATGAATGTAATATGAAATGCATAAGAGATATAGGATGTACAATAATTATCAAAGCATAAATAGAGCACATAGATCAATTTTTGACATAGAGTTACCATGGGAAAACCTCAAAGAGGTAAAAAACCACTAAAAGATTATTCATTATTGAGAAACCACTGAAACCCTAATACAAATTCATCTCGATCTCACTTCTTCTCACTCCTTCACAAAACTCTTGTTCACCTAGAATATATTAAGTTGAATAAATTTATAGTAGAGGTAAGACCCTATTTATAATAATCAAGAAGGGATATAACCATTTTGAAATAATAGGGCTATCCATCCCAATAACCCATTTAATTAAATTTGGTAATTATTAAATAAACACAATTTTATTATTTATTTTCATGAGGTTTTTACCTTGTGTTAATAAATAATATATTTTTATTATTTAATTATTTTACCAAGGCTAAGGTATAGTAATCCCACTTAGAATTAAATATTCTAATAATGATATCACATATTAATTTATGATCTTAAATAGTTTCACAAAGTTATTATTCAATACCTTTTTCAAGTAGTTCTAGGTAATATTTATGGTGATTTTAGTATCATACCTTCAATCTCATTCATATGGACCATTATAATCCTCTGATCCACTACAAATGTGATCACTATGAATAGGTGGAATTGATAAATCTATGTGCTTTGAAAATTCCCTCTTCGTAGGAAATGTAGTATGATCATTTATTGTTGACATCTAGTACCAAATTAGGTTTAAAATTAATTATAACTTAAAGATGCAATTTTAATTTACCATCCAATACCATGTTAACATTAAAAACAATAGATATTTTTCAAAAATATCTAAATTGTAGTGTCTTCTTACTTGGATACACTCTACCCTTTGTAATGCTTTGGTATATTATTAAAATAAGTCCACCTGGTAATCATCTCAAAATGAAGACATAAATGCTATAGTAAAAAAATAAATGTGAAATGAAATTAAATATGTAATTTTAAACTATAATAATCAAATAACTAAAAAAATGGGGGATGATTCAATAAAATTTTCTATATAAATGTACTGATTTATGTCTCAAGTGAAGAGATTCTATGTGTCACTGATCTCAGCATATCATGTAAATTTAAAGGGAACATTATGACATTTACCATCTAAAGCTAATTAACTAAGTTTGAACCATGCATGATTTAGTCATGAGATATACATATCCTAATTAATAAAATCAACTCATAAAAATTTAATCATAAGAACCATTGTGATTAAAAATGCATCACTACTTTGATCACTATTTCAACTTTAGTTGGATCACTATTTAATAATAGAAGGTGAAGGTAATTACCATAAATATAGTACATATATTCAAACCATTTGAAACTAAACTTATGTTAAGGTTTTTTGATGATATATTTTTAATTTGGGCCCATGGAAATGAAGAGCTCAATAAGTTTGTTGAAAATATAAATAACCAATTTGATTCCATAAAATTTACTCTGGAGGTTGAATAAAATGAATACCTACCATTTTAAACATTATGGTGACTTAAATTTATAATGGTATTTTAGCCCATAAAGTCTATATGAAGAAAATTCATACTAACCAATACCTTCATGCGAATTCTCACCACCATCCAAAAAAAAATGGGAGTCTAAAACACTCTTTTAACTAGAGTCATGAGGATCTCAAATAAAAATCACATTGAATAAGAAAAAGAGCACTTGAGATAACTTTTTAGGAATAATGGATATTCCAATGTGAAAATTAATAAGTATTTTGTGAGGGTAGAGTGACAAAAAGGATAATTTAAAGGTCTACCAATTATAGCACCATAAAAAAACAAAAGGTGTTCATACCTTTCATACAAGGCATTACAAATACAATTACAAGATATCTGAATAAAACTAACATTATCACTATCTTCTTTCCACCTAATAGCATTAATTAAATCCTGAAATATATGAAATATCCCATTTAACCCTTAATCACATAATGAGGTTTATCAAATTTCATACACTTGTGAAAAATCACACATCGATGAAACCAAGAGGATGATTGGTATAAGGATTAAAAAAAACAATACTAACATTAGATATAGTATAAACCATAAGTCAACATTAATGGAGAATTATCACATTACTAAACATCCCATTAAATTTACAAGAATAAAAACCCTCAATTGGAAAATTTTGACAATTGGTCTAAGATGAGAATAAGAGATGCCATCAATTTAAAAAAAATATAAACTATTTGAATTAAGATGATGAATTGTTAAATAGTTGGTCTTAGCTTCCATTAATAAAAAAAAGTATCACATTTTGTCATATTTGTATGCTTATTTATGCACTAATTCATGTATTTAATCAAGTCAGATTGTGAGACTCTTCTTGATATCATTCTTGTTTAGATATTAGCCTATGATGTAGCTCAAAACATTAACAATAATTATGGATCAGATTGCAGCTTCTCTATTACATGATGCCACACACACACACACACACACACACACACACACACACACACACACACACACACACACACACACACACACACACACACACACACACACACACACACACACAATTTTCATCTTTTTAGTGTCTCCTAAAAATTAACCTTCATTAATTATTGATAGATTGGTGTGACCCTTAATTGGCATGTTTGAAATGTGTGGGATTATGCATTGATCTCTTGTAATGATGAATTTCATAAATATTAGTATTAGAAGGTGGAGTATTCTCCTTTGTTTTATTCTAGGTTATAATTTAAGGAGGGGTGAAATTTAAGGCTCTATAGCCTTTATTTTTTATTATAGTCACAAAAATGGCCTTTTGTCCACCAATGTTTGAATGCAGGATAAAAACTATTCTTTTGATTTTGAGTGGGAAATTTAAAATTCCTTCAAGTTGATTTTAGGCACTTTTTGTTTTTAGGTTTGGTATAGGTGAAAGGTAAATTATGAATTAGATTTAACATTTTTATCAAATTAGCTAAGGGCTATTGATGATAAGCACCTTATTTTGTCTATGGTGGTTTCCTTTGTGAGACCCTTTTTTCGAGTGGGCTTGAGAAATACCCTAAATAAGTGGAGCTTAAAAATAATCAAAATAAACTTATGTTATTTGGTGGATAACAAAGGGGTATGGTTCCCATTAAATCATTTTGTGAGATTAAATAAAGGTTTCATGAGTTCCTATCCTTCATAGAGATATTGCAAGAGTATTTTCACAATGGAAACTAGACAAAGTGGAGTTTATTTCCAATGAATATTAATAAATTGAAGGATCCCCTACCTTCTCTATGGTCCCAAAATAAAATTAGGAGTTTGAAGTCACACATGAAGTAAAATTACTCTTACAAGCTTTTCAAAAAGGAAGAGTTCCATGGATTGATAGAAGTACTAAAGTCATTAACCCAAGAACCTACTAGAGTTGAACTAGCACTGGATCATCATGTCAAGAAGGGGAATTGCATTATCCATCAAAGTGAGAGGTTTAATGAGAAGTTAAGTGCCAACCTTGAGGTATAATATGAAATGGTTGAATGTTTTATGATGATATCCACTAGTAATACTCCCTCTAAGGGTGGTGATTGGGATGTTAGAGATTTTGCTGGTAGTAAAAGATGGTGAAAGTGTTTTTTATGTTCTCATATTTTTATCCACTAGTAATACTCCCTCTAAGGGTGGTGATTGGGATGTTAGAGATTTTTCTGGTAGTAAAAGATGGTGAAAGTGTTTCTTATGTTCTCATATTTTGAATGTGAGGGTGTTTCCATAAATTATATCATAGTAAATAGAATGGGTGGGGAGGATTTATATTATGAATGCATGTGGGAGCATATTTTAATTAGGATGGTGTTTTATTTTATTCATAAAATTATGGTTTATTTGGTGCCTTTTATTTGAGACTATTGTATTCATTGATTTGTTTAGGATACCACACTACATAGTGGTGGATCCTTTTTCAAATTTAATCATTTTTTGGAAATAACATGGATATCATATGTTATGGTATTGTTTATTATTTATAATTTAAAAGCTTAATATCAATATAAAAAATAATATATAGTAAAATAACAATCATTAATATTATAAAATTAGACTAAATCTAGATTATAAACCAGTCACTTGATTTTGAAAATTGTAGCTTTGTATCCATGGATAATTGTGTCGACATAGGAGAGTTACATTGATGATTATATTTGACTTGGATGAAAGTGTCTAATATAGAACACCTATTGAAATTGTATGTGATCACTTAGATGCTTCTATGTTCTATGTTGTCTTTGCTCTGGTGTACTCAAATCTAGGTTATGGAAATCATTACTTATTAAATAGTAAACTCCTAGTTATTTATATTCATAGTGGTTATGGGGAAAATGGGTTAGTAGGCACATGATGTCAAGCTACCAAAAATATCCATCTATTAATTAGTGATACCTACATATCTAATACTCTGAAGAATACCTTAGTCTTATGTAGTTATCCCCTATGTGTCAACATGTGTGTGTATCATGTAATATGTAATAAGCACATAGATAGAGTGACCTAGATTGTAAATTAGAAACTTTGGCCCATGGGATGATACTTCATTAATTTAGATTTTTATATGTGATTTACCTATGAATGATATGGAAATAAGATAAAATAGGGAAGATTTGATCACTTTAGTGCTTGATTGAATGCCTTTGGTATGTTTCCTTATGAGTAGGTAAAAAGTTGCTAGGTCTTTGTTAGGTGAAGAATGAATGATGATTGATATTATACATATATAGATCCATTTGGAGAATATCTCTCATTAAATCATTTATCCTAACCATAGGAATACAATTCATTTATAAATTGGATGATTTTAGGGCATTAGACACTTGTATTGATAGGGACACTTGCATCGATGTAGGTATCTAAATAAGATGCAAGTGTTTGAGTAGATGGAAAATAGGTACATATACAACACTTTCATAAATATAAGATAATTAGTTCTATAACATTATGAGCATGATAAAAGGTTTGAGTCATTATAATAACATTGGTTATACTAAGAGATAGTAAATATTCATAGATAGACAGTGGATGTGAGCCTTTCACCAATGGGAAAGGTCTACAAGCTTAAGGTACATATATGATATGTATTTTAAAATTATACAATATTATGGTGTTATATAATTCATAAATAGTGTCTACATTTTCCTTCCCTTTAATATAGTAGTGAAATTGATAGTTTAAAGGAAAAAAAATGTGTACTTGCATATAACACACATTTACTTTGCTTGATCCCAAATTGAGTGCTTTTATGGTTAATGATGTAACCAATATCATGTTATAGTATATAATAAATCCATATAATATGAAATTTAAAGCATTGAAATGATTGGAATTGAAATAGAACAAGGTTTAGGATTACATCTGTGTATCAATACAACCACATTGACTTTTGGAAATTTTATTTGAAAAGATGTATTATTATGAATCAATAGAGTTGTGATTAGGATAAATATAAATTATAAAAGGTAAATAGATATAATGAAATAGAGATATATATTATAGGACACATGCCTCCAAATTTGGAGAAAAGGTGAGTTGCCACCCAATAGTTGAGATTAGTTTAACCGTGCAATCCAATCATATTATAATCTATTGAGCATAAGCAAACCAAGTCAACCTAGACTATAAATATAGTGAGGTTGGATGATTTAATCAATTTTAACCTATAAAATTGGAAATATTAATTGATTTAATCACCTCAACCATACCAAAAGTGAACTAACTACTTTAGTAGAATGGTTCAATATAGTCCATAAAAGTCCAACCAGGTGGGTGATGCTAGGCCATAATTTTTTTTAAATTTGAAAATAATTTGATTTTAAAAATTTAGGTGTAAATTTTATAACATATGCACCTTAGATATATCTCATGTTGAAACTGTGTATAACAATGGTATCAATGTATATAATTCTACCATAAATGTGTATCTGAATCATATAATTGTGCAATTTGGCCAATTTTAAAACTATGTAAGTATGGAGAACATGCTTCCAAAACATGTCCCAAATATAATATGAAACTAAAAAGTGGTGTAAGTGCAGAGAACATGTTTCTATAACATTCCCCCACCATATATTTGAATCTAAAAACTAGTGTGTGGAGAACATGTTTCCAAAACATGCCCCCACTATAATATGAATCTAGTAAATAGTGAAAAATGTTGAATCCATGCCTCTATGGCATGACTCCAATAATATTACCCTATATTGAGGTGAGTGAAATTATAAACTAGTATTCACCTTGACTAGAAAGGATAAAATAATTGTATAATCTACGTATTTACCAAGTAGCATGTAGAAAAAACATGTCTAGGTACACATATCATTGATTCATGAAGAATGAGATGACATAAATTTCCTAAAATTCATGATATATATTATGGAAATGTATAGATATTAATAGTACAAGATCAAAAAGCACTCACACACACACATAATATCCCTCAAAATCAAAAGAAAATATAATGGTCCAATGAGAGAGTAAATAAGGGGCATGTTCAAATTCCACACAATTGAAGGGATATGACTTAGTAAAATGTCCAAAAAATAAAGAATGACATATTTAAATTTACATAGAATAATGGATGACATATTAAAATGTCAAAGAGGCAAACAAAGGTAGGGAATTGTTAACAATGGAGCATATTCAAATGCTCAAACAAGAAAATTAATCACTCAAAGAAGTGCATAAAATAAAAAGCATGAAACATAAAAAACAACATAAACATATCATACTAGTCTATATATATGTGTGTTAAAAAAACATTAATTATATAGCATATAAATTAAATTGTGAAATATATAAACATGGATAAAGGCATGTGTAGTACATAAGTTCAAACATGATAATGTAAAATGATCATAAAATGATATAATCTAGGTGTATTGTGATCAAAGAAGCAAATGCCCCAAATGTCCATATGACATGAGTAATGGGAGGGATCAACATCTGAATGTGCATGGATCACATATCTATGTATTCTTCTATCACAATCAAAATATGTGTGAAACATGTGTATATAGAAATAAATGATATCTTATCCACTAATATGGGACTAATAACATTTATGCCAAGAAGCTAATAAAACATGTAAATGATGAACATTTTTTTGAATTTTTTCCCATAGTTTTAGAATATTTGGATATTGTATAAGCTATGAAATGATTTCAAGAGTGAAACTATTCAATTAGTGGTAAAGGAAGAACATTTTTTTAACTAAATGTGTGATATATGTGAATAATAGAAGTAGAAAGTGTATCATATTCTTGTATCAAGGGGATATAATGATTAATATATTTTTCCTCTTGCTCTCTAGTGATGCTATATTTAATAAAAATATTATTCTAAGATGAATTTTATTTCTCTTTTTCATTATGTTCTATGTCCTTTGACTTTAGTGATATGATATTATTTGTATTTGTGTACATTTGACTAAGTCATGTCCCTTCGATTGTGCAAAATTTGAACATTCCCTTTATTTTTGGTCTCCTTGGACCATTGTATTTTGTTTTGATTTTGAGTACTCTTGTGTGTGCACTTTATTTCTTGTTGATATTTTATTTTCACTATCTAGACATTGTGATGATCTATATCATGCATTTTATGACTTGATGTGATCACATTATTTATGCTTCAATGATATATCTACCTATAAATGTTCCTTATATATGATACCAAACATTTAAATCTTATAAATCTAAATTAGGGAATCTAGGGTTAAAGGGGTAGAGATATGCTAGGTCACAAGGATAGTAGACTATCTATAAAGTAGGCTAATTAATTGTAAAACTCATATAAACATATGCTAAATTTATTATGTTGAGATATGATAAAAATAGGATGTATAAATATTTTAGATATTTAAATGATAATAAAAACAAGATAATTAGCTAGTTATAATGCTAATATAAATCTCAATATAGAATATGATGGGAATAGACTAGATCTAGATTGTAGATCAGTCACCTAATTTTAGAAATTTTACCTTTATATCCATTAACATTTGCATTGAATTAGGATGGTTTCATTGATTCATTTGTATGACTTAGATGTAGGAGTCTAGTAAAAAATACATATTGAATTTGGATGTGACCACCTATATGATTCTAAGTTATATGTCACCTTTGCTTTGGTGTACTTAGATCTACTTCATCGATAGTCACTCATTATCAAATAGTAAAACCCTAGTTCTTCATATGCATAGTGGTTGTGGAAAAATGGGTTAATGGGAACATGGTGTCAATCCTCCCCAAACACCCCTTTATAAATGAGAATTTCCTACATATAAAATACTTTGAATAAGGCCTCAGAGTTATGTAGTTATCTCTACAAGTTAGATTATGTGAGTATTATGCAATATGTGATAAGCAAGTACATAGAGTGACCTAGCTTGGAACTTAGAAAATATATGTCATGGGATGATTATTTAGTAATTTATACCTATATATATGTTTTACCTATGATTTTTATATAAATAGGAGAAAATAGAGAATCTTGTCTCACTTGATTTCTTGATTGAATGTCTTTGGTATGTTGTCTTGTGAGTAGGTAAGAAGTTGATAGGTATGTGATAGGTGAATAATGAATGAGGATTGACCTTGTATATATACCAATACATTTAGATAATATCTCACATTAAATCACTTAGGATGACTATAGGAATGCATTTAATTTGAAAATTTTATGACCTAATGGAATTGAACACTTGCATTGGATAAGGACACTTGTGTTGATGTAGGAATTTGACTGAAACACAAGTGTCTCGATAGCTATAAAAAAATAATAAGTAAAAAAATTAAAGTAATATTTTATAAGTAGGTTTATAATATTTGTATCATGGTATAAGGTTTGATTAATCATAATAAAATTGGTTATATTAATATATAATTAATATTCATAGAGAGATAGCTTATGTGATCTTTTTAGCAATAAGAAAGGTCTAGATGTTGAAGGTACATCCATGATATGCATTTTATAAGTGTACAAGGCTAAGGTGACATATAATTTATAAATAGTGTCTAAAGTATCAATCAACCTATTTTATTTATGTTAGATTAATATTCACATTCAAAATGAACACAACCTAAAAATGTTCTTAGAGTGGGTAGATGCCCACTCTAAATATGAACTATTATACTTATATGTAATTTTTTTAAAATTTAATTATTATTAAAACTAAAAACTAAGATTTATATTCAAAATATAACCAAACTTATAAATAAATTGCATGCAATAAGTGTTAATCGATCTATTCCCCCTATACCTACAATGATTAAATATTACACAATAAAATAATGATTCGTGTGTCACTCCTATGTAGTGTGGATCTCTCTTTTGCTTTTATACACAAAAATCATACTTAAAACACATTATTGAACACTCCTCCACACTGATATTGATTTAAATATTTCACACCCATCTCATGATTTATTTCAAAATTACACACCCATTTTGTACCATGTCATACCCTCTACACTCCCACTACGTCTAGTTCAATCACAATCCCTCACACATGACTAAAACTTGCTCATAGACTAACACAACAAAAAATTTCATATTTTTTACACATATAAATGTCATCATGATATAACCATGTGGATTGTCCATTGGAAATCCATAGGCTATAATCTATCAGTTATCTAGTTAGATTGTTATCCTCCATGTACCCAAAATTATAATCATCATCTAGCAAGCGATATAAAGCATCTCATAATTGAATTATTTGTAAATAATAGTAGTTTTAACTTATTCTTGTATTTTAACATATAATTATGTCACATAAAAATTTGGCTAAGGGTTGATATGATCCATAATTTATTCCATACATATTCAAAATGATAGGTATCATTTTTGCATATCTACTTTACCATACAAAAATTATATCACTATATTATTTTACCTATTCATTATAAATTAATAAAAGTTGTATTTATAAAAGTCTTATAATTTTTATTTACTTGAATTTGTGTTTTTTATTTTTCTATGTATTATACACATATTCAATCTTCATAACCATATGCATTATCTCTAATGCATGGTTGATCCCTACACACCTAGTCTTGGGACCTCATAGCATGGATCATTGGTGTTAGATCAAAGTGATCTTTATATTATTTTAAACACACAAGTATAATAAGAGAAAGAAAGTATATTTTTGATTTATATTTCATACTACATAGAGGAACATCATCACAAAGGTAATATGGCTGACACCCAAAGCAACATGAAGAAACCCTATTTGTTGAAAGGATAATTGTATATGCACTGGAAGAATAACACACTAAAATATTTGTTTAATTCTATGAGTTTATGTTTTATCTCAACCTTACACCTTCTGATCATTCTCCATAAATCACTCAAACAATGTTTTAGGAATAAACCTCCTTCAAATTACATGTCAATCTTACCATCACTTTGTTTGAATGAAAAATAAACACCAAATAATTAGATGCCTAGATTTTATATCCTAATGTATAATTATTAGACAATTTTTTCATTGAGGCTAAGAAGATTACCTTTATAGTGTTAAATATGTCCATTCTAGTGGTGGACTAGTGGGAGAACTTCAATGTGCAATGCACACAAGTATGTTTTCCAATTAGGTCATGGAAGAAATTTCTCGATGCATTGAAATATGAATAATACCCTCTCCATCACTTTGAGTATGAATACATAAAGTTATAAAAATTATTCTAGTGTAAATATTAGTTAATAGAATACTAGGCCAACACATCCCCTGACTACTCAATACACCCATGAGAGAATTGGAGTGAGAAACATAAGGTGTTGAATTACATAAGTGGAATCTAACCTTATATTCATAATAATATAGAATTATTAACTATTTATACTCTCAATAAATCCTATCACAATGTTACTAAGATCAATTCCAATGTGTATATTAAGTAATGCCTCACCTCTTAATCCAAAACCATGCACAAGGTCTAACCCTCAGACAATTCATTGATGAAAAATTATGTGCATAAGTAGAGAACTTCTAAAAAAGGAAATAAATGTAAGAAGACAATGCATATATTTAATTCCCATATGCATTTTATTTGAAACAAAGGAAATAATAAGTTTAATGATAATTAGTGTCATCATCATCACTCATACACAAATGATGAATATAAATTCCACATGTATCAATCATTGATTTCCCATTGTACATCAAGTCTCATAATATCAAATGACACTGATCTATATGTGACTTATCTAAACACCATCATCACTAGGATAAACACCTATGATGAATGTGAACACCTATTTTACACTAATTTTTGGGTAAAAGGTCATCTTTACCATGTAATCATAAATAGTGGTAGTCATAAGAACATAATTTTGGAAGCCATAGAATAGTGCTTTGGCCTTTCCATTTCTACACATCCAAATCCATATTAACTAGGGTGTATTTAGTAGGGGAAGGATATATAGGTTCTATGACAATGTGTCTTACAATACAAAATTAATCCTATGGAGGACACTGTCACCTATGACATCACATCTCTATAGGTATGTGAAATAATTCTAGGAATACCATATTTATATGATCATGAAGCTACATATAAATCCAAATTATATCATTGGACTATTAACTCACAATATTACTTCTTCAAACTATTTGAGTTAGTGACCACTACTAAATTAACCTTGGTATCTACCAAAAAATTCTATAAACTTAGTTTTCATGCATATAAGTTCATGTTACTCATAATTTATCTTGATTCACTTGTATGTGAGATAAATTATGATTTATTAATGTACACTTCACAATCAAAATTATAATAAAAACATCTCAAAATGCTACTAATGAGACATGATCAAGTATTCATGTATCCTAAAGGCCTTCCAACACACTATGCAATACATCATTGCATTGATTTTTTCCTTAGATCCACTTCACGAAACAGATCTTTGTGTCATATATTATTTTAAGAAAATGATGAAATATTATGCCAAATACAAGAGCTCCTTGATTAGGTAAAGATCAGGCCTAGATATTCTCTTTGTAGGAGCATGATATTCCTTACACCTTAGAATGATGGGTCATTGAAGCTATGAATTTACTATCATGCAATCAAAAAAATTATAGTGAATAATCAGTATCTATTGTTATGCATTGATGACCTCCTAGACCTACTTATAGGTACACACTAATTTAACAAGATAGACTTAAATTTAGGTTACCATCAGGTTCTAGTCCATCTTGAAATTGTCTAAAAGACAATCTTCAAGACATGGAAAGGATTGTCTGGATGGTTGGTCATGCCTTTCATATTAACTAATGTGCCAACCAATTTCATGTTTTTGATAGATTATCTACTTAGGCCTTTATTCAACTCCTTCATCATTGTCTACTTAGATGACATTATAATATTAAACAAGACTTGGGAGGAACCTATGGAATACATCACATGTATTAAACACCTTGAATCAACATAAGTTGCATGTTAACTTAGAAAAGTGTAACTTTGGTGTTGGTGTAATCTAATACCTGGGATACATCATTAAAAACATAAGAATATATGTAAACCAAGAAAATATCAAAGTGATCCTAGATTGGCCTACTCCACTTAATATCACATAATTGAGGATATTTATTAGATTTAAAAACTTATATCGTATATTTATCCTTAATTTATTTCACATATCTTGGTTTCTCATCCAAATAACATACATGAAATCCAAGTTTGAATGGACTCATGAAAAATAACAAAATTTTGAGGTACTCAAGGAATGCCTATGCATAGTGCTTATACTCACAAAGCCTAAATTTTCACACTCCTTCAAACTTCACACTGATTCATCTAAATATGCACTCAACATAGTATTAATGTATCATGGACATCTAGTCACATACCATTCATAGAACTTAAATAACATGATGTATTTTATATAAATCCACCAATGAAATATTTTTTAATGATACTATGCAAAAAATCAATAAATAACATCACTACATCTTTGGGAAGGAGGCAATTATTTAATCTGATCATAAACCACTTTAGTTCCTATAGACATAAAGAACGTTATAGTATGTACGCCACATGAAATGGATGACTAATAAAAAATAATTAAATTTCATGATAAAGTAAAAGAAATGGAATCACAACAAGGTATTAAATTTCCTTAGTTAATCATTAGTTCACATACTCATCACAGTGCTAGACACATTGGCCAAAACTTTATAGACTATGTATCTCTCTACTCAATGAACCAATAATTTATAGACAATTAAAACAACCTCATGTGAGGTAAATAATATTGGGAGTTATAATTTTCTAACCATCTTATCTACAAGCTCAAATAAATATATGTTCTTAGTGGTGTACCTTGCCAAAGAATCATCTAGGAGTCACACTATGCCAAGACCTCATGATAACTAAGTGTGAAAAATACTCTAGACACATTACAATTTCACTTATATTGGTTGCACATGCACATAGACATGGATCAACACATAAAGTCTTGCATTCCTTATTGCATTTCCAATCCCATGAATAAGAATCTAGGACTTTACACACCTCTATTGGTTCCATCCAAACAATGAGAATCTATCAGCATCGATTTCATGACTAGATTGCCTATGATGAGAAACTAGCACGATGTTTTATTCATTATGGTGTATAGGTTTTCCAAGATGTCTATCATGAGCACTTACAGGAAATACATTGTTGTAGATAACACTACATAAGCTTTTTAAAACCATGTTTAGGTTAATTTTTGATTCCTCAGAGCCATCATCTTTAATGAATATTCATGATTTGTGAGCCATTTTTGGTAAGCATAGTGGGACTCAATGGGAATGTAGCTAGACTAGTCGACAAAATTTCATCTTTAGAAATATAATCAAACTAAATTTATCAATCAAAACACTTGTTCATGTATTCTAAGGTTACAATGACACACATGATCACATATGATATGATAACATTTTGTACATTCAACATGCCTACAATCAATTGACTCACAATTATATGGGTCATAGTCCATTCTAAATATATCTTGGGTTACAACCTTTAATATTTAGATATATCTTACCATGCACTAATTGAAACTAAGTCATGTGCACATGAAAAAGAAACATATAAATCTCATAAATTATTATGCCACATATAATTCATCAATAGGTTTAGGAGATATTTTCCATACATAATAAAAGTACAAGGAACACCATGACATGTATCACATGCATCATGCGTAATGAGTTTTTACATAAGGAATGATTTAGTGGCCCACATAATAATATCAATCCTCTACACTATGGTTCTTACACCATTAGACACATGTTGGTGAGAACACATTCATTCTTAATCTAATTTAGTACTTGGGCATGCTCCTTGTATTCAACATAGAGCTCCTCCAACCTTTCATTCCTCTAATTATTAGGCTAATAGTGTCTCAACATCCTTGTAATCTTATTATTAAAAACTTTTTCCCAACAAATAAGGATCATATCATGGAAGAAACAGACACATACACCCACCATGGCACACATAATATTTTTAGAGTGGTCAAAATGGGGGAGTTTGATGATCAAGTTAAGTGGGATAACTCTTAACAAATTCATAATCAGTTCCTGTGGCTACACGAGGATGAAATGGAGAAAATTTATATTAAAGTAAGCATGAATGATTTGTGCACTGATCTTATACAATACACATCTCTCATTTAAATTTTTACATCACACCTATACTTATTGATTATTATTTTGCACTCTTCTATAATGTGTTTTCTCTCAACCTTACATACATGTCTCACACTTTCTCACATACCTATGTGACCAACTTAGACAAAGTCATAGAATTTATACTCCATTTACACTTGATTCACTGATATTCCCATGTACCTCATTATAACTTACTCGTAGGCTTGTGCACTTAGACCATGAAAATAAAGTTACAACCCACTCATACCATGTGGCTTATTAGGTTACACTTGCTAGATTGGAATTTATTAGTTATCTAGTTGAACTGTTATCTTCTAGACACCTAGAAGCTCAACTAATTCCCAATAAGGAATATGAAGTGTCTCATAACTATCTTCTTTATAACATACAACATTGGTAACTACTTCTAGTATTTTCATGTATACATATGTAACATATGCATTTTTCTAATATTAGATACTATCCATAGTCTATTCCATACAAAATAGTAATTATAGATAACATGATTTATGTATCTACTCTATCATACATGAATTATACATCACCATGTTTTTTTCCTATTCACTCTCATTGAATAAAATTTTATTTACGGATGTATTAGACTTTTGGTTTAATTCAATGTGTGTTGTTTCTTTATCTAATTATTTTTTGAATATTCACTCTATATAACCATACACCTTATGTCTAACATACAATTGTCCATTGTGCACTTGGTCTTAGGTCCTCATAGTGCAGATCAAATAACATTTTAAATTAATTAAAAAATAACAAATGAAAAAAACATAATTAAAATCTACTTATAATTTGATAATATCTATATTTTAATTATGTTTTGAAATAAATAATTTAGTCAACAAAACAAAATAAAGATAAATATTTGTCAATCATAATGAAAGGGAAGGTGGAAATAAAAATAAATTAATATCTCACAAAGTGGGAAAATGTGGAAAGTGTTTTAAAAATCATACAATTTATTATATTAGGGTTATTTGATATTATCTATTTATTTTTTATTGATTTATTTATTTAAAATAAAACATTTAATAATTTCAATAAATATAAGTATTATGAAAAAATTACAAAAAACACATAGCTTTAGTTATAAAAAGTCTATAGAAAATAAAACATTTAGAAACTTTGTGCATACAAAGAAAATATGAATTTCAAAATATTATGCATAAGGAGAAAATATAAAGCAAAAAAATATTCATCAATAAGCAAATGTTAAATAGATTCATCTGTAGAAAATAAAATATTTGTAAATTTAAGGTATAAGGAGCAAATATTATGCAAGCTAATATTCATCAACATGTTTTTATGAAAAATATAGGTACTCTTCTATGCCACGTAATTTTTTAGATAGAATGAAACAAAATATATCTATCTAAAACATATATAAAATTTTTATAGAATGTAATTTGTTGAAAATATAGAAAAACAACATAAGCAATAAATATTTGTAGTGTATTTACATTTTAGATGGAATGAAACATTTAAAGAAAATTGTAACACATTGCTGTAAATATAATAAAAATAATAGAAACAAGATAAATAAAGGATTGATAAACTTTTTTTTTATGTATCTTCTATCGTGTAATGCCTGTAAAACATAATTTATTAAAACATAAACATACTTATGCATTCTAGAAGTAAATATTCTTTATCAATATTATTTTTTTCTTCCCCTATCACAACTATTGTCACACTCACTCCTAAAATTTCTTCATCCCTAAAAATGAGTGCCATATGATGTTATCCTCCATTGCGAGTAGCTTCCACATTTTTTATTCTTTGGAAATATTTATATTTATTCTCATCTATAAAAAAATCATGTGCTTTTACATCATTATTTTGGCTAGATGAAAGCAAATTAGAATTGAATGCCATTTTATTCTAATTTTCCTCCTTTTTAGGACAAAAAATGTGAAACCCAATAGATTTGATTAGAAAAAATAATAATATTATTTTTGAGAAATAAATTCTACCCCATTCTTGATGTGACATTTTTAAAATTTGAAAATATCACATTTCTATTTACTGTTCAATTAAAAGTGACGCATTTAAAAAAAATAAAACACTACATTAATTTTTATTGCCGCTTTAAACTAGTTAGTTAGTTGACAAATTTATTGTTACACTTTCAAGATGATATTACAAATATTTATTGTTACAATTTGATTTCTAACCATTAAAACAAATAAATATAAATTAGACATAATTAACTACCCTAATTAAAAACTTCTATTGTAATTAAAATTTTATTTTTAATTTGAATTATGATAAACTCCCTATAGAATATATGCAATACACATAGGTAGAATCTAAAATTTAAATGAAGTAATAAATCATACACAACCAAATCACATGACACATAGATTAGCATGGGAAAACCTCAAGAAGTAAAAAACCCATAAATATGATATTCATTTAGATGAGAAAATCTGCACCCCAATATGAAGACTTCTTACTTCTCACTTCTTCACATAACCCTTAACAAAACCCTATAGTATATTTTCCATATTCAAATGTAACTTTGTCACAATCATTGATATTCAATTGAATGTATAGAATGTGTAATAATAATACAAGTAAAGACCCTATTTTTTATGAAATGAGGAGAGTTGGCTGTTGTAACCAATGGGTCCACCTTTTATCAATGAAAAAGGTTAGTAATAAATAATATGTTTTATTATTTTATTTACATGAGGTTTTAACCCATGTTAAATATATTAATAAGACATTTATTATTTTACCATGTAAAATGTCAAGGTCCTAATAATGGCATCATATTAACATTAATTATTCCAACACTCCCCCTTAATATTAAGTGGAGATATGTGCCATAGTCACATTAATAAATAATCATAATATATATAAATTTGAAGTATTTAAAAACCTTCATCATGAAAAACATCACCTTTTGAACCAAAAGTAATTACAATCAATAAACTATTTAAATTAATTCCAGGATAGCATGATTGTTAGACTACATATCAAAGTTTCTTATAAATAATCATCCAATTATTATTGGATCCTTTTATAAAATAATGACCTCCATTAAAATATGTTTTTAATTATTGAGGTATAAAATTAAAACTTCCACATGAAGTTTACAAAAATCACATAACATGATTTATTACAATATTTTACAATGAGAATAAGTATAGAGAAGAAGAAGGAACACATGGCCATTAAGAAGTGACATTGTCATGAAAACTCCCCCTCAATGGAAATTTTAAGAGGCCCAACATTTTATGAAACTGATAAAACTTAGTATCACTTAGTGTTTTTGTAAATATATTCACCACTTATTGATCTGTAGGATAAAACTACTGATCAATGTCACCATTAAGGACTTTCTTTCAGATAAAATGCAAATGAACTTCAATATGTTTATTTCTTTGGTGTTAAAATAAATTTTTTGCCATATCTATAAGAATTTGGTTATCACCATAAATGGTGGTAATATGATAAATATAAAAATGAATTTCTCTCAAAAACCTTCATAGCCACATGGCTTCTTTAACAACTTCCATAACACTTTTTTAATATGTTTATGTCGAAGATATAGATATAGTTGGTTGTTTTTTTTTCTCCAAGTGATATCACATACACTTTAACCAAACTTAAACACACATATATAAGTAGGTTTGAGATCTATAGCATCAACAACATGGAAAGAATCATAATAACCATATAATTTAAATTATCATTGGAAGAATAAAATAAATCAAAATTTATAGTTCTTTTGATATAATGAAATATACATTTTGATATTTCTAAAGATATAAATATGGATCCTACATGAATATATAAGTAAAAAATATAGAATAAGAAATATGTGGCCTAGTAAGGTATAAATAAATAAAACTACCAACAAGTACAATCTATAAATACTAGGATTAACTTTATCACATCAGGTTTTGGATCAAGCTTAATGCCAACTTCAATAGAAGTAGATATAGGTTTATAATCAAGCATATTAAATTGAACAAGAATATTATGTGCATATTGATATTATGATACAATAATTAAATTTTTATCCTAAAATATATCCACTCCTAAAAAAATATGAAGAATTCTTAAATTGATCATTTCAAACATTTGACTTGGTTTATCCTTATATTTATAAATTAAAATAATTAGTTCACTATTAATTAGAAGACATCAAAATATAATAAAATTAAAATAAAATGACAATTTTAAACTTTAAAAAATATCTCATTATCTAAATAATAGTTAGAGAAACCAAGGTTTTAAAAATAACTAGTAATTTTATAATACCAAGCCTGAAAAGGAGTTTGTTTTAAACCATACAAATATTTATTTAACTTGTAAAAATAATGCTCTTTTTTAGGGTAAGTTAAACCTTTAGGGTAATTCATATATATTTATTATTCCAAATCACCATTTAGAAATACATTTTTAACATATATTTGGTTTATAATTTATATACACATAATATCTTCAAACTTTATCAATTACTGATGCTTTCTATCTTGTAAAAACCCTTTGAGTCTTAATCTGTTTAAGTGCATGCCATACGAGGTATATCAAAAAAGAGGTGGGAATACCATTGGTACTTCAAATTATTATTATCCTTATACCACCACTTTTTATCTACATAACCATCTCCTAAATACACTCCCATGAGCTTTGTTTCCTTTTTTGCACCCTCCTCTAGTCATTTTCTACCTTCATTAGTCCTTCTCTAGCCTAAAATACTTTTTGATGGTTTAAAATACACTTTTGGCCAAATTGAATCTATAATATAATTGAAAAAACTCATTTAGGGTCTAGGTCAGCCCCTGGCCAACCCAGACCAAGAACTAATTTATTTTTGTTAATAATGATATAAAGTCAACTGGGCTGACCCTATTGGCTAAACTTTTAGAAAGGCTTAGGGTTAGAATTAGATATATATACACATTTATTTTTCCATTTATTAGAGACAAAAAGAGTTAATTATTCATTTTTTATTATTTAAAATATGCTCTTCCACCATTCTACTTGAGAATTTATAGCATAGGGTTTCAATACTTTCTTTGGAGATATGGATCTTGTCTTGTGTAGAAGTCTTTTGGATGCATAGATAGTTTGTGTAGCCTAGGGATAATTTATCCTTGTCATCCTTACATACTTAAAAATACTATTTCAAATCACCATGGCTAAGGGAGAAATTGAGGCTTGATGGGTTTGTCTTTAAAGGCAAGTACTCCTAACTTTATTCCTCCTTTGTAAGAGTAGATATATTTGCATTTGTACTTATCTCCCATGAATTAAGATTTTGTATATATATATATATATATATATATATATATATATATATATATATATATATATATATATATATAATTCATGTTTACTTTTTATCTTTATTATCCCCACTTTGTGCCACAAGCTTTGGTGAGCACTAAATTTTATTTTACTTTCATTTTATTTTGTGAATATGAAAACACATGACCTAGTTAGGGTTATTACATAGTTTTTCTTGAATGGAGGCTTTGTAACCTTTCCTAGTGATTTTATTGTGGTAATATATTCCTTGGCTAGGTCTATTAGATCCATCTTGGTCATGGTCCTGATTATCTAATGTATCAACAATCAAAAGTGTAAGTAGGATTTATATTCTGTGAGCTAAGATTAATTAATAGATTAGTTGCATTTCCCTTTTCATACATTATGGTATACCTGACATGAATCTAAACCTTGCACATTTTATTTCATGCCATCATTTTTGTCATCATTTATATTTTTCTATATTTTCAGTACTATATCAAACTAGTCGGTATAGTTATAACTTTATGTGTGTAGGCTTAACACATAGTTGATTTGGATGAATCTATTATGTCTGCATAGGTCTTCACCAATTACAGGTTATTGGATCAAGAAATTCAGCACATTATTATTCTTTAGTTCTAGATTAGAATACATAATTGACCCAGTTGAATCTCTACTATTTTTCTATTTCAACATACAAGTCAATAAACATAGTCAAATAGGTTGACCCTATTCATTATGTATTCATCAACATTAAGGAATTTACAAACTTGGTCGAATCATTCAACCTAGTAGGCATAATTTTAAAGTAGCATTCGAGCATCATAACATAAAAATTTCCAAGATAAAAAATATTTAAGCCTACCAAGGTTAATTCTACCTATCATTTCAATTCTTCCTTCAGTATTATCTTTCATCACTTTACAACCTATAAATTTGTAACCCTATAGCCAACTAGGTTGACCTGATTGAGGTAGTTCTATAGTCTGTCTTCTATCTAAGAGACATAGTCAACTTATTCAACTTTGTTCTTAAAGACCTTGATTTTATAGAACAACAATGACCTAATTGAATATATTATGTAATATTTTCATAAAGTGTCACCTAGACTAACTCTATACTATTATCATTCCAAGAATTAACATATATTTTCTAGTAATTAATTCACCTTTCCTTTTTAGTTGTTTTCATGCTTAAAACAACTCACATAACTTAAATAGGTGGTTTTTCAAATTACTATTTTAGTTAAAATGTTTTACTCTTTTTACACACTACCAAATCACTTTACATTAAAAAATCATTAAACATTTGACTTCCTAAGGTCTATCTACTTGGATTCCATCACCAAGGGGGAAGTCGACTTGGTTTTCTAGCCAAGTATAAATATGTGGTTGATGGTATATATTGGAAAATCACCTGACACCCTTATCACTACGATATTATGAAATGAGGGGTATAACCAAATACTAAGATAATACCATCACCAATATAGATCTCTTTCATCCCAAATATCCTAAAACCAACTTTAGATTGCTTTTTAATTCACTATTTTCAGTCAACTTTCCTATCACACAAAAATTAGACTTTCTTATAAATTAATAACACTTAAGATGACCAACTAGTTATCATTTAATTTTAAGTTATTGCTTGCTTATTGATCATTTTGTATTGTATTACATAACTTGCATTGGCTAGGTTTGGTACAAGGTTTGTATTGTGTGTTCCAATTAGATTAATCACATTGATCTAATTACTTGTGTGCTTGTTTTCATTATTACTTCAAATTATCCTAAATTTTTTTCCACCATTTTAGCACACTCTCATCTTAAATGATATAATCTCTCACATATTATTTTTCACCTTCCTAATTAAAATACATAGTTGACCTGAATGACTTTGTATTCTTATCTCTCTATTCTATCCTCTTTTCAGTAGTACACTATCAACCCATACGAATTTGAATTCTATTCATCCTATGTTTAAGCAACATTCTATATACCCAATTGATTCTATACCTATTAGTTGACTTTGTTCCTTATTTATCTAACTCTATTTCTTATTCATATGACTCTATTCCTTATCTAGCTAACTTTATCCTTGATTTTCCTTCTTTCCTAATCTTTGTTTCTTTCATCAAACATCATGAAATCACATATCAAAATCTTCTTAGACAACTTGAATCCATTTAGACACTATATGGGGTGCTCTTTTCTTCCTTTCTTCACCTCTGAAGATAATCTTCACTTTTGGAGTAATTATTCTCCTCCCTCATCTTCAGATTGTAACATGGTTAAAATCATGCCCCTAGATGAGATTGGTGGATCATATCATTTCCATACCTATCAAGACAATTCCAATCCTCGAGCATCTCATCACAATGTGGGGTTAATTTTCACGAGTCTATCTAATAGCCTCATAGGCAATAAACCACTTAACAACCCTTTCCTTAATACTAATTCATGGATTACTACTACAAACACCAACCCACCAATTAATAAAACCCAAATTCTTGCATATATAGTGAAATAAATGAATATAATGCAAACATCAAACACCTCTCAAATGATGAAAATACATCATTTGATCAATATGGCTAATCAACCTCCTGTTCTTATCCCTCAAAATAATTGAAATTTTATTCCTCCACTTCTTATATATGTAGGAATGCCATCCCCAAACCTATCATGAACCATGAGATGCTCCAACACATTCAAAATAATCCTTTAGACCTTTTCATTATTTCACTTGATATTGGTAAATATCTCTAACTATTAAGTATTATGGGACTAAAGACCCTGCATCTTTTCTTAAGACATTTGGAAATATTTATAAATTGTAGATCCAAACTAATACATTCACCATAACTAAATATTTATTTAAAACTTTCACTAGTGATGTATTGAAATTGTACAATCAAATTCCCCAACATTCCACATGGAAACTCAAAGATTTAATCAATCCTATAGTTAAAGAGTTTCAACACAATGATCTCCTCAAAAATTGCCTTAGACATTTTATCTTTGGTAAGTAATATCCCACTGAATCAACTCATGATTTTATCAAGTGATGGAGTTATTTGGATCACAAGGATGATCATAACATGATCAATAATATTTTTTTGAATTCTTTATAACCGCATTAACTCCTTCACTTTTGTATAAGGTTCAAAATTTTACTCCCCAAACATTAAATGAAGTTATTGACCAAGCCAAGAGTCAATACTTCTAAATGAAATACTTTTAACCTAATACCAAACTCATTAAATGTTATTTTAAACATTCCACTAATGTGATAACCAATAATCTTCCTCAAACCAAACTAGGAGTTGCCAAAGCTAAAAATCCCCCATCTTCTCACACACCATTAATTGTGTAGTAAATGAAATAATTTTTAGCACCCTCTAAATCATTTACTTATCTCAATAATCCTCCTGAATGGTATGACCCTAATCAATTTTGTTAGTTCCATGCCAACATAGGTAACTCCCATGAAACATGTAGAGGGCTTACCAAATTTGTTGTCTCATATATGCTTGGTTATTCATTCAATCATAAATCAATGATTCAATTCCTTCATCAAGATTACATTATTGCTTCTTAAAAATGACAAGCTCCCAAAGCTTTTGTTTCTAACAACCAAAAATATTTTTCCACATCTAATGATCAACAATCCAACAAAGATGTTTGTGTAATTGACATTAACTATGATCAATGTTATAAAAATTCTCAGTATGTCAATGTAGCTAAGGTTAATTATTGATTTAAACTAGCTCATAAATATTCTATCACTAAACCTAAGAAACCTTCTTTGGAAGAGAAACTCCTCAAAGATACTATATCTACTCACTAAGCTTTAGATATAAATGAGAAACCATCTCCTCCTTTTGAACCCCCAACCACTTCTCTTCCTCCTAACTCTAATTTACCTTCTAATCCTCATGCTAGTTCTTATTCTATAACCCATTAGAACTTATTATATGAAATAAACTCCATGCATTGAAACATTCCTCTTATGGATTTATTTCAGACCTCTCTTTATCATTGTAAGTTCCTCATGTAACAAATTCAAGAAATCAAAGAGTCATGTTTCTTAGAGGAGCCACATATTCTTATAAGCCTCAACCAATCAAAGTGCATACCATTGAATCCATTTGTACCTCTTTGAAACCCTCCATAGATTTCCTAGAAGAAGACATGATCAATGATGAGATCCTATTTTGATCTAATGATCCACCTCTATTCATTAAAATAGCCATTAATACCACCCTCATTCATAAAATACTAGAAGATGAAAGGTCTAGTATTAGTGTGATATATTTATGAATCATTCAAAAACTTGGATATAATAAATATAATCTCAAAGAAACTCACTTGATATGTAGTGTATTTGAAAAAACTAATCAAAAGCCACTTAGTTTTATTTGGCTCCATCTTACGATTAGAATTAAGACCATTTGAATAAGCTCATGGTCCTCAATTTACCATTATCTTACAACATACTCCTAGGATGCCCATGGATTGATAAAATGATGGTTATCACCTCTTTTAGTAGCCAATGTATCAAGTTCCTTCATAATGACAAAAGGTATAAACATGAGGCTGATACTAACCCTTGGGAGTGTTCATCTTCCAAATCCCAAATCTCAATATAAAACTCCCACCATTATAATGATCACTAGTGCTCCCTTACCTGAATTTGTCAATATGAATCTAGATTTACATGTCACTCTTGTTGATTCAGATGATGATGAGCCTAATGATTTTCAAAATACCTATAACACTACCAACTTACCTCCTTACATATTTAAGTGGCTTGATACTTACTTGTTTCCTTAGCCCTCTCATAGATTAAATCACTAATTTACCCCCTCTATGCAATGTTCAAGAAGTCTCTTATATAGAATATGACTTCATATTTAATGATTATGGAGTGTCTAAATTATTATAATATGCTTTAAACATGTCTCTATGTAAATTTAATGATTTAAGAATCTTCCCTTATGAATTTCCTTTCGAGTCTAAAGCATGTATGATTTATCCAACCTATGATGATAATTACATCATGGCCCAAGCTTAATCAAGAGACTTGGATGTTCAACATTATCAAAAAATGCTAGCTCAAATACATGCTTTCAATTGTAATGTTCATACCATTTACACTAATTTTGAATTTACACCTAAAGCTCATGTACCTCCTTCTAATTATCTACAAATTGATACTCCTTGGGTGGTAGAACAAACCTTCCAAAAATACATAACTTATGGCATCTTATATTAATCCTACTAAACCAAACATTCTTTCCAATCTGCCTCCCATTAAAAATACTACTAATAAAATAATTGCACTAGATCAACCTTCTTCCCCTAGTCCACCTACTCCTGAGATAACATTAGATGTTGAGGCCATAGATGTATGTCAAATAAATTTTGAATATGATCATTATGGTAGAAAAATTATTGATCTTAAAGTAGATGTGGAGTATTATGGTACTCTTACCACTTTTTCTAGTGATGAAGCTATTATTGATGTGCTTCATGCTCGAGGACCTCAAATTCCTCAGAAACACCATAAAGTTAGGAATTTAAAGAAAAAATACTCTTGTTTCAACAACTTCATCACTACCATTGATCCTAGAACAAATCCCATTTCCTCTCTCCCTAACATTGCATATCATTTCTAAGACGTAAATGCTATGCTCATTGAAAACCTAATAGAATAGAATATGGTACCCCATCATGACCTTGACCATTTACAGTCTCTCGATAACTTAAACCAATTGAATAAGTTAAATTTAGACTATTCTTTGGAATTTTAAGAAAAAATACCCTCCTTTTAATAATTTCATCTCTAACATTGATCCTAAAACAAATCCTATTTCCTCTCTCCCTAATGTGTCATATCATTTATAAGACGTAAATGTTATGCTAATTGAAGAAAATACTAGAATCAAATATGGTAGCTCATCATGCCTTAGACTAATCACAATATTTCAAGAACTTACACCAATTGAGTGCAATAAATTTAGCTTATTATTTAATAAATATCATAAGACTTTTGCTTAGTCCTATGAAAACATACCTAGCATTGATCCTAGCATCATGGTGCACAATATAATCACCTATCCTAATGCAAAACCCATGAAACAAAAAAATGAAAATATCCACCAAAAGTTTTCAATGTATGCCATAAAAAAAATCATTAAAATTCTTGATGCTAAATTTATCAAGTCTGTGGACTATTTATAATAGGTCTCAAACATTTTCCCTATTTAGAAGAGAGTCACCATGGTCATCCTTATTTGCATCAATTTTCATAACCTCAATATTTTTTTATCCCAAGGACAACTTCCCTTTACCTTCCATAGATGCCATCATCAATTCCATAACTAGTTATGAAATTTTGTCTTTTATGGATGGATTCTTAGGTTATAATCAAATTCATATCAACCTTGAATATCAACATAAGATAAATTTCATCATAGAATGGGGCACCTAATATTTTGTTAAAATGCCCTTCAACCTCAAAAATGCTAGAGCTACTTATCAACGGGACATGACCCACATTTTCCAAGACCTTATCCATAATATTATGGAAACCTATGTGGATGACCTTATTGCCAAGTCTAAGATCCATAAAACTCATCTTTATGATATTTATATTATCTTTGATCACCTCATAAAATACAAATTTAGACTAAACCCCTAAAAATGTGTACTTGGTGTCATATCTAGAAAATTTAAAGGATTCTTAGTCTCTCTTCATGGCATTGATGTCAATCCTACCAAGATCAATGGTATTATCAATATGCCTATCACTCGTTCCATATCATATATTCATACTTATTTTGGAAAAATTGGGGTAATAAGACAATTTATCATAGAAATGGCTTATTGCATATTTTCTATTAATTCTCTTTTAAATAAAGGAAATTACCTAAAATGGATGGATCCTTGTCAAAAATCATTTGATAATATGAAAGAATATTTGCTTCACCCACCCTTTATCCACCATATAATGATTGTCCTTTAATATTATATACTTCTTCCACACTCGTATCAATTAGGGTAATGCTTGCCTAGTAAGATGACACTTGAAGAAAATATGCCATCTATTATATCAATTGAGGCCTCATCGACTATGAAAAATGTTATACAAAATTAGAATGTGATTCCCTCACCATATATTTTGTAGCTAAAAAACTTTGGCATTATATTATTTATAAAACAACTTAAATTATCATTCATTTTGATCTACTCTATCACTTTTTCTCCAAAGCTTTTCTTCATGGAGACATAATTGGCAAGTGGAAGGTCATTTTTATGGAATTTGATCTTTACATTATTACACAAAAAGTTATCAAAATAATAATCATTGATGATCAACTTGCATCTTTTCCTATACTAGCTATCGACCACCTTCAATATAGTCTAATCAATAACAATATCCTCTATATTGAAGGTCTTAATTAAGACACATATATTAAAGATTAAATCCATAGTTTCACTGCTGATCTTGAATTGAGTAATCTAGAAGAGTATTTTATCCTTCTTGATACTACTAAATCTAAAGTAGTCATCAAAGAACTTTGTAAAATTAATGCTAATTTACATGAATATACTTGGACACTTCATTTTGATGACACCAAATACTGTCAAGGATTTGGGTCAGGTTGTATCGTCACTAGTCCTCTTGGTAAAATTATTCCTTTGGAATTTTGCCTTACATTTGATGTCACTAACAACATGAAAGAATATGAAGCCTTAATATTATGCATGAGAATGGCACTTGATTTAAACATTACATATCTACATGCTTTGGGTGAATCCCAACTCATCTACTAATAGGTTAATGGTGATTATCAATACAAAAATGAAAATGTCATTGCTTATCATCAAATAGACACTACCATTTCCAAATAGTCTCTTCTTTTACCATTGAGCCAATCCCTCAAGATCAAAATTCTATTGCTAATTCACTTTTTTACTCAGCATCTCTTTTTCATCCACACCATTTTGTCACTAATTATACCTTTCTTACACAAATAAGAAGGTCCCCATATTCTATTCAACCATAAGATTCAATTATCTACCATATTGAGGTTGTTACCATTTGATAAAGCCTATGGTACAAAGACATCATTAAATTTCTTGACCATCAAAATTATCTTCCAAACACTAATTCTCATAAAAAGACTTGCATTCACAAAAAAAATTTCAAATACATGTTTCGATATAACATTCTTTATTATCGCAATGCTGAGAGTACATTGCTCTATTGTGTTAAGAAATAAGAGGTCTCTCCTCTCATTGAACAAGCACATGGGAACATTTATGGTGGTCACTATAGTGACCATGTTACATCCTAAAAATGCTTATGTATGGGTTAATTTTGGACCACTCTTGAAAAAGATGCCATCGAGTTCAATAAAAAGTGTAGTCCCTTTTAATTTCATTATGATAAAATTTATTCACCTCCAACTGAGCTTATTGAATCTCCCTAACCATTCTCAATATGGGGATTAGATCTCATAGGAAAACTACCTAGATCATAAGATGGGGATGTCTTTATCATCATAGCTACTGAGTATTTTACCAAATGAGTCACATCCATGCCCATCATCAATGTCACCAGAACCACCATTACTAAAGTCATCCTCAACCAAATAATTTTTCACTTTGGTGTTCCTCATACTTTCATTTCCAGTAATGGTGGTAATTTCAAAAATAAAGACAATAAATAACAAATTTTCTACTCCCTACCATTTATAATGTAATGGAAAAGATAGAAATATTAATAAAATATTTAATAAAATTCTCTAAAATACAATTCATGACACTCGCATAGATTGGCATCTTAATCTATGTCCTACTCTTTAGGCATATCACACTAGCATATGCACTACTACTAGGGAAACACTATTTTTGCTCATATATAGTTCTGAATTAGTCCTCCCATTAGAAGTTGAGATTCCCTCTCTTTTTATATATTTTATCATACCTAATGAAGAATTATGTGAATCCTACCTTCATGCTTTTGATCTTCTTGATGAACACTATCTTTATGCTCTACAACATAATCACCAATACAAGGCTCACATTCCCAAATAACATAATAAAAGAGTTAAATTCCACACTTTTAATGTTGGTGATCTTGTCCATAAATTAGACTAAACTCAAGATAAAGTAGGTAAATATGCTAGGAAATGGTGGGGATTTTATTTATTCAAAGGCATCCTTAGTCCTAGCACCTATCATCTTCAAACTAATAAAGGCCATATTTTCAAAGATCTTACCAATGTGCAATTATTTAAAAAGTAATTTGCATAAATTCTTCCATTCTTGTCATGATTTATATATGATATCATTCTAACACTTTTTGTAGGATACCTACATGGGTCTTACCCTATGAAATAGTCTCTCTTTCCACAAACCTTAGTTCCTCCTTTTTGGTCCTTTGGTTTTCCCTTTTCTCATGAATTTCATTTTAAAATTGTGGATATGATATGGTCTTCATCATGATCTTATTTTTTTTTCACTTATTTATTTCCAATAATTTTAACACCCCTCGGGTTTTTCCTTTTTGAGTTACAGTGTAAGACCATGGATAGGACTTGGCCTTCCTCACAAGTACCAAATTTCTCATTTATTTTTCACATGTTTTGTACACCCTCTTGGGTTTCTCTTTTATGATTTATAGTGAAAGTGTTAGAGTTAAAATCATTGAGAGGTGGGTGGGTAAATAAATGAGCCTAGATATTTAAATTTCAATTACAGTCCTTTAAAATGATTAAAAATCAACATATATCAACTTGATCAAGCAAAATTAACAAGACAACTCATTCATTCAATGTATCCACATGATTAAACACATAACACATAGTTATTATGGGAAACCCTCATGGGGAATAAAACCCATTCTCAATCTTATAACACAAATGGACTATTATCTTATAATAAATTACAAACAAGAGATTGATCAACTCATTTAGACCAGCAAACCTTGATCATATCTTCCTAACCAAAGGTATTTAGTGAAACCTTTTTTTCATAAGGAACAACTTTCCCTAAGAAAGATCAAATCCTTTAGAAATTCCTTTGAACACTTCCACCTTAGTAATGATGTCTTCAACACATAATGATGGATCTTTATTTATCATTCTTCACCTTCACTCTTTCACCCAATACTCCATATTGGCCAAAACATATTAGATACTTATACCAACACACAAGGATAAATTAGGAAAAATTACATATCCCAACTAACCCACTCTCCAACTCTTCACTCACACTCACTTTAGAACACCTACAATAATTATCTCACCGAAAAATCTAACCATGAGGTCATTCACATAGACCATAATTTGATCTACCTCATAAATCAAATTTCAAGCTCACACAAAAATCACCTATCATTCCCTCACACTTCAAAGCATCAAACCTGTAATATCAATTTTTATGACATATAAATATGATCAACATTCCATACACATAATCAGGAACCAACTTTGCTCATCAACCCATACACTGGGCACACTTCCTCTCTTTGCTCTTCAACTATTCACTTTACTCCACTTGCACAAGCCTCTTCACTCATCTTCAATTTACAAGAACACTATTATGCCATAAAAATTATGACCTATAGGTCATAAAAACAATACTCAATTTGATCTATTTATCAACCCAACCATTGGGCACACTCAGTCTCCTATTTTATTTTCTTTAATGAATATTATCCATACTCAAGCCTTTACAAATCTCTCATAAAAATCTAGAAATCACTATCTTTGATTTCACTATATATAGAGTTATCATGAATTAACAAGGTCACAATATTTTATATCAGCTAAAATACATGCCTTCACCCTTAAGGCATCTCATATGGGTCACATTTAAGCACAATCCACTTTCAAATAGGCCTAAGTCACTTTTAGGTCCTATGGAGACCCATTCAACTCTTTGACATTTCTATGAGAAAACAAAGAATGTATGAACATTTTATAATAGCATGGACCTAGTATACATGATATATAGGCCCCCCTTAATTTCTAAAAAACCATCACAATACCCTTTAGTTTAAGCCCAAATTTCTCAAACACTTCTCTATACACACAATCATTATGAATGAAAATAAATTCAAATTTTAAACCATTGTTCATACTACAAACAATTGATAAAACCTTCATAACATACATAAATCATCCTTATGGAGTATAAAACACTTCCCAATATCTAATTAATCATGAAACATTGAAACAATATCTACATAAGCTCAAATACTCTTCTTGGGTCACTTACAATCCATGCATGAACACATAGTCAACTTTAAACCTTCATAGTTATGTATATACATACTTTAAAATATTAAAATATATATTTATATATGAAATTTGGAGTCCTCTACCACTTTTATTTTTTATTCATGAGAAAATTCATATTCTATAGAAATATATGGACAAATTAATGATCACTAGTTTTTTCCCTTAGCAAATTCAAATATTCAAATGGCAACGATCACAATTAAACCTTAGACACTTTGTAATCATCTCATGTCCTTGTTGTTTTATATTTATCACATACCATATATCTTATTTGATATTTAACACATAGGCACCAATGTTCAAGTGTTAAAAATCTATCACGTTGGCCTCATTTCATGCACTCTTACAATCTTGACTCAATGCACACCATTGATTTTTGTAGATCAACTTGGTCCTTACTTGTAGCACTCACCATTCAATCTTTCTCAGAACATCTATGATCATGAAACTTGGCACCCTCACATGAATTTTAAGCACTTTAATTATAGTCCATGTGCATCATTGATCTCTGTCAGTATGAACACCCACTCACCATTGATCTTCTAAAGAAGCTTGATCTTTAACTCTATTAACTGGCAAACACTTTGTCCTCTTTGACTTGATGCTCACCATAGCTATTCCCTATATGAACTACCATGAGACATTAAATATCCACTGGGTCAATATATTTAACATCATGAAAATTGACTATGGGGACCAACTGCAATATGCCTACAAGCCTACTTTAGAACTCAATAAATTCTTCTGTGCTTAGACACATGATCTCAAATTTGGACCTCATAATAACCTTTCAAATAAGAATCCATCCATATAAAAAATTAATCCTAGAACCTTCACACATGTGAGATATAATTCCATTAGAATACCTTCTATAAATCTTTTGTTACAGAGCCAACTATGCTTAGAACTTATTTGGGAGGCTAACTTTGCTCCTACATAACTTCTGTTGTACTTTGACACTTGAACTAAAAATTAACAAAAATAAAATAGACACAAAATTTAACAAACCCATATGATCACCTTCTCTTGAAAAATTCACACATGTGAGATATGCCATCATAAAAATTCTTACTTGGCTCTTTTTTGCCTCATGCAAATTTGGCTAAGTATGGGAAAACACTGTCAAAATGCCTAGGAGCCCAACTTTTCACATGCATATATTTTGACATGCTTCAATGCATGACCTAAGAATTAGTGAATATAAACTAGGAAAAAAAATGAATAAAATTATAATATAATTTTGTCTAAACACCTTCACGCATGTAAATTATAACATCATCAACATACTTACTTAGCTTTACTTGACCCCTTTGCAAATTTGGCTAAGTTTGGGAACTTAGTGAATTCTATTTGAGAAGATAAATTTTCACCCTCATATCTTTGACCATGTTTCTATTCATGACCTAAGATATCAATAATAATAACTAGGGACTAATTTGATCATAACCATATGACCAAATCCCCTTGACTCATCCGCACATGATATTTATGACATCATCAAACTACATACTCAGATTTTTCACCATTAGACTAAAAAGTCTAGATGAACACAATGAAGAATTGGATGAATACCACTCATTTTCACAAGAAGTCTAACTATCATGTAACTCTGATGTAACCCCTTACATATGATCAATACTTAGAACTCATCCGTAATAATCTTTGAATAGTCAAACTTTCTAGATCAACCAAGCCAACTTTAAGCACACTAGGATAAACACATTGCACACTTTGTCATTATTACTTAGGCTAACAAAACACATCATGAACTCACCAAGAAACCTCCATGACATCACCATGAAATCATTGACAATACTCTAATAATATCTCCCTTTTTCATTAATGTCAACAAACATCATACATAACAATATATAACTCACCTTCTCTCTCTTCGAGCACTCACCCTTTGACACAATGAAAAAGTGGGCACAAACTAATCATAAGGACCTATAAATACTTTAAATAAGAGAGGAACATATTATAAAGATTGTAAAAACTCCTACTTACCTTGAGCCTACCTCTTCTTGCCTTGATAACTTCCTCTTGCTTTATGCCAACACTCTCTTCAACTAAGCACTGAAACTAATGAATAAAAAACACAAAAAACACTAATATCTAATGGAAATAACTATGAAAACATTTGAGAGGGTCTCCCCTTAATATTTAATATCCATTTCACCTTTTGAGCATCTTCAGATCTCCATATACCATGAAGAACCACCATGTAAGCTTACTAGCCTTATCTCTCAAACCATCTCAAGGAATACTAAAAAAACTTAATTACACATACCAAATAGGAAACATTCTCTAAAAAACCTAAGATATTTTATTTAAACATACATGCCTTTCTCTTTAAGAAACACTAAGAAAAAACATCAAATCTTCATACTAGGCATGTCTAGACTCCTTATAACCCTTCCTGGAACTCGAAAAGCCCATATATTTTAGTATATATATCTTTAGGACCTAAAAATTCATATATATAATTATCATATACCCCATAAAACACACCAATTTTCAATAAATATCTCATCCTCTGAAATATACTTTATTCACAAACCAACTACCCAATCAGGCCTCTAACTTGACAAAAAACTTAATAAATTGAGAAACATAAACCTTAAAATATATATGAGTATTGATTTGGCAACCCATTTATCCCATTAAAAAAAATAAGAATTCTTATATCTCAACTCATAAGGCAAACCAATTTTTTAGCAGAGCCCAAAACTCTATATCTTAAAACAAACAAGGTCAACACTATACCTTCCAGTCAATGTCCACATCTTAATATCTTATACACCTGAAGACAACCATTACATAATTTTAGACCAACATTTGATATTCCAAACCATTGGGAACCTTAACTTCCTATAACCCATTTTAGGACCTACAAGCTCTTAAGCACAAACTATAAAACTTGAGAGCTAACAAAAATCTCCAAATTTACTTCAACAAACATTAAGATCATAAAACCACTTGGATCATTCTAAAATAAGGTCAATTGAACTTTATATGAAAAAATATTATCTTGAAAAATCACAAATCCTCCTTTGCCATCTGGGAACCTTCAATTTGACCTTGCAGATTACTCCATATATAATTATCAACATCATGACATCATTCTAACATTAAAAAAACAACACTTTATTTTAAACTAAAAGGAGTCTCTTAATAAGCATATATAGAGATAATTCAAGTATGCTTCCCCTCACATAATGGATGTCTTCAAGCCACTAATCTTCTATAGCATACACAATTTCTCAATAAGACTTAATATGCTTAGCAAGATCTAGGACGAGGCCTAGAAGAAAAGTTTTCAACTTATAGGTTCACTTGGCATCTACCAAAAACTCCATCATCAACAAGCCAACTCTTTCTCAAGATAGGACCACTGAGATTATTCAAAATATTCTTTTCTTAAACAAATAGATATATAAAAATTAATGCACAAATATACCTTCTTTTCATACCTTCATAGAAAACAATGTCTAATAACCACCAAGCTTCCTTTGACTGCCAAGTGTTTCCTTAAATCCTAGATAGAGACACCTTGACCCCCAATGTCCTAAAACAATGTGAAATTGGGAGTTGCCCAAAACTCCTTATATTCCTTTTCTTTCTTGGTCATCTGATATTGATAGTTCTTCTTCTTCTTCTTCAAAGGCTTAGAGCTAGCCTCAATCGGTACCTTGGCTTTATCCTTGACTTGAACTAAATTTTTATTTTCCTTTTATATCTAGACAATTAACATATTCTCTACTTTAGACATGTCAACAAATGCTGATAACAAAAACTCTTGACTTTATTTTACTTCTGATCCTTTTTCCACATTGGTAACCAATCCATCAAGACTCTTGGACATAACATGATTAGTCTCCTTAGTCTTTATTACCTTATGTCTCCATACCATAGTTTGACTCTTCTCATATTCTAAAGCCAACTTATCAACTTGACCTTTTATTTTTGACTAATATGTAACACATCTTTCTAGACCAACTTTATTTTCAACCTTTGTACTAGTGCGATTAGCATTGATAATATTTGGTTTCCATAACCAAGAATGAACTTTATTATGCACAATGGAATATTTATTTACTTTGAGATACCTTGAGGACCTATTACCTCCACTTGGATAGAATTTCACAGAGTGTCCAAACTTATGACAATCATAACAAGTAATTTTTTTCAAACCTTTTGATAGATTTGAATTGTGATCAATATTTGGACCAAAACTCCTTCTATCATAGCTCCATAAATGCCCATATTTGACTGACTTCATTCTATAGTCCTTAGCTCTATGACCATAATTATTACATGTATAATAATGACCATGAAATAAACTATCATACCTTGAAGCATTTGGTTGTCGAACAAACCTTATTTTAGTGATCTTGACCTGATTTGACTTTTTTTGATCTTTTAAAAGCCTTTTTATCTTGACAATAAATTACTCATGCTCATCCATCAATTAATCTAGCTTAGTTTCTAATTGAATGCTCTCATTCTCTTTAGCTCTTATACTTGAAATTACAACCATTAACCGACCTCTAAGAACTTGGATAGTCTCTTTATCACTCTTAGGTTCTTTAGCCATGTTATCCTTTATTCTACATGCTTACTCTATCAAACTTCCCTCAAGATAATTGACTTGTGCTTCAAGACCATTGATCATATTCCTCATTTTATGATTCCTCTTATTCTACTCCTTTAGATCACCGAGTGTGCTCATGAATTTAAATTCTAGATCAACTTATTATTACTTGATGCCATATTATCTATTGTTATGTCAAGATTATTTATCAAACATGACGTCCTTTTATTTTGAACACAAACTTGTCTTGGCATCTACTAGCTGAACCTTGAGATTATTGATAATATTCTCATCCTCTTTAGTATCTTTTTTTAAAGTAAATATCTATTCTTCAAGTGCCTTGATCACATCCTTCCTCTATTTATTTTCTTTCTTCAACTACTTATCCATCTTTGTACCTAGTTAGGATCACCTTCAAGCTATTAGGACTCCTCCAAAGGACCTAGTCTGATACCAATTGTTAGAGGTATAATCAATGAGAGCGGGGGTGAATCAGTGAGCCCAAATATTTTAATTTCAATTTCAATCCTTTCAAACTATTAAACAATAAACATATATCAACTTGATCAAGCAACATTAAAAAGACAACTCATTCATCCAATTCATACACAAGATCAAACACATAATACATAGTTCCTATGGGAAACCCTCATAGGGAATAAAATACATTCTCAATCCTAAAACACAAATGAAACACTATCTTATAAGAAATTATAAACAAGAGACTGATCAAATCCTTTAGACCAGAAAACCATGATCATATCCTCCTGACCAAATGTATTTAGTGAAACCTTTGTTTCATAAGGAGTAACTACCCATAAGAAATATCAACTCCCTTAGATCCTCCTTTGAACACTTCCACCTTAGTAATGATGTCTTCAACACCTGATGATGGATCTTTGTTTATCACTCTTGACCTTCACTCTTTCACCTAATAATCCATATTGGCCAAAGCACATTATGTACTTTTACCAACACACAAGGATTGATTAAGACACATTACATATCCCAACTAACCCCACTCTCAAACTCTTCACTCACACTCACACTCACTTCAACACACTTGCAATAATTTTATCACCATAATAATAATAATAATAATAATAATAATAATAATAATATTAATAATAATAATAATAATAATAATAATAATAATAATAATAATAATAATATGACCATGAGGTCATTCACATAGACCATACTTTGATCTACCTCATAAATCAACCTCCAAGCTCACACAAACATCACCTATCCTTTACTCACAATTCAATGCATTAGACCTACAAGATCACTTTTAATGACATAGAAATATGACCAATAGGTCATACACACAATCATGAACCAAATCTGTTCATCAACCCATCCACTGGGCATACTTACTCTCTTTTCTCCTCAACTCTTCACTCTACTCCACTTGCACAAGCCTCTTTGGTCATCTTCAACCTAAAAGAGCACTACTCTACCATAAAAATTATGATCTATATGTCATACACATAATCCTAAATCTACATTTCTCATCAACCCAACTATTGGGCACACTCAGTCTCCTCTTTTCTTTGCTTCAATGAATATTATCCATACTTAAGACTCTACAAATATCTCCCATAAAAATATAGAAATCACTATCTTTGATTTCACCATATATAAAGCTATCATGAATTAACAAGGTCAAATTATTTATTTTTAGCCAAAATACATGCCTTCACCCTTAAGGCATCTCATATGGGTCACATTTAATCATAATCAACTTTTAAATAGGCCTAAGTCACTTTTAGCTCTTATAGAGACCCATTAAATTTGTTGACATTTATACAAGAAAAAAATAACATAGGAACATTTTAAAATAGAATGGATCTATTATAAATAATCTATAAGTCCCACTTAAGTGCCAAAAACCATCACAATATGCTTTAGTTTAAACCCAAATTGCTCAAACACTTCTCTATACACATAGTCATTATGAATAAAAACATAGTGAACTTCTAAACCATTGTTCATACTATAAATGATTGATAAAATCTTAAAAATGTAAAAATGACATCCTTATGGAGTCCAAAACACTCCTCAATATCCAATTCACCTTGAAACATCTAAACAATATATACATAAGCTCAAATACTCTTCTCAAGTCACTTTTAGTCCATGCACAAACATATAGTCCAATTTAAACCTTCATAACTATGTCTATACATAATTTATAGTATTAAAATACATATTTCAAGATGTGTCTTAGATTCCTCTACCACTTTTATTTTTACTTCATGAGCAATTTCATCTTCTATTAAGAGATATGGATAAATTACTGAGCATTAGTTTTTACCCTTAGCAAATTCAAATATTCAAATGGCAATAGTCACAGTTAAACCTCAGACACTTTTTAATCATCTCTTGATCTCACTACTTCAGATTAATCACATAAAATAGATATTATTTGATATTTAACACATAATCACCAATTCTCAATCATTAAACCTCTATCACTTTGATTTCATCTCTTGAACTCTTGCAATCTTGACTCAACAAGCACTGTCAATTTCTACAGATAAACCTAGTCCTTACCTTACAATACTCATCATTTGATCTTTCTCAAAACCTCCATGATCATGTTACTTGACACCCTTGCATTAATTTTTATTACTTTACTGATAGTCCATGTAAACCATTCATCTCTATCAGTATGAACACCTTCTCATCATTGATCTTATTAAGAAGCTTAAACCCTAACTCTATTAACTAGAGAACACTTTGATCTCTTTGACTTGATACACACCATAGATCTTCCCTATATGAACTCCTTTGAGCCATTTTATCTACACTTGGTTTAGATATTTAACATCATGTAAATTGACTAAGTATGGGGACGAGCTATAACATGCTTGGAAAGCCTAATTTGGACCTTAATAACTTCTTCTACACTTAGATGCATGATCTCAAATTTGGGTCTCATGATCACCTTTCAAAGGAGAATCCATCCATATAATAAACTAATCTTATAACTTTCATGCATATGAAATATCAACCCATTTAAATTAATTCTAAAAATATTCTATTACAGAGCCAACTATGCTTAAAACTTGTCTGAAAGGCAAACTTTGCTCCTATAGCTTTTGCCACACTTTGGTGCTTGACCTAAAAATATGTAAATCAAATAGGCATAAAAATAAAAAAACCCATGTTATCACCTTCTCCTAAAACATCCATATGTGTGAGATATTCCACCATCAAAATTATTACTTGGCTCTTTCTTGCCTCATGCAAATTTGGCTAAGTATGGGAAAACACTATCAAAATGCTTAGGAGCCCAACTTTACACATACATATCTTTTGACACACTTCAAGCATGACCTGATAATTAACACATATAAACTAGGCACAAAAATGAATAAACACATATGATAATTTTATCTAGACACCTTCATTTACGCTGACATCATCAACATGCTTACTCAGCTCTGCTTGAACCCTTTGCGAATTTGGCTAAGTATGAGAACTTAGTAAATTCTGTTTAAGAAGCCAACTTTGTACCCTCATATATTTGACCATGATTTGATGCATGAATTAAGACCTAGAAAATAATATTTATGGACTAATTTTATCACAAAAATATGACCAACTCCCCTTGACTCATCCACACATGGTAATTATGACATCATCAAACTACCTACTCAAATTTTTTGCCACTAGACCAAAAAGTCTAGATGAATATAATGAAGAACCATATGAATACCACTCATATACACAAGCACTCTAACCACCATGGACCTCTGATATAACTTTTTGCACATGATCAATTCTTTAGACTCATCCGTAATCATCTCTAAATAGTCAAACTTTGAAGATCAACCAAGCCAACTTTAAGCACACTAGGATAAACACACTACACACTTTGTCATTACTACTTAGGCTAATAAAACACATCATCCACTCACCAAGACACCTCCCTGACATCACTGTTGACCATTGTTTACCCAACAAGCCAAAAAATCAGTCCCCTTCTATCCCTGCTGTTCTAGGCCATTTCATTTTTTAATTTTGCATGAATCTGTTCATTTCTACAGACTCTGCAAAATTTCTACGAACTCTACAAAATTTCTATGGACTTTGTAGGTCTAAATATATAGACTCTACATGTTTTGGATTTCTACAGACTCATTAGGTTAGTCCTTTGGTGCATGAAGGATCAGTTCAGAGAGTGCTGGGTTTTTGCAAGGCTTCTTCAGGCTCTTATCTGAGGAAAATCATGAAGAAGGTTGGCATCATTGAACCATTGAACCTAGTTCAATCGCTTGGTTCAATTGGCCTTAGTTTAATCGGCCTTGGTTTAATTCCTTGTTCAATCGATAGTTCAATTAGACTTGGTTTGAGCCTTGGTTCAATCAACAGTTCAATCACTCCATTTCAAAGCCTGGTTCATCACTTTAATTTCCAAGCTTGGTTCATCACTTGCTTCATGGCTTTTGGTTCAAACAAAAGAGTTCAATGGGCTTGTTTCAACAGTCACTTGAAGTGTTGAACCGTTGAATCGGTTTAACGCGTTAGTTCAATGCCTTTGGTTCAAGCCTTGCTTTAACTCAGTTGGTTCACCACTTCGGTGCTTAAGTTTAATGAATCGGTTTAAAGGCTTGGTTTAATGGGCTCAACACGCAGTGGTTGAACCATTGAACCATTGAACCAATTTTGGTTCAATGGGTTGGTTTAACAGCTTGGTTCAAGGGTGTGCCCTATAGCTAAAGGGCAGTTCAAGGTCCAAAAGCCCTTGCGGAGGGTAGAGAACATTTCAAAGGGAGTTAAAGAAATTTAAGAGACATGAGAAGACTCAAGGCTCTGAATTTATTTAGAATTTTTGTTCGAAGGAATTCCTTCAGAAAAAAACCCTGAAGGAATTTAGGGAAAGGATTTTCAAAGGGCTGGAAGGTGTAAAAAAAGTCAAATATCCCATAAAAAAGTCAAAGCGGCCAATTCCCATAGACTTTTTGTCCATGGGAAAAATTCTGAATCAGAAAACCCGTGAAGCAAAAAATCCACAGAAAAGACCCGATGACTTTTGCCGAGGACGGTGATGTCTCAAAAGCCATCAAATTTAAGCATACAAACTAGTCGTTGGGTGATGGCCGCGTGAACGTCAATTTTAACGCAGTGAAGTAGCCATTTGTTTTGAACTGTAAAGAGTGCCAAACCATGGAAAAAGCCCAAGGAACATAGTGACCCACCAGAAAATCACCCCTGAGGGCTGAAGGAGTAAGAAGAAGACAACGAGCAAAAATGACAAAGCATTCAAGTGGTGAAGGGAAGGTGAGTTATTGTAGATGAGTGGCGTGACCTATTTTTCTATAGTTGGCATTGATGAGGGGACAAACTACAGTATGTTTGTAGAAAAGAGGCATGGCCATGTTCTTACATTAATATTTGAATGCCAAATTCAATTTTGGTGATTGTATAGCATGGTTCTAGCAGGCCTTTTCTGAAGAATGACATCAGTAACAGTGTTTTCCTCTTCCCAAGGTTTAGAACGCACATGGGCCACTTTTAGAAAAGAGCACCAAAATCTTTCCCAAGAAGTGCCAAGTTTCTCTTCCTCTCTGTATATATTGTAAACTTATCTTTTGGAGAAGGATCGGCTCTCAGCCTTAAGGCAAAACTCTACCCAAAAATCTCTCGGGCTTGTAAGGCAAAGCTCAACCAAATTTTTTACCTTGAATCATAACTTAGCTATTTTTACCTCCATTCTAAGTTTTTCATCTTTAGTATGTGTATATGCCTTGATTCTATGTTAAGTCATAGTCTTAAATGCTTTCTCAGAATGAGTTCAGCATGTCTGGTGTATTTTTGACTTTCCTTTTATAGGTCTATCAGAAGTGTCCCTAGAGGAATATAGGTGAAGTGGATAGGCTACTGTAGTGTGTCTCAGAATGCCTCTAGTAGTTATTTCCTCCCTGTATCTCTAAGGACCCCTGACCCACTGATGCAAAAGGTTTTCTCACTTTAGATGAAGTGTATAGGCACTTACTTTTGGTGAAAAGTGTATGTTCAGGCTGGGTGGGTCACATTTTCTAGTGTATCACCTCTTTTCCCTTTTTAGGTTAGGTTCTATTTTCAGCATCTCTCTCCCCCTTTTCATCCCCCCCTTTTACATTTTTGTTAGCAGTAGGAGAAACCAGGGCCTAAATGATACATCAGAGGGAGCTAGCCCTCATTTAGAGACTCTCCCCTCTAGCTTTGCTAGTCCCACAGGCGAGAGGGGAGTTTCCATTGTTGCGGGAAGAAGGTAAGAGCTCGGCCTCCTGCTAAGGGTGCAATTTTCTACATCAACAATCACCATGACATCATTTATAATACTCCAATAGTAATATCATTGATAATAATAAGCCTTCCTCATAAAATCACCATCTTTAACTTAATGTTCCTTATCTAAAATGTTTAACAATGATCACATATTTTTGATCCCTTGTTCTCAACTTTAGCTTTTGATTCTTTTATAGTTAAAATTTTCACAATAATAAGGTGTTAGCATGTTTTCATACACTTCCTTCATTTTTATGATAAGGAATCACACTTCACTGTCATTGGTATCCCTTTTTCACCCATTATCACATTTTTTGCAATTTGAAGTAATTCATGTTCATTCCTTTGATTTCCTTTCCTTTCATTCCACTTTGGCTAAACCAAGGTATATGTTAGAATATCACTCTTATTTTACCTAAATTAATGAGACTCTTAGACACCATGCTCTCTAAGTTTTCTTTATTATCAACTAAGTCCAAAGTATTCAAATGATTAGCACCCATGTTTGGTTTTCCAAAATTTGTATGGAGGAGGAATATAAAATTCCATAAACAAATTAAAATCCACATCATTTGAAACAAAAGGCAATGATAAAAAAGGAAACATACATTATCAAAAGTTAAAATCACATCAAAATATGTGATTAATAACACTTCTCTTATCTCTAATCAAAGCTTAAACTCAATAATTGGCCTCATGATAGAGTTGAGGTCCATTGGGGTGTGATAAGAAAGTAGATTGGAATAGAAGAATTCAAAAAACTATATGGTGCTACCTAATTTCTCATGAAATTACCCAATATTATTAGTATACTGATAGCTTTATAAGGGGTCTTGAGGAACTAGGAACACATTGTGGGAAGGTAGGCCCATGTTAATTTTCATGCATATATCCTTCATGGGATGATCTACATACTTCATTTGTTGACCTAAGACTTATGTGTCTATGAGAATTTTTTTAGAATCCTTAATGTTGAAAGTCCTCTTATTTTGAAAAACATAATTTGAGTGTCTTAACTTTGATAAAGGGTTTCTCTATATTGGTTTTCACTTTATTCTCCCCTCCACCCATTTCCTTTCCCCCTTGATAGTCAAGTGTGATTCTAAATCTATTTTCCCATTTCTTCTCTACTTGACTTTTTTCACATCTTAAAATCATGCTAACATTACTTTATTTCCATTTTATCTATTCTTAAAACAAAATAATATGCTTGAGTGATTTTTGGATTATTAACTTTATACCATGACTCTAAAATTCTAGATGTTCCTTTCTTTCTTTTACCATTATACATTATTGTACTAACCTTTTTAAGGATACCTGAGTACATTTCTACTTTCATATTTTTTTTCCATTATTGAGTGATTTTGGTTTGTTACTTGTCACTCACCAATGTTGTTTTCACTTTTATGCACTTTTTCATTGTTAATCAAGTAAGGATTATTATTCTCATTCATCAATGTTTTTTACAATTTGCTTTCCCATATTTGTCTAAGTAAGGATTTTTAATGCTTCCACACCAATGTTTGATTACCATTTTTGACATGTATCCTTGATTTGACATGGTGAGTTTTGCCTTTCTTATTTAAGGTTTAATAATTTGAGTTTTTTAGTCTTTAGTATCCTTGGATTGTTGATTTGTTGATTACTCTAAATTTTGACTTGGTCATTTGGTCCTAACTTAACATTTGTCACTCCATATTTCCAAATTTCTAAGTACATCTTGTCCACACCACGTTAGTTATCTTATCTTTCCTACACTTGTTTATTTTTTATCTTTAGATTTTTATCCTTGAGTTTGTCTTAAGTAGTCTCTGTGCCCTCCATGATCAAAATTAAAAATACAATAGACAACCATCCAATGATAAAGATAAATAAAGGTATGCATGCATTACTTCTATTTTTTGTTATTTCCCTTTCATTCATTTACATTCAATTATTTTATGCTTTAAAATATTGTAATGTTTTAGCTTCAGTGTTATGTGTTGCTATGTTCTTTTCTCAAAGCACCATCCCTTGTTGCACTTGAGTTCCATGTGATAATCTTTGAGTGGGGCATATTTATACACATAATATTCAAACTTTATGAATTACTAATGTTTTATATCTTTTAATAATCTATTGAGTATAAATATCTCTGAGTGCATGCCCTAAGGGGTGCACTAGGAAAGGGGTGGGAAGACCATTGGTACTTCTCAATATTATTGTCCCTATACTGCCACTTTTTATCTAAATAACCATCTTCTAAAAAAACCATCCTAAGCTTTACCTACTATTTTTTACCCTCTTCTAGTTAGTTTATACCTTCATTAGTCCTTCCCTAGCCTAAACTCATTTTTGATAGTTTACAATATACTATCAGCCCCATCAACTCTATACTCTGATTGACAAAACTTATTTAGGGTCTAGGATCAACGCCTGGCTGACCTAGACCAGGGCCTAATGTTTTTTTCAATAATGATATGTAGTAGATTGGGCTGACCCTATCATCTAAACTTTTAGAAAGGTTTAGGGTTAGATTTAATTATATATACATATTATTTTTTCCATTTCTAGAGATAACTAGAGTCAATTATTCATTTGCATTTATTTACAATCTACTCTTCTACCATTCTACTTGAGTAGTTATAGCTTAGTGCTTTAATAATTTATTTAGAGATATGGATCTTGTCTTATGGAGTAGTATTTTGGATGAATAAATAGGTTGTGTAGCATAGAGCTAATTTATCCTTGTCATTCTTACATACCACAACAACCTCTTATGAAGCAACTTGGCCTAGGGAGATATTGAGGATTAATGGTTTCATTTTTAAAGGTAAGTATTCATAACTTTTTTCTTCCTTTATAAGAGTAGATAGATTTTCATTTGTGCTTATCTCCCATACATTAGGATTTTATATACATTGACCTGAGTATATATTTTATATGCATGCTTAATTTTTATGTTTATTATAGCCATTTTGTGACATAGTCTTTGGTGAGCACTAGATTATATTTTACTTTACTTATTGTTTAATTTTATGAATATGAAAACATAAGACCTGTTTAGGGTTATTGTATAGTTTTACTTGATTGGAAGCTTTAGAAACCTCCCTAGTGAGTTTTTTGTGGCAAGAGATCCCTTGGCTAGGTCTAGCAGATCCATGTTGGTCATGATCCTGAATATCTAAAGTATCAAAATTTAAAAGTCTAAGTAAGATTTATCTTATTCGATCTAAGATTGATTAATAGATTAGTTGTATTTCCCTTTGCATACATAATCCAACCATTTTGAGCTGAAAAAGTAATGATTAATCTAAAAATACTCATTTTTAATATAGGATCAAAGGTTTTAACATAGTCAATCCCAACTTTTGAGTAAACCCACCAAAAAATAATCTTGATTTAAACTTATTAGTTTTACTAATTGAATTATATTTGATTTTATAAATCCACTTACAACAAAAAATATGCCTTTTAGGTGGATGTGGGATAAGATCCCAAGTCTAATTTTTAATTCAGGCAATATACTTAGCTTGTATATCAACATTAAATATATCATCTTGAATGGATTCCTCAAAATATTGAGGTTCAAATTCATACATAGTAATTAAATCATAATATGAATGCTGACTCCTAGTCAATTTATTAATATTATCAAGACTATAAGATTGGATTAGATATTATACCCATTTAAATATTTTAGATTGATCATGAAATTTAATTGATTATTTAGACTCTAAGTTATCCAAAGATGGTTCAACTTCCTCTATGTCATATATTTATTCATAAGGAGAAACATGAGAGACAAGTTAATCAAGAGAAGAACATTGAGGAGGTTGTATAGAGGGCTCATAAAAATATTTTTAAGAATAAGAGCATTCCTATTCTCAATGATCTATCATTTATACAAATAAAAAAATCTTAATTCTTTAGTTTTACCTCCATAAACTAAAAACTAAAAGAATAGGAAGTATGATCAAACTTCTTTCTTTTATCTTTAGAAACAAATATGGAAGTAGGGCTCCCAAAGATCTTAAGATAAACCACACTAGGTTTATTTTTAGACCACGTATATAAATGGGTATATAGATGAAAATATTTAATAGAGACTCTATTTATAATATGCACATTATAATCTATGGATTTGTATACCATTTTGATATGGGGAAAAGGGAATCTTTGATTCTATTTGAATGCAAAAATTAATGAAAAAACAATTAAAATATTTACTCATATATTCACCACCATTATCAGATCTTAATATCTTAATATAAAAATTAGAATCATTTTCAATAAAAAATTTAAATTTAGACAACAATTCAGATTTATTTTTAATAAAATATGACCAGATCATTAGAGTATAGTCATATGTAAAATTAAAAATATATAAATAAAAATTAAGATATACAAATTTAATAGGTAATGCAATATCACTATGAATTAATTATAGAGGATATGAGGAATTCACATCATAATTCTTATGAAAGGGATTAATATGTTGCTTACCACATAAACAACCTTCACAATTTTCATGATGAGAAGAGATAGAAGGAATACCAAAAAGAATATTATGAGAATAAATGTCATGTAAACTTATAAAATTAAAATGTACTAATCTTTATTTCCATAATTGAGATTCATTCTTACTATGTGATGAATCACAACATGCAAAAGAAGAAGAAAAAAGTATAAACCATTCTTATAAACACATTCAAGAATCAGAGAACCAAATATATTTTTAGTGGGATAGTTATATTTAATCAAAGTTAAAATTAAATTATCATTATTAAGTTTAGAATAAGATGAAAAAATCTAAAGTTTATGTACATAAAAAACATCATTACTAACAATATTTATAATTTTTTCCTTTCCTTGCTTAGTTGCTTCTAAAAATGAATCATATCCTAAATAGATTTTTTCAAAAATATACATAGCATTACATAAAATTTTATATAATAAAGTCATATAGTGCAATGAACCACTATCTAAAATACATTAATTCTCATTAGAAGCAAACAAGACAACATATTAAGTAATAACATTATAATTTTGTTCATGATTATTGTTTTAATTCTAGTTCTTCCTATGGTTTTAAATAGATTTATTCCATTTGTTTTTTAGGGGTTTTATTGTTAGTTATATATTTATTTTTATAACAGTTTTTACTTATATGACTAAATTTATCACATAGATTATAATTCCCATTAAATTTAGGTTTGTGATTCTTATTTTTAGATTTATTGTTCCTATTTTTGACTTTGAGAAAATTAGAGTTAGGTTTCTAGTTTCTATTATTATTAGAAATAGGTTTGAGAGTGATAAGTAACTGAGTGGTATTCTCTTTATAATCAAAATCAGACATCACTTACTCTTATTAAATTAGAAGAGCTGAAAAGTTAGTGAGGTCAGGGACATCTTGTTTTGTTTGGTACTTTGAATTCAACATTAAAATAAAATTATGAAAATTTTCATAAATATTAATCTTAATAATAAAATACAAAAAATTATCTTAAATTATATTATAGTTGCATCCATCTAATTGAGATTTAATATTCTTAATTTTAGCAATAAATTTAACAACTAATTATCACCTTTCGTAGGTCTAGCAAGCAATTCAATAATTAAATTAATAATATTAGAGAGATGAGTGACACATAAATAGACTCAAAGAGTTTCCAAGAATCATTACAGGATACTTGATTGATGATATGGAGTAGTAATTCATTTTTAACACTTTGAAAGATAATCAACATGGCTTATTATGATTTATATTGAAACATATTTGAAAGTTTTGGGGTAACATACCAACTTGACTCTAATTTTTCCATCCCAATAATAATGTTCCATAGCTTTCCTTTGTATTTTCCATATATTAGAGCTAGATCCATTAAACATTTGAGATTTATCTAGTATAAAATTAAATGCAAAGCTATTTATTCCTTTTAACAATGACAATATAACAATAGATCAAGCTGTAAAATTTAACCTTTTTTTAATATAATTTTATACCCTATTATAAAAATAAAGTAAATTTATAGTGTAAATAAGAAGATAATTTTTCAAATAGATGCAAAACAATGCAATAAATTATAAGAATTTGCACTAGATTAGGTGTCATAAATGTTTCACATTAAAAAAATATCTAAATACTATTTATTAAAAAAATGTGTAAAAATATAATAGGAGGATTTAAAAAAAACATGGACCACATAAATATATTTGTAAGGTGACAAAACCTTTAAAATGATTAGTTACATGACTATGGTTGAAAAAACATTCACCAAGTTAAATGTCACAAAAGAAAATAATAGTAGAAAAGGGTTTTACATGTGAGATCTTTGAACATAAACCAAAAAATTAAATTCAAATTAAATAAATTTGAAAATAAATTTGACTTGACCAAATAAAATCTAGTGGTATTTAAACACTAGGCCTCTTCCTTACAAAATTTTAGCAAATGTAAGTTCAACCAACCCTTCTAGGAGACTAGTTGAAGATTTACATGCATAAAATAATATTTAGACCTTTTTTATCTAATTTTTTAAATAAAAATATAAATAAATACATATATATATATATAGTTCATGTAATCTTAAAAATTAAAAACATATTACAAGTTTTTAACATTTTGGTAAAACATTGTCTCTTAAGGTGGGACCTAGGGTTGGATTGCATGGAAATATTATAGAATAAATAAAAGAATTATTTTTTAAAACAAACAACAACTATAGCACTTTATTTTTAATTTTATCATGCTCATATAAGGTAATGGTACATATGTGAAATAGAGAATCTCACATCAAGATGAATAAACCATGAGAAATCACCAAACTTTGTCAACCTTCTTAAAGGATTGCCACAAAGTAGAATAGAACTTCAAAATAGATTTTTGATGAAAAAACTAGTATTTTAAATCACCCAGGCTATACAATGTTACCTATGGTAGATTTGAAAAAAAAAAATCATCCATTGATGCTTCAAGGGGTTTGGCAGAGATTTTGTTAGGCACATTAATCGATAAAAGAACTTTTAAATGCCAAAAATCAACACCAAAACATTTAAAAATAATTATCTTAAGTTGCTTCAAGCACCCAGGTTAGACAAATGGAGCCACAGAGAGATTTAGATGGTTTTCAAACTCAAAATTTATAACTAGTTATTTGAATAGGGATTTGAATGCTTAAATGAAGCTTTCTTGATCACAAACACATATTAGAGGAATTAATAAGATTTTTGAAGAACAACCAATTCTTCCAAGGCTGTAAACTTACCAATAATGGCATCCCAAGCTTGAAAATAATTTAAAGATCCTCTTCAAATTAATACAAGGTAAATATCAATATGTTTTCTTAATAAAATCCACCCTAATGGCTCTGATACCATGATAAATTCCTTTTAGAATATATGCAATACAAATAGGTATAATATAGAATGTAAATGAATTAGTAAATCATACAAAACCATATCACATGAAACAAATATTAACATGGGACAACCTCAAGAGGTAAAAAACCTAAAAATATGATATTCATTTATATGAGCAACTTCACCCCCATATAAAAAGCCTTCTTACTTCTCACTTCTTCACATAAGCCTTCATAGAACTTTGTAAGAAATTTTCCACACACTAGTATAACTTTGTCACAATCACTGATATTCAATCGTGTGTGTAATAATAATAGGGGTAATGACCCTATTTATAATTAAATGAGGAGAGGTGACCGTTGAAACCAACTGATCCACCTTTTTTTGAGGAACAAGTTTGATAATAAATAAAATGTTTTATTATTGTATTTACACAAGGTTTTAACATGTGTTGAATATAATAATAAAACATTTATTATTTTACCAATTAAAATGTTAAGGGCCCAATGATGCTTCCATATTAACATTATCTAAAAATTATACTATAATTTTGTTTATAATATTATTGCAAACATATATTGTTAAAGCTTATTTACAATACTACATGTAAATTATTATTATGAGCTTAAATTATAAAAAAATATTCTAATATTAAATATATAATATTTACTATAAACTATTAATGCCAACCTTATTATTTAAAATATTTATATTATTAAATATACAATACTAACCATAAATTATCACTGTAAAATAAATGTTTATTTCAATATTAAATACACAATATTGACTATAAATTGTTATTGCAAACATGTTTATTTTCAATATTTCATGTAAATTAGTATTATAAGTTTAAATTATAAATGTTTATTACAATATTAAATTTATAATGTTGACCATAATATATTATCACAAACCTTCTTATTTACAATATTAAATATATAATATTGACTATAAACTATTACTAAAAACATACTTATTTTTAATATTTCACTGAAATTATTATTATAATTTTAGATTATAAAATTTTAATACAATATTAAATTATTAATATTGACTATAAAATATTGTTGTAAACCTATAATATTAAGCTTATTTACAATATTTCATATAAATTATTATTACAAGTCTAAATTATATATTTTTTACAATATTAAACATAAACTACTATATATATATATATATATATATATATATATATATATATTCAAATATTTTATTAATGTATTGAAATTGAATTGATATTTAAATAAGCTTACATAATAAATATTTATTACAATAATAAATATAAACTATTATAATTTCAAATTTAGTTGTTGTTAGATCTAACATTAAGCTTTATATTATAAATTATTATTATAGGTTTTAATTATAACTATTTCTTACAATAAAAAACATGAACTACTATTGTTTCAAATAAGTAAAAGTTGTTAAAAAAATACAATCTAATTTTTTATTAATATACTAAAAATCAATTATATTAAAATATGTTTAAACTATAAATGTTTGTTGTAATAGTAAATATAAACTATTGTAATTTTGGATTTAGGTTTTGATATACCTAACACTCAATCTTTGCAATCATCATGAATCCATCCTAAGAAATATATTATACCTAATAAGTAATAATTGACCTATTTTTAACATGCCTTCAATGGTTCACTTCTTGAATTTCATTGTTGGAATATTTAATCTTCACATTTAAAATGAATACATGTGAATAGTCTTAAAGCGGGCAGACACCCACTCTAAATGTGAACTATTATAGTTACAGTGAAAATAATAGACCTTACACTTATGTTTTATATTAAAAATGGATCGATCCTAAGAGATATATTAGACCTAAAAATTACTAGTTGACATGTTTTCACTATGATTACAATGGTTCTATTATAAATTTTCATTGTTGTTGGATCAAAGCTTCACATTAAAAATGAATCCAACTTGTGAAAGTTCTTAGAGAAGGAGATTGCCCACTCTAAATGTTAACTATTGAATTCATATTGAAAAACAAGTGTAAATCATCCTATTGAAACATTTACATCCCTCATATAATACAATTGACACATATTTACACTATGCCTACAATGGCTTACATTTGCATTGGGTGGTTATCCCCTCTAAATAGATTGAAAATTTATACACTATAACTATAGTGGTTCATATTTAGAGTGGGAATCCACCCTATATACAACATGACTACAATGGTGTACAAGTATTATTTTATTTATTTAATATTTGACGTAATACCTTAATGTGCAAATGTGCCCACTCTTAATAAGAATGATTGCATGACTAGTAAAAATAATCTTACTCGTCATAATTTCACTATGCCTTATTTATTATTGAATTTAGTTTTTTTTACACTTAACACTTATGATTTATATTCATATTGGATCCAACCTTAGAAATATCTTAGACCTAACAAGTGTCAATCGACGTATTCACACTATGATTTCATTGGTTCACTTACTAAATTTATTTTTTGGAAGATCTAATTTTCACATTCAAAATAAATCCAACCTATGAAATATTGTAGAGTGAGAAGAAAACCAAAAAGATGTGACCCATTGAAACACCAATGTAAAATAAATATAAATTATCCTATTGAACTATTGTAGGAATAGTTTTTTTTGTCTTGGATTCCCATTTAAGTGGGTATCTGGCTGCTCTAAAAAATATGCCATAGTTCTATAATAATTATTATTGATGAATGATTTAAATTAATGTACATTTTTTTCAATATATATTACATTTTATTTTTACTTATTCTTTATAATTTAAACATTTCATTGTTTACTTATAGGGAGAGATTTTAGGATGGATAATTTTTTTGGGAAGAAACATTAAGAATGATTTGAGATTTGTTTTTAGAATAATTACTACAATGAAATGTTTTTTTCATTTAATATCATGGTTACATAAAGTAGTTAGAAATATATTAAATATATATAATATGATTCAACACTCATTAAATAAAATTATTATCATAAATATATAAAATATAATCCTATATGGAGACATGTTATGAAATCAATTATTTGATAAGATATAATGGTAGACATCCAATTCCTAACACCATTTGTGTTGAAATTATCAATCTTACTCGAATTGTACTCAAATGCACATTTTAGGTTAAAATCCATAAAATGACCTAAATGGTTCAAAATTTTCACTTACAAGTGCCAGTTTAGGTCAAAGTATCCCTAAATAGGGCAATGCATTTTATGGGCTAGCTAACTTTGATCATATCATTTCGAGTCAAAATGACAATTTTGCCATTTAGTGCTCTAGATCACTCTTTTCTTCTAATACATTAGTACATGTCACATACCTTTGTTATTTAGTGTTGGCAATATACTAAATGAGAATAAAACTCCAATGCATCGAACATCACCTTCTAGTTCCTCTCTAGTCAAATTATGACCCGTAATATGACTTTCTGACCATTTTGATTAATTGAGGGCCAATTTTTGAATAATTGCACAAATGTTGATTAACCTTTTTTAAGGCTAATTAAATCAAATCAAGAGCTTAAGTGGATTTTCCATGAGAGTTGTTGAATATTTATTTTTGAAAATTGATTCTTATTAACTACATCATTAGGTGACATCATTTATTGGGAAGACATCCCTAGGCCATGAATGCCATAAATATCAAGATTATGGGTCACCCAGGCATAGTTAATGCCTCCCATGCCTCTTAAATGCCCCTTTTTCCAAGGTCATGATGAAGGCAATTATGGATTTAATTCCAAATATTAGGATTATCCATGGTCACACATCTCAATCTTGAGATGGATGGTCATGGTTGATCCTGACCAATTTCAAAAATATATAAATAGAGAGGCCATGGACATGAATTTTAAGCTTAATTTATGAAAAGTTATTATGTATAATTATCCCCACAATCCTTTGAAATAGACCATTAAAATTAGTTAAAAACTTCATTAATAGGCTAGTTTAGTGATTTGGAATCATGAGCCTAGGTTTTATGGAGTGTTCTTGAGACATTGGAGGATTTTTCCACCATTATTAACAAAGAAAAAGATGTTGGATCAAGGGAGAACATGATTTTGAGCCACATGGGTAATGTTAATCCATTTGGGAAGGTAATATGATGTTGCTTTCTTTCATTTGTTTCTTGATATCCTTTGTAATTCCCATAGGAATAGATATTCTTGGTTAGTTAGTTCTTTATGATTTTTTCATTATTTATGGACTAATGCTTGAATAAATTGCTTTGCAATGCTCTCTAAATCTTGGCACACCCAGTGGGATCAAGGTTACTATTCCCATTGATCAGCAGCTATATCAATATTGTAAATATCTTGAAGTAGAGTTTCATAATTATAACTATTGCCCAGGTTCTGAATTCATTACAAAGAAGAACAAAGCCATAATTTCTCATCCACCTCCATATAATTATATAGACCCTGGTGATCTAGCCTCCACTTTTGTCGATCCATTTCCTATAAGTTTGGCCAATAAGGTTATTATTAAAGACATATTCATTTCCACATACCATCTGAAAAACATCTTACATATTTCAAAATTACCAAAATCCCCTAAAACATTTGGTAAACCTAAAACTTCTTAGAATCCTAATAGATATGATCAAATTTGGAAACCAAAGAAGCAATAACCAAAACCTCATATGGTTTTTGTACCTATAATTACACCAAAGAAAGATCGAGAGGCTTTTACTGATGGAGATTGGTTATCTTCTAAAGGCCTTGCTGATTATTTTTAGAATCTAAAGTATCCTATCCCTAACTAGCTAATGGATCATCTTGACTATACAAGGAAAGGACTTAGTGCACAAACACAAGGAATTTTAGAACCCTTATCAGCTAGAGTTATCAATTGGAATCATGGTCTTGGATTTAAACCACCAGAGGATGACCTCATGACATTTGATATTGACTCTTCTGAAGTGACTAGTAATGAGACTCTGAGCAGTGACACAACATCCCATTATAGCCTTTTTGATGAGCTTCTAACTCATATTTATTTGATTCAAATGCAATATTAACCATAACACCTATTAGACCTTCCCATATTGAAGCAAAAATCCATCATAGTGGTTTTTACCTTCCTAAAGCAAGACATTATATATTTACATTAGTGCTTTCTACCCTGAAGCAAACCCTCACTATAACTTATGCCTTTACCATCCTAAACTCATAGATTGAGATCAGTAAAATTTAGTCATATACCTTGATGAGTTTAAAAATGAAGAAATGATTGTAGAATACATGGGCCTACAAGATGCATTCCCCATTGGTGATCATAAGCAAGTTTTGATTTTTCATTAAATTCTTCTACCTACTTTGGAGAGCAGACAAAATTTTTTGGTCATAAAAAAGAAAAAACATCAAGATATTTAGGTGAAAACCTCTTTGAGGCACTTATCAATCAAGAAAAAAGTAAAGAAAAAGATAAGCCTTTGACTAAAAACCTATTTTAGGTGATCCTAGGTAGGAAAGTTTGCTCATCCCCTCAGGACATAGAAAGCCCATCCAACCTAATTTCCATAGCTAGTATAAACATCTCTTCAGAATAACATCAAATATTCAAGTGTCTTGATCTTGAGCTTCTAGAGGTTTTTTCCAATTGGTCTTTACCTGAAAAGGTAGATTCTGATTCTTCATATTATCCAAATCTTTGGGAGGAACAATAAGAAGATATAGCAGAGGAAAATGATCATGACTATATATTGCCTATAATTCTAGAAGATGGATCCACACTCTTTATGGAGAGCATAAGAGAAGTGAATTTGGGAACCCATGAGGATCCAATTTTTTTTTTATCTTAGAGCTTCCCTTACTGAAGCACAATGTGAACATATTATATCCATTCTTAAGGATTATATCAACATCTTTGTATGGGCATATTTTGACATGCTAGGCTTGGACCCAAATTTAGTTGTGCATCATCTTGTTGTTCACCCTGGTGATAAACCAATCACACAAAAGTTGAGAAAGATGCATCCACACATCACCCTTTTGGTTAAGGTTGAGTTGGAAAAATTATTAGGGGCTGATTTTATCAGACCATTAGGCTACTTGAATGGGTTTTTAACATAGTACTAGTGAGTAAAAAGACCCCAGGTATACATGTTTGTACTAATTTTGTGATATCAACAAAACATGCCCCAAAGATTATTTTCCTCTACCCAACATTGACATGATCATTGACTCAACTACTAGGTACGAGATGCTATCCTTAATGGATGGATTTTTTTATTACAATTAGATCAAGATAGCCCCTAAAGATCATGTTCACCAATCCATGGGGGACACTCTATTACCAAGTCATGCCATTTGGTTTGAACAATACTAGATCCACATATAAACATGTAATGACTATCATTTTCCATGACATGATACATGACATTATCGAGGACTATGTTGATGATATACTAGCAAAATCAAGAACAAGAGCTGGACACCCTGACATTCTACAAAGAATATTTGAGAGGCTTCATGCATATAAAGTCTATTTAAATCCCAAGAAATGTGTATTTGGAGTCACATCAGGAAAATTTATAGGGTTCATTATATCACAACAAGGGATTGAATTCAACCCTAAAAAGGTCAATGCTATTATGGAAATGCCTCTACCAAACAATCTTAAATAGTTATGAGTTCTATAAGGAAAGATCCTATCTATACATAGGTTCATTTCTTAATTAGTAGATAAGTGCCACCCATTTACCTATCTCTTAAAGAAATGGGCAACATTTTAGTGGGATGAAGATTTTTAGATAGCATTTGTAAAGCTTAAAACATACTTGGCCAATCCACTAGTTTTACGACCTCTAACACAAGGAAAGCCACTAATTCTTTATATATCAGGCACAAAACATGCATTGGGGGCACTTTTGACTCAGCATGATGATCATGGTAAGGAACATGCTGTTATTATTTAAGCCACACATTGGTAGCCTATGAACATAATTATATGCCTATCGAGAAGGCATGTTTAGCTATGGTGTTCGCTTTTAAAAAATTGTGACATTATATGCTAAATAATAAAACTATTGGTATCACCAAAGTAGATCCTATCAAGTTCCTCTTATCTAAAGTAACTCTTTAAAGACACATGGATAAATGGATTATGCTCTTCAGTGATTTTGATATTGAGTGCCAAAATCAAAAGGCAATCAAAGGACAAGTTCTTGCTAACTAACTTGCAGAAGATCTTATTACAACCACTCAACCTCTCAACTTTGAAATTATAGATGATTCTCTCATGATGATAGAATAATCATCATAAGAAATTGAATAGTAGATTCTCTATTTTGATGGATCATTCACATCTTAAGGGTCTAGAGTTGGCATATTGTTGATCATGCCATAAGGGGATCTAATCCCCAAAGCCTTCCATATTCAATTTCAGTGTACAAATAATATGGTTGAATATGAGGCATTGGTTGTAGGACTCCATCTTGCCATACAGTGTAATATTAAAATCTTAAAGGTATATGGAGATTTATAGCTAATCATAAATTAGACAATTGACTAGTATCAAATAAGGGATGATAAGCTTGTTCTTTACAAGTAAATTATCGATAAGCTCAAAACACATTTTAAATCTCTACAATTTGAGCAAGTTCTGTGAGTCAAAAATAGATCTACTGATGCCATGGAAAAAATTGGTTGCATGAATCAAATTCATGATAATACTAAAGAGTATCAGTTTTTGATTGAAAATATTCTTCAACTAGCACATATTCTATTATATTTAAAGAGGATATGCACTGTTGTTAATCCTAATCTCTCACTTGAGCTACCATGGGACCAAGATTTTTATAACTATTTCCATAGTCATGTATTTCCCACCAACCTTTTCAAAAACAAACAAAAACTATTCCTTCATCACTTAACATGTTATATCCTCCTTGAAAACACACTTTATCATAAAGGCTATAATGGAATGTTTCTTCATTATTTATCTTTGGGATAATCCAAGCTGGCACTAAATGAGGTTCATGAAGGAATGTGTGAGGCCCATACCAATGATGTCATCTTAGAAAAGAAACTCCTTAGAATAGGCTATTATTGGCCCAAAATGGAGATATATGCTTGTGATTATGTAAAGAAGTATGTTCCTGGTTAGAAACATGGAAACTTGATACATTCACCTTATTTATAATTACAACTGATTACAACATCGTGTCCATTATCAACATGGGGTATCTGTCTTATTGGGAAAATTAACTTGATATCTTCAGATGGTCATAAGAAAATTTTGACTACAACTAAATACTTTACCAAGTGGATTGAGGCAATTCCTCTCAATTATGTTTCCAAGAAATAAATAGCCAAATTCATTCATTACCATATCATCTATCGATATGGCATCCCAACCCATATTATATCTAATAATGGTGGATCCTTTGTGAACCAATATGTGAAAATCTCTTTTTGAAAAATTCTAACTCGCAAGGCAACGAATAAGCTAAGACATCAAATAAAACCATTCTAGCCATCTTAAAGAATATTGTCAATGATACTGGCCATAATTGGCACTTGCAATTCTTTCCTTCCCTTTGGGATTATAGAACTAGTCATCACACCCCAACTAGAGATAATCTATACTCCCTTGGTTTTGGCACTAAATCTATCATCTTGGTTGGGATTGAGATCCCATCATTAATAATATCACTAGAGTACATTGAAGATAATGAAGACTAGAGCCTCATGACTTAGGAACTAGAGCTTCTTGATGGCAAGCATTTGGCCACTTTAGAAAAATTTTAGGCCTACCAGATCAGATTGTAGAGAAGCTACAATAAATGCATTCTCCCTTGAGAATTTGAGATTGGTGACTTACTTTTGAAAGAGAACCAAAAGAATATGAATGTTGAACCCAAAAAGAAAGGCAAGTTTTAGCCTAATTGGTTAGGACCATATATTGTCACAATAAACTATGGATTAGGAGCATATCGATTGGCTAAACCTCATGGTGAAGAACTTTTAGAGCCCATGAACATCATACACCTTAAGATATTATACGCATGAATAACTTTGAACCATTGTCTATAAGACCCCTGACTTGGGGGCCACTTGTGTTATCATAATTTTATCCCACCCTTTTATCTTATCATGAACACATTTTATACTACCCTAACCTACTTTTCATGATTATTGATAGTAAAGGCTTTAAACCCTTGGCACTCTAAACACATTCTTCATCATATTCTAGATTTGTCTTTTTGAGAAGCATATTTTTTGTTATGTCTAAGGCATGTTATGAACTTGAACACTTTTTATCCCTTAACTAATTATGATCTTGATTATGTCTCATGAACATTATGAACATCCTCAGTAGTAGTTATACAAAGGAGTTATACTAAGATAGTATTGTGTAGCTTCAAACAAATGAATAAAAACATCTTTTTAGTTTCAGACTGTTGCTACATTGTTACTGATCAAAAACCTCACTCTCATTTATTTGTGAGCATGGGTCATTGTAACCAACTTAGCTATCTTATTGGAACCTCTACTCTCAAGATGTGCATGTCCTCAAATAGATGGTCCCACCTTGTACATATTTTATCCCAAAAAACACCAAAAACATTATATATATTTTGAAAATACCAAAAAAATTAGAACATGATCCATAAAATAACAAAAACATTGCCTCATGCTTCTATACATTTGTTCATTCCTATTCTACCATCCCATACTCTCGCTATTTTGTGAGCAACTGTTAAGTTTTAACACTCTCTCCATTTTGTGAGCAACTATTAAGTTTGAAATCTCTTGCTATTTTATAAGCACTAAAACACCACTTCATTTCATCTTGTTCCATGCACTTGCCATTTTTCAAGATCATTATTTCTCATCTCATTAGCTTTTTGTTTTCCAAACCATTCTCATTTTTTAAAAGTATCTTCTATTTCTTCTATAAATCATGCTAGTCTGATCACAATTTTTCTTCTATCCCATTTCTTTGGAGAACTACATTTGGCCTAAAGTTCATATTAGAACATGCATCCATGGAACTATGTAGGTAGCATCCACTTGTCTGATACATCTGGATTTAGCTTAGCCAACCCCTTCCTTTTCTTCTCTTCTTCCTATTTATTCTATCATTGTTCCTCTTTAATTAGGGAACAATTGTCATGTCTCTATTCTTTGTTATGATGTGGTAGAATGTAATGCCTGTACTGCACATACATGAACATTTGTCTTTAAACTACACTTAACTTGGTTTTTATGTGTGTTTTCTTGGTGTTTTATTTTGCTTTCGCACCTCTCCTTTTATTTCTTTTCATTTTCTCTTTTTATTACTTCTTATCTCCATTCTTGTTCTTGTGTTTCCTTATTTGTTTTTCTTATCTCTTTTGTGTTTCAGAACATCTTGATGATTCACATGGATCTTGATTATTTATATCTTGATCCTATGTTATTATGTTGTTCTTGGACTATTTTGTTTATTTGATTTTTGTTGGTGTCTTGTTTTTCTATTTGATTTTTCTTTTCTCTTTTGTGTTTAAGAATGCATTGATGGTCCACATGGATCTTGATTATTCATATCTTGGTCTCATGTCGTTAAGACATTATTGAACTTTGTTTTTAAACATTTTGTTCCTAGTTAAGATCATATCTTTATTTCAAGTTAGGTTCATTTATGTTTATCTTTTTCTTTGTTTTTACTTTTCTATTTAAATATAAATCATTGTAACTCTGGTTTTGGTCATTGTTTTATCATTATCCTTAGTTATAGGTATTCACATTTGAACTGGCTCAATGTAAATCTAATGTTATGTCATTCTAAGTTATTCATACTTATGATGCCTAATTTATTTTTTAATAAAAAAAACTTTGTGCTCATGCCTAATTTATTTTGTTATAAAAAAAACTTTGTGCTCAGGTCTCAATATCTTAACATCAACATCAGCTCTCATGAACGATTCTCAAGAACACTTTGTAAAACCTAGGCTCAAGATATGGAATTAGGATTTTAGGTAGCATGCATTTTAGGATTCTTTGTCTATTCTTATATTTTCATCTCTTTGTATACATTCTAATTCTAATCAATTATTGGTCATTTTTCATCATTCCTCATTCCATTCTCTCCCAAACTTGGGTGAACTACATTGGCTTGAAGTTCATGTTGGAACATGAGTCCATGAAACTATGTAGGTAGTGCTCAATTTTTATTAAGGTCATCTTAGTTATATCCATTCTTATTTTCATCTCTCTAATCACATTGTGTATTCTAATATGCTTGGTTTTATATGGATTTATAAGCCATTACACCATCACATATACATTTGCACCTGCTCACTTTAACCTATCTTTTAAATTATTTCCTTGAGCTATTTTTCTTGCCAATTTCCCATGCTAGGGCACAACATCTGAATAATGTCTAAATCAAATCAGCTCTATAGGGGAAAATCATTATTTATTCTGTATCAATGATTAAGATTCTCCCTACTAGGGCAAAACTATTTTATCATGATCAAATTTGCTTTACTGGAGTGCTTATTATTATATTCTCTTTAGAGACCCTATTATAGTGGTGCTTCCCTTCCTAAAGTAGAAAGTTCTCTCTTTTCCTATAATTCTAATTTCTCCACATTAAAGCCAATGATGGAAATATTTTAGTGTGAAACTTATCTCGAGATTGATCAATGTCGTAAGCATGTAGCTTGTACTCTCAAATTGGGTATGTTTAAAGTGTGTCCCTTACATTTATGGATTATATCTTTCCCATTCCCCTTGTCTTTAGGGGATATTATACATCTAATTATATTTTGATCATTGATGGTAATCACATGTGAAATCATTAACTCATCTGGATGTAATCTATTCCATGGATTAATCTCTCAATTTCTCTCTTTTCAAGAGTCTATCCTTTTCTTCCATCCTAGTATGTCCTCTCGAGGGGGAATCATGGGTCTATTCCAATTTATTCTTGACAAATATTTTATTTGAAAATATGTTGCTTTGCCTGAATGTCTCACTACACCTTCTCAAATAGGGGTAAAATGTAGACATCCAATTCCTAACACCATTTGTGTTGAAATTGTCAATCTTACTTGAATTGCACTCAAATGCACATTTTAGGTCAAAATCCATAAAATGCCATAAATGGTTCAAATTGGTCACTTAAAAGTTCCATTTTAGGACAAATTATCCCTAAATTTGGCAATGTATTTTATGGGCCAACTAACTTTGATCAAATCATTTCGAGTCAAAATGACAATTTTGTCATTTAGTGCTTTGGATCACTCTTTTCTTCTAATTCATTAGTACACGTCACGTATCTTTGTTATTTGGTGTTGAAAACATCCTAAATGGGAATACAACTCCAATTCATCTAACATTGCCTTCCATTTCCTCTTTAGTCAAATTATGACCTAGTAATATGACTTTTTGACCATTTTGATTAATTGAGGGCCAATTTTTAAATAATTGCACAAATGTTGATTAACCTTGTTTAAGGCTAATTAACCCAAATCAAGATATTAAATATATTTTACATGAAAGTTGTTTAATATTTATTTTTTAAAATTCATTCCTATTAACTACATCATCAGGTGACATCATTTCTTGGGAAGACATCTCTAGGCCATAAATGCCATAAATATCAGGATTATGGGTCAGCCAAGCCTAGTTAATGCCTCCCATGCCTCTTCAATGCCCCTTCTTCCAAGGTCATGATGAAGATAATTATGGATTTAATTCCAAATATTAGGATTATCCATGGCCACACATCTCGATCTTGAGATGGATGATCATGGTTGATCTTGACCAATCTCAAAAATCTATAAATAGAGAGGCCATGGACATGAATTTTAAGCTTAATTTATATAAAGTTATTATGTATAATTTTCCCCACAATCCTTTAAAATAGACCATTAAAACTAGACAAGCTTCATTGATAGGATAGTTTAGTGATTTATAATCATGAGCCTAGGTTTTATGGAATGTTCTTGAGACATTGGAGGAGTTTTCCACCATCGTTGACAAAGACAAGGATGCTTGATCAAGGGAGAACATGATTTTGAGCCATATGGGTATGATTAATCCATTTGGGAAGGTAATATGATGTTGCTTTCTTTAATTTGTTTCTTTCTATCCTTTGTAATTCCCATAGAAATAGTAGATAGGCTTGGTTAGTTAGTTCTTTATGCATTTTTCATTATTTATGGACTAATGCTTGACTAACTTGATTTGTAATGATTTCTACAATAATAGTGTTGTAAATATATTTTAAGAGGATAGAACATGTGTTATTTTTGTAAACTCAAAAATGGGTGGATTATTATGGCTATAAAATGAGAAAAAATTGGATTGTTATGGTGAGTATGTGAAGTCATAACATGAATGATGTTTAGATACATACTTTATATACCACCTCTACATGAAAAAATGATTTGCATGAGTGAATACTTTATATACTAAAAGTGAAATAATTATAATACCACCTCCATGTGAAAAAAATAATTTTATGAAAGAAGAATTCCAAACTAGAAGCAACATGATTTTTATGATGAGATGATCTTTTAATTCATTATAAAATATGATTGAGGAGATCTTGTACCTTGTTTATAAAGTTAATAAATGATGTAGTCATAGTTAAGGGATCAAATTGAGGATAAAATTACACCATGAAACCCTTATATTAAACATAATAGATGGAATAAATTGTATTCCTACATATAGAAAAAATCAAATAAACTAATATAAAAAATGTTATTTATTGATGTAAATGAGTAATTACAACTTGAATGCACACAACATTTGATTATTAATTTCAAGAATTATCGTAGTCTCACAAGGAGATATGTTACAACCTCAAATACATAGATCTCAAATATTTATAGCTCATATTATTTTCAAGTAATCTCAAACACTCAGATGTAATATCCACTACCCAACTAATATTATCTAGAAGTTGTCCATGCTATTGTAGGTTTTTATTCCATTTAATATTTTTTTCCTACACATGTTTAGTTAGATTTCTTAGGTGTCTTTTTAGGTCATTTTGAAATATAATCCCACATTCATGAGGATGTTTGGACATGTTTATATTTCACCTATATAATATACCTTCCTAAAGATTTTATGGCTAATGTTGCTAATACAATTTATTTATTATGGAGACAAAATTATTCTTTTTGAGTTACTTTTTATATTTTACTACTCCATACAAGGTTTTCCTAGTGTATTCAATTACATATAGTGTTGATCATTGATTGTGGCTCACTATAACATGGTTTTAGAGATTTTTTGGTAGTTGAATGTTATAAACTCTATTGTGAGATCTAACATTCTAGTTAGTTTGATGTTTTTTCATGGATTCCAATTTTCAAGGGTTTTATGGGGTTTCTATAAATTCTATGAAGATATGTACTACCATGGTCTCCAAATTAAAAATAGATAGCATTTTTAGATTTTAAAAGGTGCCAAACCCTAGGACTAATTGTAACTATGATCTAGTTTCATGGTAATCAAATTTTAACCTTTTTGAAGGGTTTGAAGGTCTTTTTTAAAAATATACATATAACATACCAATTGATACTTGAAATAGAAAATGTTTTCTAGGTTATTATGGGTTTTCAAAAATACCAAGTGGATATTTTTTAGTTTTAGAGGAAACCATACATATTTTTCATGATCTAGAGTTTTCCTAGCTATTATCTCACCATTTGTGCTAGTTTGGTGACTTCTTCAAACTCAAGAAATTTTTCTCACATTTATGCATCCCTAGTCCATAGTGTTTAAGAAATTCTACCCCATCACAACCACATTCTTGCATCCCCATGCTTGTGCTTGCACACACACACATCTACACCTATGAACCTACACACTTATGCTTGATATAAACCCTTAGATCTTCACATCCATGCTTTCCTCATATCCCACTACTATGTGTTGCACATTCTTATGTTCCTACATTAAGCATCCCCATGTTATCATGTTGAGTGTTTTCATGCCCAAGTGTGAACCCCCATGTACTAATTCAAACATAGAGGGAGTTGTACTATTGATTAGAATTATGGAGATACTTTGGAAGTGACATCACTCCCCTAGTCACATCACAAGATAAAGTGACATCATCAATGGGGATAACTCATCCTAAGCCTTATCCCCTTGGTCACATGGGAGATTAACCCTTGGTAAAAAAAAACCAAAGGGGAATTAATGTTTCTTCACAAAATTAGGAAAATTTATTTGCACACAAAAAATTTATGCAAAGTGGAGAATTATTTTTTTGTGATCAATAAATCATTAATATTACATAACTTTTAACTGATAACTCCTTTTTAGGTGTCTTTTTTTTAAAGTGTGAGTTTTGTTTATCTCTTTGCATTGTTAATATTATCATGATTTATAAATTAAACCTATATATTTTTAGGGGGTTATAGATCATTTTATTTTTAACACACTCAATTTATCACAAAGTTTCCTTTTACACCATGGATTAGAGTCAAAATTTGCTCCTTACACTATTCAACTATAATGAGTGGAAATTCAAAGTTTATATCCTTTTGAGGAGAAAAGGATTACAATGAATCAAAATGGGTATAGAAGAATAATAGACACTTGATGTAGAGAATGTGAAGTGTTTTAACATAAGTGATGAATCCTTTGGTCTATTGTGCCTATCTATGTCTTTTGACTTGCTCTTTTATATTGAATCTATAACTACACCTAGTGCATTCTAGATCACATTGAAAAAATATTTGGAAATAAAGACATAATGAGAGGTCAAAATTTGGATAATGAGATGATAATTTTAGGTCCAAATGACTTTGACACCATACAAGTCTTATTAAAAAAGTTTAAATTACTCAGGTTGCAATTGAAAATATGTGGCATTGACAAAAAGGATGATCAATCAATTCTTTCAATCCTTGCCAAATTGGGTTCACAGTATTTTTTCTTTGTTTACCTTCCATGACACCAAGTTTTCCCTTAGATATACATGAGCCATGCTATCCTTGGATGATTTTGATGTGGACTTAACTTGGGAGAAAGACAAGCTTATTCAAATGGGTGCATTGGAGTCCTCCAAATCACATACCTTAATTTTGATTCATGACAAATAAAATGCTTATAGTAGTTAGGAGAAGAAATAGAACACAAAGGACCCAAAGAAAAGAAAGGATCATAAAATTGATGTTAATTCCAAAGCATGAAAAAAGTCATCATGTTTAGACAAGAAACGTAAGAAAAAGTGACCAAGTGCAAGAAATTTAGGCATGATGAAACCAAGTGCATGAATAAGTAGATTGACCAATTGACTAAGATGATTAAGAAGTGCAATATCAATGCCCCTTATTTTTATAATTAGAGCTCATAGTGCAAGATTATTTTAAGGCTAAAGATAGTAACAAGGTAAAATCACTTATTTTTTTGCTTGCCAACCTTCAACATGGGTTATTGATTATGGTTTTTCACACCACATGACTTCATCTCATGAGATTTTATTATCCTTGGAGCCTTGTTTTATGACTTACATATTGTTGGGTGATGATACTTATATAGAAATTATTGGATAAGATCTATTGAAGTGAATTATGGGAGATTTTAGGATGTTATATGTGTTCCATCTTTATTTACAAATCTCCTATCTATTTATTAAATTACTCACATCAGTTTGGGTAAGAGAGTTGAGTTCACACCTAATTCATTATTTATTAGGAAAGAATATAGTGAATCCATAGTTATATTTGGGAAATTAGATCATGTAGTCATAGAAAATGCAAAAATTGGTAACTTGAGCATGGCTAATGACACCCAATCCATAGGTCCCTCTTACTTGATCTCTATACACTCTTAGGATTATTTTCACTAATTCTCAGTCATTTATTGCCTTTAAAACTTGACCCCAGCTAAGCTAAGACCCTCTCTTCAAGATTAATCCATCCCCTATGTCTCATATACCTAGGACAATAGAACAAAATTTAGATAGTAGCACTGAACCCTAGGGTATCCCCTTTTTAGTGCTCCTATCTAATCAAATTTTGAGCCTAGTTTACCATTTTTTAATGATTCCTCTTGTTTATTATGTCAACCTAGTCTGGTTCCATCTATCCCATGACCAATAGATCCATATATAAGCCCATTCAAAGATCATTTTAAGGGGTTGGAAACTATCACTCAAGCAAGTAAGAATATAAGTAAGACCACTCAAGAAATCTTCCCTATTCTCTACATACAACCAACCTATACACTTTCAACCTAAATAAAGTCTTTAGACTAGTCTCTAACCATCTCAAACATACCTAGTATTAGCATTTATTGAATTTAATTCACTATTTCACCAATAACTCTTAAAGGGAGAAATACATATGGCTTGATCCCTCTTTAGATTATTGGTACGTAGGCAACATTCCCATACACAGGGTGTGAAGCACGTCTAGTGCATCTTACACACACTAACCCCTCTTCCCTATTTAGCCAAAGTTCATTCAATTTCATAAAAAATATGAGTACATGAAGAATCATCTCTACAAGGATCTCTATCAACAACAAATACCTAAAATTTGATACATGGGCTCACACTGAGTAGGTGAATAAAACCTAGAAAGCTTAGATCTTAAAGATAACAACATTGAGGGAGGACTAAAACATCAAATCCTAGGGTGTCTAATTCTAGTGTTTCTATCTAATAAAAAAATAAAGTCCAAGATCTTGTTTGTGACACTGTCTTAGTCCTATAAATGAATTTCTAGACCTTGTCTTAGTTAGAACAGTCTAAAATAAGCTAAGTTACATTTCTCCTAGCCCTCTTACTATTTTTAGAAAGGTCAAATAACAATTAAATATCACAAATCAGTAGCTATAATTAAGACTATTATTTACTAATTTATCCAACTTATACTTGTTTATTAAATAGGAATAAAACTCCATTATTCCCAAAAATAACAAATCATTTTGTGAATCTGACTTAATTCAAATTTCACATAAAAACCCTATAACCCTAGGGTAAATTCCTAGTTAATTTTTCCCATTAATTTCTAAACTTTTCCTTGAATATTAAAATAAAAAATTCCTCTCAAATTTTAAAATTTTGTAGTAAATTTTAAAATAAATTTATTTCAAACCCTAGTTGCATACACTAGGTCCTAGTAATTTTTCAGCATTAATCCAATAATTTATTGATTTTTTTCTTACACACATAAAACAAAAATTTAATTCAAATTTTCAAATTCAAAAGTAATTTCAAAAACAATTTATTTCAAACTAGGTTGCATCAACTAGCTCCCAGTAATTTTCTAATTATTTTTTGAATTTTTACTTGCATATTAAAATCAGAAAAGCACTTCATATTTCAAAAATTCATAGTAATTTTCAAAAATTTATTTTTCTCAAAACCATAGTTGTATCTAATAGGTCCCATTAAATCAAGTGCTTTCCCATAAATTTCTAATTTTTTTCTTGAATACTTAAATCATAAAATCAATTTCAATTAAAAAAATTCATAGTATTTGCAAAAATATTTTTGAAAAATCCATAGTTTCATGTACTAGCTCCTATTTTGCTTCTTGAGGTATCACCTTACATCCATAATCAAATTAAAAAAGTGATTATCACTTATGTACAATTTTTTCTTACATTTTTTGTAAATAATAAAGAAACCATAATGGGCCTTGTCATGTACATGAATGATGAAGTTTACCATATGTTAGTACAAAGCTTCATCCTTTGCATTTCATGATTATGTTTCATTATATGGGATGATATTACAAAATTCATTTCCAAAACTTCCCAAAATTATTTTTACATATTCTCTTTTTTTCATATGAAATAATTACCAACTCCATTTTGCTAAAAACATTTGAAATGTTATGTTACATGTGAAAAGCTTATATGCCTTTATGCAAAAATTCATAATCTCTACCGTTTACTTTCTATCTCTAATATGGAATAATTTTCAATATTATCATGCTAAACATATTACAAATGTCATAGTTCATGTTAAAGATATTTATGCACTCTTGCACAAATCTATGCTCTCAACCCTTTGCTTTCTATCTCTCATATGGAAAAAAATTCAAGTTTATGATGCTAAACACATTAGAAATGACATATCACATATAAAATTTCTAAATTTATTAGTGAAAAATGTAATTCTATCTATTACATACTTCCTCTCTCTCTCATGAGTAAAAATTTTCAAGACTATCTTGCAAAACATATTAGAAATGTCATGATTCAAGTCAAAGTTTTCTATGCATTACTACATAATTCCATGCTCTCCATCCCTTGTTTATTGTCTATCATGTGGAATGTTATTTATAATCATATTGATATACATAATTTATACTTAGATGTATCTAAATATTTGGATACTTTTAAGTATCTCCATATCACTACTGGACACAATCAAACACTAGTGGTTATATCTATCCCTCCTCTCTTCAGACTTGGTTCATCTAGATTTTATCCTGCACCCACTAACAACTATATTCGTATATTAGATTATGTGGTACATGCTATAAGCCAAGTTTATCAAGATGGGTAGGTTGATTACACCCATGGTTATAACTTTGTCACCTAGGTCAGTACCCCTTCTGATCTAGTTTCATCTCCTCCACCTATTACAGTTCTTCTTCCAGTCCAGATTCAGCCATAGTCAAGACCTTCATTGCCAACATAGAGATTTCATACATCTCCAAAACTTCAATATTTTAGATAGATTCTAGATATAGTGTTCACGCCTAGATTAGTATCATTGAGATCTCATGCATCAACACATAGAGCACATGTTTAGAGAGTTTCTCCTACTTCTAAATAGGTCCCTAAGAGCCCTACAGTTACACCCACTTCTCAAAGTTACAAGGGGACCCCAAAGTTGGTTTCCACTATAGAGATGTTAGAGATTTTAAAATATATAAAAATATCAGATCCATAGTCTCAACATTTCCATCATGCTTCATGATCATGCATTATCCTTCTTCTTGATACATGACAACATGATAGGGAGTCTCCCATGAGACTCATCGATTAGTATCATTTCTTCACAATATTTCTTGTACATAGTTATCAACACTTCTTGTACATAGTTTATTATGATCGATTGTACATAATCTTCCTGTGATTGCCTATACATAATTCAAATATTTTAAAAAAATTCAAATATGTTAAAACAATAAAAACATTTAGATTGTATGCATCATCAATGCAATACATTGATACTACTATGATAGGACTTATATTTTATATTTCATAATATTATATGTTGATTTATCTAAATTACCATGCTTCACTTGATCTTCTTTAAGTGTGTGTAGTGACTTTTAGCTACCTAATTCCTTCACTCTACCCATTGAGGGGGCATCCTACTTCTATATTCAAGATACACATCGATATATCTTCCCCTTGGGGGAATCTTCTACATGACTACACCATCCAAGTTATGTCATTCCTACACTACACACTCCTAGTTATCATGATGATGTAAATTACTTACTAGATTACACATATTAATATATCAACATTTCACTAGTATCTAACACTTGTGTATCTCTTAGCATATACCTAGTCTTATACTAAAAAATTATTGCATACCTTCACTCTTGATTTGATTAGTTAGATGTGATTCTATCTTTCGAGTTATTACATGTTTTATCTTCTTGCTTAACATAGCTTATTGGATTGCATTTATAGTTCCTAATTATCTCTTGTATCTACCTTAGGTTATTTTATAATGTCCCTCTCTTCTATTCATGTGTGTGCCTTAGGAAATTTTCCAATGTCCTTTTCCTGTACTCCTTTATGTGATTATGGCTTCCACACCAACCTTAATTGTTTCAATTGTGTGTGTGTGTGGCATTTGAGCATGCCTTGTATGCTTGTTTTCCAATTTGATTGACATGTGCCCATACCCCTTATTTACTTAGCCCCTTGGCTACCCTTGTATGCATATTGATTCTTGCTTTGTGTGCTTATTGCTTGATTTATTGTAATTATTTGATCCTTATCATGCATTTTTACTATTCTCTAGGATCCCATGATGGACATCATGATCCATCCCTCCAACTAACAACTAACAAACAATTTTTCCAATTTTATTTTAATTCTAATACATTGCAAATGTTATTACATTGTTATATATATCTAGGCATACCCCTATTGATCTAACAATCTCTTAATTTAAACCATGCTATATCTTGAGAAATCTTGTTGATTATCATTGTTATATCATGTATATTTATATCTTAACACACTTGTAAGGATTATTATTTTGAGGGTAGTCATTATAAGGTACCTATTCCTACCCTCAAAAGAGGGGGAAATAAATAGGGGTTTTTCTATAGAGATTAGAGATCCCAATCGATCAAAAAATCTAGTTTTAGAATAACTAGAACATCAGCCAGTCATCAAACCACTCAGAATAGACCAGGTAGATAGTCAAGATTCTAGAATAATGATTAGTTTTAGCCTAGGACAATGGTGCCAAGGCTGGAATACAACACTAGACACTAGGGTGTCCATTTTTTATGCTCTTGTATAAATAGTAGAAAAACAAAGTTTTCTAGAAGTATGTAGAAAAGTAGGTTTAACTATAGTTTTACATAATTAGACCACTTTAGATCAAATTTTTTTAGTACAATTTTCTCAAAGAATACAAACAAAGGGGGCATCATGTTTGGCATGATTAGATCTCATTTTTAGTTTCAAATATGGTAGTTGATATAACTTCTAGATTAGAATCCATGTTTCAAACACTAGTGATTGGGGGTAGATTACATGGCACTTTTGCTTCTCTTCTTTTAGTTTTCAACATTACCTAGGCATTCTCAACAGTTGCATGCCTTATTCCATTTGTAGGTGGTTGGCATATTTTTAGAGTGGATTCATGCAAGCCTAACCTCCACATTCTTGAGTTCTTGAGTGGTTTAGACATAGGCCAAATTTACAATTTTGGAGTGGATTTCATAAAAGCCTAATCTTCATCTTTTTTGAGTTAAACAACATTGGACTAGTTTCTAGTACACATTCAACTATCCACACCACATTTTTATATTTCTAGAGCATTCATGGGCTTTAAAATACATTTCATATAGCATACACATTCATACATATTGGTATCAATTCTTATCTTCTCTTTATGGGGTAACAATGGAGCCAAAGGGCCAACCTTTGTATTCTTGAGCCGCATATTCAGAGGGATTAGACACACAATCCAAACATCAATTAGCATATGTAAGATCATTTAGCATCACTTAGTAGGTTATTATGGAGCAAAAGGGCTAGCCTTTACATTCTTGATCCAATTTTGAGGAATTGAACACTCATCTCCATTCATGATATAAATTTTGGTACAACATCATCTAATACATCCAACATTATTCAACATTACCTAGTACCACAATAAGTTTTATATTAGTTTGCATACTTAATAAGGTGTATTCATTTCTTTCTCTCTCTCTTACCCAAATTTTATACATTCTTATTTTATATCACATATAATAAGAAATGATCTACTCTTTATTTCCATTTTTAGATTCACACTTGCACAACATGCTCTTTATGCACTATCCAACATTACTCAACATCACACAAGCTTTATGGGATTCACCTTTATAGGTAAGTTTAGGTACACTTTCTATTTTCCTTTATCCTAGTATTTCACTTTGCCACCTCATTATAATAAAGGGGGGAAATTTAATCATATAAAATGCAAAAATTGGTAACTTGAGCATGGCTAATGACACCTAATCCATAGGTCCCTCTTGCTTGCTCTCTAGACCTTCTCAAGCTTATTTTGATTGATTCCCAGTCATAAATGGCTTTTCAGACTTAACCTCAGCTGAGATATCACCCTCTCTTCATGAAAAATCCATCCCCTAGGTTTCATCTACCTAGGATAATAACACCAAATTTGGATAATAACATTGGACCCTAGGGTGCCCCTTTTCTGTGCTCTTGTCCAATCACATTTTGAGCTTAATTTACCATTTTTTCTTGATTCCTCTTATTTATTATGTTGGCCTAGTCTAGTTCCATCTAACCCATGACCAATAAATCTATATATAATCCTATTCAAAGATCATTTGTAAGGGGTTGACAAATATCATTCAATAAATAAACAATACAAGCAAAACCACTCAAGAAATCTTCTCTATTCTTTGCATACAGCTAACCTATACACTTTCAAGCTAAATCAAGTCTTCACACTAGTCCCTAGCCATCTTAAGCATACCTAGTATTAAAATTTCTTGCATTTCATTCACTATTTCACCAAGCCCTCTTAAAAAGAGAACTACATATGGCTCGATCCCTCTTTGGAGTATTAGTATGTCGGCAGAGTGCCCACACATGGGGTGTGAAGCATGTCTAGTGCATATTACACATAATAACCCATTTCCCCCTATTTTTCCAAAGTTAATTCAATTTAATAAAATAGAAAATACATAAAGAATCAACTCTACAAGGAGCTCTATAGATAATGAAGACCTAAAATTTGGTACATAAGCTCACATTGGCAGGCAAACAAAACCCAAAAATATTAGATCCTAAGGACAATAGTGAAAGGGAAGACTAAAAAACTAAAGCCTAGGGTGTATATTTTTGGCACTCTTATCCAATCAGAAAATAAAGTCTAAGATCCTATTTGTGACATTGTCCTAGTCTTGTACTCAAATTTCTAGACCCTGTCTTAGATAGAACAATCTAGAATAAGCTAAGTTACATTTTTCTATGCTCTTTTACTATTTTTAGAAAGGTAAAATTGTAATTTAATTTCAAAAATTAGGATTTTTAATTAGAAATATTATTTACTAATTTATCCTACTCAGACTTATTTATTAAATAGGAATAAAACTCTATTATTTAAAAAAATAACAAATCAGATCACTAGTCATACTTCTATACTTTATCACAATTTTATACTAATAAACCCTCTACCACACTACTCACTCATTTAGATGGGGTGAGGAGATTATGGCAATAGTGATTCAACTATATCAACTATCACTACTTAGATAAATTTAGTTATCATTATATGATTTTAAGGTTGCCACATGTTTGTTTTTCTCATAGAGTTTTCTAAGATTGCATGCTTGGTAAGCATCCTAAGGAGAAGTATGACAAAGGTAAATCGTGGAGACATACAAAAATATTAGAGATAGTTCATAGTGAGATTACTATACCATTTCCAATTATTTAATTAATGGTGGTGAGTTTTCAATAGCCATTTTTAATAATTATTTACTTTAGATTGGATTCAACTACAATATAGAGTTCCATATATTTTTTTGACATGCATTTTTACATGCATGATTATTCTAGGCCCATCTTGTGAATCACCTATATTTATGGGATATTTAAGAAAATATCCCAAGGGTTCATATCTACCTAGTTTAGGCACACTAATCTTCACTCAATATCCCATTATGACCATTCTATTCAAGGGTCCTTTGCTGGTTCAATCTATTTCAAACCTTAAATGTATATTTTAGCAAGTTTTGGGTGTTTAAATAATTTAAAACATGGTTCATTTATTGTTTTGTTTCAAATAAATTTTGTGTCATGTTGAAAATGATGAGGTTTACATTAATAACTCATTACATTGTATGAAATAAAACAAATAAACTTATATTTGAAATCTTCCCAATAAAAAATTAGCATATAGGGTTTTGTTTGATGTTTGTGTAGTTGATTTGTTTACTAATTCATTCCATTAGATTAAGATTCAAAAATTCAATAAAATGTAATGGAAAATACCTCTAATAAATTAGGATATACATTAGAAGCATATTTCATACATTCAAAACCTAAACTACCAACTGATTAAAATAAAATCAAAAGAGAAGGGAGAGTGAAAGAAAATAAAATCCTGTAATAACATTGAATTTTTTTTTTCATGCTTGAATGACCTCCACAAAATGGTCCCTAATCCAATCAATGCTTACACAATCAAATTTAGGGCTAGTGAAATCTTATAGGAAGAATATACAAAGGAAAAAATAGCCAAAAACACCATTCACTTGTAAAAAATACAAAAAATAATCCCAAGTTTTTAATTAATCAATATCACATTGGATTTAATTAAAATTATTCTTTCAAAAATTCACTAGCATGATAATAAGAGATGATTTTAGGGAGAGATTAACACTAAGAAATCATAAAAATTGTATAAAATAAAAAGGGGTTGGATCTAAATCTCTTATGGAGGAGAAAAATCTAAGCCTTTAACAATGGAGGTCAAACAATATATAGCCAAGACAACTTCCAAGGGAAAAATTTCCCTATAAAATGACTCAATAAACTCCATTAATGCTCTAGGTACCTCTTTCATCTCCCATTCCCATCACTTCACTATTCACCTACAAAACAAGACCAAAAACAAGTAAAAAAAGTGATTTAACTAAATTGAATAATGTATTAGTTTAAAAAAATGTAAATAGGTTTTAAACCAAGAATAATTAGGCAAAAATAAGGGTACCATTACATCTAGGTTAGAACCATATTCTCGATGACACAAATAGTTTCTATTTTTGACACCAAAGTGAGAAGTTATGGCAAAAATTGGAAGGTTTTTCAAAAATGGACTATATAGACCTATTCAGGATTTTAGAGGGGTGAGGGTCATGTTTTAACATTATTGTTCTTTTTTTACCCTCTTAGTTCTAGTTGGGATTTCAAATGCTAAATATAACTAAGGAGGGCACTTTGATAAATCCTAGACTTGCTACCCAAAAGTTTGGTTTGCATTACATGTTTTAAATTAGAAACTAGTAGGAAAATGGTATGGGGGACCTAAGACCTAGTTGAGCTAGGGACCCTCAATTTGGTCTTGGGATTTCTATTAGTGATTTTGGGATTAAATTCCTAAAGTAGACCCAATTAGAGAATTAGGCAAGCAAAATCCTAAACAAAACTCACTTGGGTTTATATGGGGAAAAATATTGATGGATATTGGGTTGGGGAATTGGGGCTCAAAAACCTTGATTAGGATAGGCATTGGTAGTTGAAGAATAAAGGGGTCATCACCCTTATGAAACTACATCAGGGGGTTGAGGGTCCAAAACCTTGAATAAAACTAAGATGGGGGCCTAGGATCCTGAAGGACATAGTCAAAACCTAGGCCCCTATTTACATTGGACCAAGTATCAGGGATGGCCTTAACCTAATCATGGATCTATCCATAACTACATAGAACCAACCTAACACAAAACTAGGGACCTTTATAGGGTTAAAATTAAAAAAATTGATAAGCACTATGAATTCCCCTCCTAACCTAGTTAGATAAAAATATCCAAAATATACTATGACACCCAACTCAACTGTACCTAGACCTATTCAGAGTTTCAAACTCTGGTTACAACTAAAATGTCATGAATAATTCCTCAAATATATATTTAAAATGTCAAATAATAATTAGGTCTTTGGATAAAAATATCCATGATTTACATAAATTTGCCTATAAAAATCTTGATTACAACTAGGAATGAAAATTTGGACTAGACATACCTGTTGTCAATTAGACTCATACCCTTGTGAAGGTAGTTCCAGGCCTTCATAATCTAATAAAACATGGAAACAATCCTAGGATATGGGTGACCAAATAAATGGATTGAATCTATATATTATAAGGGTTATCTACCTTTGGTGTATCGCTTAGGATCCCTAGTCTATGCCATAAACTACCGAGGAAAAGGGAAGAAATAAACTTGAAGGGAAATCCTCTCTATGATGGTGATACACCAAAAATATGACCTACATCTACTTGACATGCACTGAGAAGATGAAAAAGGATGTGAATATTAGTACACTACTCAAATGACATCCTCTAAGCATCATTATTTCACATAGGGGCTGATGATTATTACATGATCTAAGGCAATTGTTCAATAGGTTTGCCAAAGACACTAGAGAGAGCTTGCACTTGCCATTAAAATAAGATGATAGAGGACATTATATGACTTGAAAGGATGAGGTTAACACCTTCACATAGGTATAATGGAATGTATAAGATGAGAGGAAGCCTTAGCTATCACTTTTATCTCCAAACAAGCCATGAAAATACACTAAAACACAAGCTTTTGAGGAGATATAAATTCTGTCTTATTCATCAAAAGAGACAAAATATAGATGTTCACTGAACATGGAAAAAATTATCTTTATCATGGCTCAAAAAATTATACATATATAATAAAAGACAAGAGAGAAGAGGGACTTCTATTTTAGAGTGAGGAATTGAGAGAAGTTACCAATAACTGTGGATCCCTCATTATTATTGAGCTCCTCAACATTGAAAGCATGTCATTATTTTGATCCTAAGATCAGCCATCCAAAATCAATACAAATCTTCTTGAGCCCATCATGCATTAAATTACCTTTTCTAGAACTAATAGAGCCATGTCGAAGGTAGATGCATATACCTTCCAAATGTGATTGATTTGATCCTTGCATTTAAAACTTGGCATACTCCTTACTACAATCTTGGATTATAGATCTTCTAGAGATCAAAAAATAATATCTTTATTTTATTTTTCATGTTTGATATGTGGGCTATAAACCATGTCATCAGAGTTGAAAGGAGAAATCCTCATATTTTTCTGCCGATTGGCTATCAAAATCCCATTAGGACCCTTTAGAAACCTGGCCTTTTCTTGCTTGTTGATCTACTTGAGCTTAGAATCCTATAAACCATCGATCTTCAATCATGAAATATTAAAAAGTGTAAATCTCATGTAAATCTTGATGAACCCTTAAAAAATTTACCAAATGCAAATGACTATTTGTAGGGGCTCAAACTTAACGTTTGTGGGCATGCCATTTGATATTTGAATCCCAATGGCTATTTGTAGAGGCTGAAGTTGACATCCATATAACTGTCATTAATTCCTTTAGCTTATTTTCCTTCAACCACTTTTCTATGAAAAATTACTTCAGAATAATTTCCTCAAGCTATATTCTTGAACCTATTTCTTTGGACCATTTGTTTTCTATATAATTCTTTTAGGCTTTTTGTTTCGGGTTTTATTTCTCTTCGGTCATTTTCTTCGGGCTTTTCCCCTCAAAATAATTCATTAAAACCTTTTGCTTGAAATAATTCATTCTTAGAATTTTTGCCCTGAAAATTTTTCATAGATAAAATGTCTGAAGGAAATCATGTCTTCAAGCTTTTTTTCACAGACAATTCTACTAAAAGAATTAACCTTTCAGACCTTTCAGACTTGAACAATTCCTTCAGACTTTTCTTAAAAAATGGATCCTCAGATTTTTGAAAAGTGCCTTGTTTTCCACTTGAAATGACCTTTCCAAAAGGAAAGTACCCTTTGAATTTCTTGAAAAGGACCCCTTTTTTAAAGAATTACCCCTTGGAGTTTTTGCAAAGGACCCTTCGGCTTTCTTGAAATGGTCTTTTGGAAACCTTAAAAATATCTTTTCTGAAAGGAAAGTACCTTTTAATTTTTTTGAAAAGAACCCTTTGGATTTTTTTAAAGAACCCTTCAATTTTTTTTGCATAGAACCCTTATGAATTTTTGAAATGGACCCTTCAGACTTTTTGAAAGAACCCTTCATAATTTTTTGCAAAGAACCCTTTGAAAATTTTGAAATGGATCCTTCAAACTTTTTTAAATGGACCCTTTGAGTTTGTGTTTTTCTTGGAATTTTTTAAAACGTCCTTTTTCTAAAAGAATTATTTATACTTTTTTGAAAAGTCCTCTTTCCAAAATAATTTTTCAAATGGTCCCTTCAGATTTGTGAAAAAAAGTCCTTCAAGTTTCTTGAAGATGGACCTTCCCGAAAGAATTAACCTTTTGCACTTTTTGAAAATGACCCTTTTTAGACCCAAAGAAGACTCTATAATGATTTTCTCACAAAAATACTTTGAAAATCAAAGTGAATGCCTCAATAAGGCCTGTTAATCATGGATTTTTTCAATGACTTTTTAGGACCAATAACTGACTCACAAGACAAATTGGTATAATATGCAAGGTTTCAAATGCTAGGGGTGACAATTTGACCTATGGGGTCAAAATTGTCAATATTTTGGTGACTCAACTAGGAAACATACATACTATGCTTGAGAACTAGACCATATACATGAAATTTGGACTCAAAAAGAAATGACAAATCTGATGGATGACTGCAAGAATAACTTTTGATTTGAAATAAGATAACTTTCATCCTCTAAAACAAGAAGGTAAACACACAAAGAAGGAAAAGTAACTAAAGAAAGAAAATGTGTAAACAAGCACTTATTTGGGACAAAAAAACTAAACTAATGTGCTTGAATAACACTTGGAGGAAAGAAAACAAATAAACCATACACAAAGAACTTAGCTCTTCAGTATCAATGTTTTAAATGTATCCCATTGACTGGGATTGGAAGCTCTTCACCATCCATCTTTGTAAGGTGGAAGGCATTGTGGGATTTGTAGCTAGAGATTGTGTATGGGACACTCCAAAGGGAATCAAACTTTTTTTGCCTCCTTGGTTTAGCTCTATCCTCATCCCACTTGAGGACCAAATATCCTTCTTTGAAAATTCATGAAGAAGTTCCCTTGTCAAAATCTCTCTTCACTTGTGTTTAATGAATTTCCATGGCTAGAATGGATTGATTTCTTATCTCTTATAACTCCATAAGATCAACATACCTGATCTTCATAGGATCATTATCTAATAACTCAAGTTGATATATTATTTCTAAAGTAATAAACTCAATAAAATTGGGTAACTTTGGTTCCTTACCATATATTAGCTTGTATGGAAAGTTGGCTATTGATATTTTGTAGGTGATCCTAGCAGCCCACATAGCTAAATTTAATTTGAGATGTCATGATCTTTGATTATCTTCAATAGTCCTTTTAATGATCTTTAATAGGTTCTTATTCATAGATTCAACAAGGCCATTGCCTTGTAGATAATAGTTTGATGAAGTGCTAAAATAAATCCCATGTTAGACACTCCATTGGCTGATCATGGTTCCCATAAAAGCCATTTCATTATAAAAAATAATAGTTGAAGGAACTCCAAATCTAGTAAGCAAACCTTCATATAAATCTATAACATTGGTTTCATTTGCTTCTTTCAATGCTAGTGCTTCTTCCCAATGTGTGAAGTAATCTGTAGAAGTTAGAATCCATTTGTGTCCTAAAATTGAAGGAGGATTTATGATACCAATAAATTACAACACCTATTGGATAAAGGGCTGATCCACCATGATTGGTTGAAGAGGTAAGGCTAAAAGTTTCAATTTTCCTACAAACATATCACACTGTTTGCACTTCCTAACCCATACATGGCAATCACCAAAAATACTAGGCCAATAGTACCCACCTCTCATGATCTTAAGGGTTATAGTTATTGTGGAAAAATGTCCTCCACCATGTCCATCATATAATTCTTCAATAAATCTCTAAGTTTGTCTTGGATCAATACACCTTAACAACATACCATTGATATCTTTCTTAAACAAAACACCATCAACAAGAAAAAATGGAATTGATTGCAACCTAAAATATCTTATTTTTGAAGCACTTAGATGAGAGGGATAAATACCATCTTGGAGATAACTTACCAAGTAATGAAACCAGCTAGAAGGTGAGGTATGACCAGCTACAACCTCTTCATCATATGACACCAAAACAACCTCATTAGTCTCTTGCAAGTCTTGAGATATATGATCATAATGTCTTTTGCCTATAATCAGCTTTGTGACCTTAATTTACATATCATACTCTATTACTTTGGTTGTCCAACCAACTCTCTTCTCATTTATATCTTTGTTTAAAAGGAACTCCTTGATTCTTGGATGGGAAACCATTAGGTATATCTTATTGTTAGACAACAAGTATCTAAACTTTTTGAAAGATGTTATAACTAAAAGTACATGATTTTCAACAAAAGAGTACCTTATTTCATAATCTTCCAAGCCTTGACTAAATAAGGTTATTGGATGCTCTAAAGCTTCATGATTTTTTTAGGTAAGAATGCTTGAAATGGTGTCAATGTTAGCATATGTCTACAAGATAAAATCCTTTGTGAAATCTAGATTTATATGTGTAGGAACACTAGCTATGGCCTTATTAATCTTCTCAAAACTCTTTACTCCTTCTTTGGACCAACTAAAACTCTGATTCTTCTTAAGCATGGCTATAAGTTGCTTAGCAAAAATGATAAAATATGAAATATATCTCCTTATGAAATTGATTTTTTCTAAGAAACTTTGCAAAGCCTTTTTGTGTTTAGGCAAGGAGAGTGCAGGAATAGAGTCTACCCTTTCAGGATCTATGATTAAACCATACTTTGAAACCACATGTCCAAGAAGCTTACCTTGATGAATCAAGAAGACACACTTTTTGGGATTTAGAGATACCCCAAATTTCATACACCTTTCAAACACTTACTTAAGATGAATCATGTGATCACTTTCAATATTTGAAAACACTATTATATCATCCAAATAGACAAGTAAAAACTTGTTAAGAAGGCCTTGGAATGCCATATCCATGACTCTCTAAAAGGTCACTCTAGCATTAGATAAACTGAAGGGCATGTTTCTATATGCAAATGTCCCCCACTTGGTTATGAAGGCTGCCTTAAATTAGTCCTCTTCCTTGACCAAAATCTGATTGTAGCCACTATATCCATCCAATAAATAAAATATCTTAGAACTTGCAACCAACTATAAAATTTGTTCCATTGATGGCAATGGATAGTGATCTTTAAGTGAAGCTTTTTTCAAATCATAGAAGTCAACAGACAATCTAATCTCACCATTCTTCTTCCATAATAGAAAAAGATTTGCCACCCATGTTGAGTTCTTGATTAGAAATTTGAGATCTAAATCTATGAGCTTATGAAGCTCAGTTCTCATCAAAGGCTCAAGCTTAGGATTAATGGGCCTTTGTCTTTGTCTCATTGGTTTAGTTTCAACCTCTAACTCAATGGTGTGTTGAGATAGAATTGGATCAAATCCCTTAAGATATATATATTTCCATACAACTACATCAATAAAAATTGTTAATAACTCAATGAAAACTTTTTTTTGTGAAGGAGTGCATACCTTACCCAACTTCAAATTCTTACCATCTGTAATCTCTACATTGGCATAGTGATATTATTTTGTTGACAAGAATGACTTATCCTTCCTTAAATCATCATCACCACTGAAAATGTTCTCAAGTGTGACTAATACTTGGGGTAACTTATTTGTTTTTAGTTTCACAATCTGATCACCAAACTATTGTAAGTACTTTTATTGGTTTCTTGATGAAAACTTAACCTCTTTTTTCAAGAATCTCATAATTTGATTATCATCTTTGCACACTTGAAAATTCTCATGATTATTTGGGATATAAGGCCTACAAACCAATTTTATGTCTGAATAATTTTTTTCAATTTTTATATTATCTAGCATACTAAACTGTGCCCCAATGGCATCCAACCTATCTGCATATTTATTTTCAGCTTTTGGTATTGTCTAAATGTTAAATCTTGGAAATCTTCAAGTAAGTCCCATATTATATGACTATAAGATTTAAGAAACACATTTTTACATGTATTCAAACCTCTTACTTGGTGAACTATAAGTTCACTATCACTAAAAACTTTCAAGGTGTTGACTTTCATCTTCCTAACTCACTACAAATCATGAACTAGTGTCTCATACTCTACAACATTATTTGAAAAACCAAATTGAAACTTAATATAAGATAAATATATCTATTTTGTTGAAAAAACCAACATAATTCCAGCTCTGGTACCATGTTTATTCATTGATCCATCATATTAAAATTTCCACAAACCTTCACTAAATTCATCATCCTTAACAATGGCCAGAATTAGTGCATCATTCTCATGAAGGCAATACACACCAAGTCCTTCTTCAATCATATTATAAGGATCATGCTCTTGAAATTTAGAAACCCACTCATGAAGAAAAAAAATATGGAACTCCATCCAAAGGTGATCCATTTTCTACTCCATTAGTTTCTAGTACATCATCCAAGATGATACAGCTAGTGTTCACAACACTTGGCATATACGGTTCCATATGGAAACATGCAATAGGGTCAGAATGAATCATTAACTTGGTATCATACCTAGTTTTAAACATCAAATAAGTCCAATCAGATGATAAATATCCCCCAATATTTGAGGTGAGGTCTTGTGAAAGGCACATAGCAAAGTAAGGAGGCAAGTCTACCACAACAACATCTTGCTGAATAGTAATATTGGGTTAAACATGTAATGTCAATTTTAGATCTTTGATGATGCCTAATATATTTTTTGGTGACCCATCCAATTGAAATATAACCTTAGTGTTTGGATCATAAACAATGCTGAGCTTGTCTATAATCTATTTAGGCATGCCTATACTACTAACTCCAGTATCCTCCATATAATAATGAACCAGAGTATCACCCACTATCAAAGAAAGGTAGAAAGGATGAGTTTTATTTGATTTTACCTAAGTTTTTTCTGATTTTACCTAAGTTTTTTCCAATTTTACCATCTTATTTACTTGATGTACTTGTTTCTTAGTTGGCTAATTTGAACTAGTTAAGACAACACCTTCTTTCTCAACCAATTTTGGAGACAATTGGAGAGGTGAAAGATCTTAGATGAGCATATATTTTTATTCTAGGATGGAAAGAGAATTCCACATGATAATTATGATATTATAATTATTCATATAATCTAATACACCAAACTAAGATCCACTAACCTTTGGTTTCACTTTCTGAAGCACTGGTTACTCATGAACTAGAGGTATTCAATGAACTTTACTAACCTCTATACTCTATTTTTTTTGAGTTTTAGGGGTATAGAGTTGTTATTTTGTAATATTAAAAATAAAATTAGGAGTACTTGAAGTATTTTTCACCTCCTATACCTCATCAATGGCTCTTATTTTAGCTCTAGTTATAGCTGCAACTTGACCACTTGTATTGTTAGTTTTAACACCACGAGTAAAAGCAACATGATCATCCACTTTCCAATTTAATTTAATGGCATCAAGATACCTTTAAAATTTTTTATTATTTACTTATTATGTAAAACTTGTATCTTGGTATTGACCTCCTTGTAAAGAAAACTCTTCTTGTGTCATTTGTGGCATAGTGATGTTTTATGATACCAAGGCTTGGTTTTAAGCATCATTGAGATTTGAGGACTGCCAACCTAAATCACGAATCAAGTTTTTTTGAGGTGGGGTGGGAAAAATGGCCTTTTAAGAGGAAATATAATTAGGATCAATGGAAACATATGGATTAGCTAGATTTATGGCTCTTTATGCTTGGTAAGGTGGTTTATTCTCTCTGAAAACCTGATAAGAAGGCCTTTGATCTCCAAAGGGATGATAGCTAGTTTGATTTTTTTGTTGATAAGGCTTATTATCTTGAAATTAATTCCTCTTTAGTTGTACTATTTCATTCCCAAAGGACTGTAGCAAGCTTTTTAACTCTCCTATCTCACTAGCTTGACTAGTAGGGGCTGAAATTTGAGCTTGTAGGGATGGTATAAGAGATAAGGATGGAATTTAAGGAATTTTAGGGGCTAGAATAGACCTAAACTCTAGGAATATAGGAATTGGAGGTATTATATAAATCTTACCATCTTGTATCAAACTTTTCTCTACCCTTATTGCAATCTTATAGGCATTTGGCAAAGTAGTACCACCTATTGACTATGTCATCACACTAATGTCAGAGTTAAGGGATTTTAAATAATAAAAGAATGCATATTTAGGGTATGGACTAATAAAAATAGGTACATTGGTATATTTTTATTATAATCTAAGGTTAAAATCAATCATGAACTCATGAGGAGCTCTCTTTATGGTAGTTAAATACTCAATCAAAGAGAGGTGATCAGATTTGTCCTCAAATTGCTTGACTAAGGCTGTACCCAATTCATCCTAGGTAGAAATGGAATTTAGTGAGAGGTTTATATACTAATAAAATTCTTTTCCTTTGAAGGAAGCAACAAGTAATCTAGTAGCAAAATTATCCTAAACAACATTATGGATTGAACAGAGATTAGCTACATCCTAGATGTGCTCGATAAGGTTTGTTTGATTTTCTCCTAAGAAGAATGGGAGAATATTGAGGGTGGACATAGGAATTCCATCAAACTAGGATAAATTTAGTAGGCTAACTCTATCAAATGGAACAAACACTTGGTTTCTAATACCCATTTAGATAGTGGGGATTAGAGTGTTTAGAACAGTAGGATAAACATGAGACAAATATTGCTTTTGAGGATATGTATTTGTCCACTAAACCTTGATCTCTTATATGATGTAGAGGTAACTAAATAAATTAAAAAGGAATACCTTTACTAGCCAACCTTGTGATAATATTTGGCATGAAAGAATTGCCTGAATGATGTTATGAACTTTGTAACCTAAAGAATATTTAGCTAGTGATGAAGATGGATATTATCCTCTACTATAATTTCTTCTCCTCAGATCCAAACTTTAGCTATGCCAAGGAGAAAGAGTGTCCCACTGAGCATGCTAAAAACTATTGTCAATTAGACTCACACCCTTGTGAAGGTAGTTTTAGGCCTTCATAGTATGCTAAAATATGGAAATAATCCTAAGGTATGGGTGGCCTAATCACTGGATTGAATCTCTAGATTATAAGGGTTATCTCCCTTTAGTGTATCACTTAGGATCCCTAGTCTTTACCATAAACTACTGAGGAAAAGGGAAGAGGGAAAAGGTAAGAAAGAAAATTGAAGGGAAATCCTATCTATGATGGTGATACACCAAAAATATGACCTTCATCTACTTGACATGAATTGAGAAGATGAATAAGGATGTGAATCTAATTACAATACTCAAATGGTAGCCTTTGAGCATTAGTATTTTTCATAGGGGCTTAGGATATTTTCATGATCTAAGATAATTGTTTAATACATCTGTTAAAGACACTAGAGAGAGATTTCACTTGCCATATAAATAAGATGATAGAGCACACTATGCGACATAAAAGGATGAGCTTAACACCTGAAAATAGGTATAATAAAAAGGATAAGATGAGAGGAATCCTTAGCTTTCACTTTCATCTCTTAATAAACCATGAAAATACACTAAAACACAAGATTTTGAGGAGATATGAACTCTATCTTATTCATTAAAAGAGGCAAAATATAGATGTTCCTTAAACATGGAAAAATCAATCTTTACCATAGCTCAAAAGCTTGTACATCTAGAAGAAAATACAAGAGAGAAGAGGGAATTCCATTTTAGAGTGAGGAACTGAGAGAAGAAGTTACCAATAATTGTGGATCCCTCCTTGTTGTTCTCGAGCTCCTCAACATTGAAAGCATGCCATTAATTTGATCCTGAGATCAAACATTCAAAATCACTACAACTATATTTAAGCCCCTCATGCATTCAAGTCCCTTTTCTAAATATAACAGAGCCATGTTGAAGGTAGCTACATGTACCTACCAAGTGTGAATTATTTTATCCTTGCATTTAAAACTTGGTGTGCTCCTAACTACAATCTTGGACTATATATCTTCTAGAGATCAAAAAATAATATCCTTATTTGATTTTTCATGTTTGATATGTGAGATATAGACCATGTCATTAGAGTCAAAATTATAAATCCTCATCCTTTTCCACTGATTAGCTATTAAAATCCCACTAGGACCCTTTGGAAACCTAGCCTTTTCTTTCCTATTGATCTGCTTGAGATTGGACTCTCGTAAACCATCAATCTCTAATTGTGAGATCTTGCCAAGTGTCAAGCTTGCAGCAGTCTTGATGAACCCTTTAAAAACTAACCAAATGCAAATGGAAATTTGTAGGGGCTCAAACTTGACATTTAGAAGCGTATCATTTGATATTTGAATTCTAATGACTATTTACAAAGGCTGAAGTTGATGTTAGTGTAATTATAATTAATTTATTTGACTTATTTCCTTCAGCCACTTTTCCATGGATAATTCCTTTAGAAGAATTTCCTTGAGCTATTTTCCCAAACCTATTTCTCTGGACTATTTTTTTTGGCAATAATTCTTTCAGGCTTTTCTTTCTCTTCGGCCATTTTCTTTGGGATTTTTCCCTTGGAAGAATTCATTCAAACTTTTTTCCTAAAAGAATTTATTCTTTGAATTTTTGCCTTAAACAATTTACATAGACAAAATGTCTGAAGCAAATCACGTCTTTGAGATTTTTTTTGGCAAACAATTCTCCTAAAAGAATTAAGCTTTTAGACCTTTTAGACTTGAACAATTCCTTTAGACTTTTCTTAAAAAATGGATCCTTGAATTTTTGAAAAGCTCCCTATTTTCCACTTGAAATGCCCTTTTTGAAAGGAAAGTACCCTTCATATTTCTTGAAAATTACCCTTTTTTTTTGAGAATTTCCCCATAGAGTTTTTGCAATGGACCCTTTGGCTTTCTTGAAATGGTCTTTCAGAAACCTTGAAAATATTTTTTCCAAAAGGAAAGTACCTTTCAATTTTTTTGAAAAGAACCCTTTAGAATTTTTGAAAGAACCATTCAGATATTTTTGCAAAGAACCCTTCAAATTTTTTGAAATGGACCATTCAGACTTTTTTAAATAACCCTTTAAAATTTTTTGTAAAAAACCCTTCAAATTTTTTGAAATGGACCCTTCAAACTTTTTCAAATGGACCATTTGAGTTTGTGTTTTTCTTGGACTTTTTTTGAAAGAATTCTTTGGATTTTTTTTTGAAAACTCCTCTTTCTGAAAGAATTTTGCAAATGGTCCTTCAAAAATTATGAAAAAAAGTCCTTTGGGATTCTTTAAGATGGACCTTCTCGAAAGAATTAACCTTTCATAATTTTTAAAAATGACCCTTTTTGGACCCAAAGAAGACTCTATAATGATTTTCTCAAAAAAATCCTTTCAAATTCAAAGTGAATGCATCAAAAAGGCCTATTAATCATGGATTATTTTTAGGAATTTTTAGGACCAATAACTAGATCACAAGACAAACTGGCATAATATTCAAGGTTTTGAATTGTAGGGGTGACAATTTGACCTATAGGGTCAAAATTGTCAACACGACCTAAATGGGTAAATTTGCAAGTTTTTTGCCAAGAAGAGCAAAATTTTACAAGTATGGTATTTGGATTGAGAAGTCATTCCTAAAAAGAGGTCAAAATATGAAACTTGATCGAATGAACCTGATGAACATGATGGATTAGGTTATAAAGGTTAAAATGGCATAAAAACCAAAATAACCTACTAGGAAAAATGAGAGACCTAAGTAAGCTAGATAATAATTGATCTAGAGACCTAAAAAGTGGGATAAGTGTCTTGAAAATGATTTTCTAATCGAATAGTAAAACATGAGAATTATCTAAATAAGTTAGGTAAATAGGATGGGGTAGGTATCATAGGTAAAACATGCATGAAAATAAAAGTGATCCCTAAAAGTGACTGTAAGGGAACCATGTGAGTGTAAGTGCAACAAAACTCCACTTCATGGCCAAGTGTTATATATGAAAGATTATTGTTTAAATTTGGTTGTCACAATGGGATATGTTTAAACATCCTTAAGGGGAACATTTATTAAGATGAAATATTAGATAAAGATAAGAGAGATATGAGAGATAAAAGATTTGTGTTTCAAATGCAAATTAGGAGTTCAAAACTCCACTTTTACACTAAGCATAAAATACAAAGTTAACTCGCATAGATGTGGTCTTTCTAATGGTGATGGTTTTAAGTCCTGGTTTGACATGAAAATTGAGATGGACCACTAATTCAACTTATTGTGTTGATACTAATGGGCCATGAGCAAAAATAAGAGTAGATTAAAAGGTAAAAAAGAGAGGTTCCTTGATTCTTAAAATAATTAGGGCATGTTTTTCAAGCAATAGAAAATGGTGACTCTACTAGAAAATACCCCTAATTATTTTGAAATTATATAAATATGTCTACAAACCTAGAATATCTAGATGAGACTATGCATGGAACATGAACATGTTTGAGAGAGGATAAGATAGGAATAACTAAAATACCAAATCAGACATTCTCATTGATTAAGTGTGTGCATTTGAGTTAATTTATCATATTTTTGAAGCTATAAGGACTAGATACTATGGATTTGATCATCAAGATAGTGAATCATATGTTGATAACATTTTTATACACATTACTCCATTTATAGATAAGAATATATATCCCCATTAGAGTTTCCTCTAATCCCACTCAAGACCCTTCTCCACTACCAACTAAGATGTAAATCTCATGGTGGAGTTGCTTGAATCACCTGTTGTCACTCAATCTTTCACCCTTGGAGAGGTAGTTTAATCCTTATCTAAATTGAGTGGAACATAGGATTACGCCTAAGCCTATGGTTTTCCTATAGTAGGGGTAAACCCATAGATTAAAGGGCTAGTTCCCTAGATTTGTCTTTGGAATCTCATCACCTATACTACTAGCTCATATTGATGAAAAGGGAGAGATAAAAGATAAAGTAATCCTATCCTAATGAGGTGATACATTGATTATAATCTACCCACTTCAAACCAATTAAAATTACACTTCAAAAAAAATCCTAGCCTTCACATGATGCTACTCCAAATCTTCCTATTGCATTAGTATTTCTCAAGGAGGTTTTTGAAGCAAACTTAAGCTAGGAGGACTAAATAAAAGTTCATTACATGAAACTAGTGGAGATATAATTCACTAAATTAATTATAACTTATTTAGAACACTTAAAGATATCTATAAAAGACTTTCAAAACTAAATATGAATGCAAACAAGGATAACATGAAAAGGAAGAGAATATATCATTTAACAAGATCAACTAGTCTAGCATACATATTGAAACAATTCATGGAGAATGTAAACTAGATTGTTATTTATTGATCAAAGGATGAAAATGAGTAGGGATTTTCAATACTCAGGTGTAGGATATAAATTTAGCCAAAAGTGGCTCAATATATAACATCAGTGAGAGATAAGAAGAAAAGGTGAAGGAGAGAGAGAGAGAGAGAGAGAGAGAGAGAGAGAGAGAGAGAGAGAGAGAGAGAGAGAGAGAGAGAGAGAGAGAGAGAGAGAGAGAGAGAGAGAGAGAGAGAGAGAGAGAGAGAGAGAGAGAGAGAGAGAGAGAGAGTAGATAAGTGTCATGTGAGTTAAAAAAAGAAGAGGAGTTAGGGAATTGCCTCAAAAGGTCCTAGATTATATGTGTAAATCCTCTAAATATGCTCTAACTCTCCAAGGGGTATGGGAGTTGAAATGCTTGCTTGACACTTTGACTAGATCTTGGAAACTACCCTATATCTTGTCATGTTGAAGGACAAGTAGCCTTATTGATGGTCAAATCAGTTTATTCTAACTCTTTGATTTGATATTGACACATCTCAACTGACACAAATATGTTATCTTTGATACATCATCTCTTTCTCTTGCAAGGTGTCTAAAGGACTCTTCATCTCCTTAGGCCTATTTTGTACACAAGTGTCAAAATTTGGATTTGTCTTCTTTAGCTCATCTAAAATTCATTTATGGCCTATTAAAATAATATTGGACCTAAAAAAATACATTTTGAGTCCATAAAATATCCCCAACCATTCATTCTCTACCAAAAGCCTCAATTAGGCCTCATTCTTTGTATCCCTAAAATCATAAAAAACTCCTTATGTAGATATTTTTACAAATGGTGTTAATAATATGAGGGTTTATTTCAATACTTGACATGTATTTACATATTTAGGTTCAATTTCATGCTTTGATAGTGAATGGAGATATCTCTTTTTTCCCTTTCTCTCTCCTAACTAGGCCTCAATTTGGCCTCCCTGCCTAGAGAGTGAAAAATTATTATATAGGATCCCCACACATTCCAAAACCCAAATATATGTGTGATTAATTTATAATACATCCTCTTTGTTTTCCATACCAATTTCTAAGTTTTAACTCACTATATGGTCATCCCAAAGAGCAAAAAATAGTATTTTAAGGCCTATTCCTTATGACCCTATACATAAAGGTAAAATACAATGGCATGATATGATTTTAGTGGTAGTATTGGAAATTTTATTGGTCATTTGGAAGTTTTTATGATCCATCTAGAGGTATAAAACTTCATTTCTCTCTCATCAAGTCCTTATAGCACTCCTAGGCAACCTCAAAGTACTTCGAGGTGTTAATGATGATTAATAAAACTTGGTTTCTAAATATTCTGAACGATTCCATAATAGAGAAGTTTAAAATGGTGGATAACTTACCCTAGGATCCTAAGGCCTCATGGAAATCCTATGATTCGTACCAAGTAAAAGACTATGATCTCTTAGGTTGAAACTGGGCATTCTATGAAGTTTGAAAGAGAATCAAGTTAGTGAGAGTTTTCTTGAGTTGGTTTTGAGATTAAATAACCTCAAATAATTATTATATATTATTTATAACATATTAAAATTGTTTTCCAACCATATTTTTTCATTAAGTCTCTTTACACCCTCATTGATTTAAGTCTAGGGTTCTTATGCCAAACTACCTAAGATATGCTAATAGACTGTATTCTCCAATTTTCTCACTATCAGGAGGTATAATATCTCATGGAGTGATTATGTATGTATTTAAACATCATATTATGTCTCCAATTCTCATTTTCACTTCATTTCATCACCTCTCTAAGTTGTCTCTTCAAGACTACCTAGTAGGCATGTGTATGTCATTAGGTCTCTATGTGTGTAAACAGGGTTTGCTATCATGTTTTATTATTTTTTGATAGATATAATAATATAACATATTTATTTTCACAATTTAACATCCTCTTAAACTTCCTTACTCTCCCTTATTTTTTCTTGCAATGTCCCTTCAAATAACTTTTTGAAGAATGAATAAGTAGGCTTGTTCTTATCCTAATTGAGCAAACATGGTTTCAAAGTTTGTCTTTTATTAAAAATTGGAAATAAAGTATCATGGATTATTTCATCACATGAAACCATATTCACATACTTTATTTTTATAATTACCTCTTTAGATCTCAACTTGCTTTGGTAATGGAAGACTATGTTGGACTATGTGTATGTAGTTATCTTATGACCCCTATCTCTCTTTCTTTGCTCCAAATATTAAGTCTCCTTGATATTGATGAATTTATGACATAATAAATCCATTAAAACATTCAATTACTCACAAAAACCATTTTATTGGGTTTTGAGGGACCTTGAGTTCCTTACACAGACTTACAAGTGGTTAATTTCTTATACACATGCATATAGAACTAGTCTACCAACGCAGTGTCTTAAGAGTCTATATTTCAGTCATGAAACTCTATTAAAATTATTAACATGTCATTGATTTATTTAATAAATTAATAAACACATTTTAAACTCTTTATTTGATCACAAATCCCTTTGAAGGCACTCCTTTTTAGTTGACTATATGTGTGCTTGAAGGAATCTGACTGCATATGCTTTTGACTTTATTCTAGGCCTTTCCTTACCAAAAATAAGCCTTTAAATGGTTTTATCATGTTTTATTGATGTAAAAATTAAATTTTCAATTTATTTAACTATCACATTTTTTTCATTCCTCTATTCAAGGCCCATTCTCTCAGTTGATAGTAGGTAGTTATTTTTGAGTTTGACTGAGTGTAGTGGTTTGGAGTTATCCTTAGAACTTTATGGCCTTAGTTATTTTTATATGAATATCCCACTATATTTATCATTATATGTATATTTTTTTGAGTCTATTTTATTATCTTGAAGCTCTAGACTTTATAAATAATACTATTGAAAACCAACTTTCTCTTAACAAGTTTTAAGTGACAACATAAGAAGGTTTGTGTGTGTAGCTTGTGTAGGAATTTTCAAACCACATCCTAATATATTGAAGTGATTATTTATAATTATATGTATATTTTAAATATATTTCCAATCCACTAGCCTCCTCAAGGTCCTTCATAACCTTATATTCACTGTTAACATAGTCACAGTCTTGTAGGTCTCTCTTACTAGGTTTGCTAGCTTGGTCTTTTATACACCACTGACTTTAGGTGCTTGGGAAACATATAAAATAATACATGACATAAAATTGAAACCTCTTACAATGATTCATGATTTTAAACCTACATTAACACTAACAACATGGAAATTCATAGAGTTGTAGACCTACAAACCTATAGGTGACAGTTTGCAATCTTGAGTTTTTGAAGCTTTAGAAAGTGTAACATGAATGTTAGTGACTGAAGATAATTGTTTTTGTGCATAAACATATTATAACAATAAAATAAAACTTCCAAATTCTTGGAAACACCTTAAAACTCACTAAAGTCAACTTTTCATGTAAACATATAAAACACAAATAACAATATGACTAAAGATGTGAGCATCTCTTCAAACTTGTATGGAATAATTGAGTGATAAGGAATACCCTAATGTATTTAGGAGAGATTATAGTACAATTAATAACCAATTAAATGTGTCAAACCACCTAGAGAAACTCTACAACATATAAAAGTTACAAGTCACCTCAAACTATGCACAATAACCACTTTTCATGCTAAAAGGACATCCACACATGCCACCAAGATTAATTGATGTGTGTGAGGAATATATAGACATCTAAGAACTCAATCCAACTAGTTTCATGTAACCAAGAATGCACACTTTATTATGGAGTTACACCAAATGTACCTTGTGGGTTTTTAAGCTCTCCCAAAGTAGTATGGACTATTAGAAATTGTTAATAAATATAATATCACAAATTATAATCCCATATAGATCCAATTTTTTTTTCCAAAATCTTAGCCCCTGAATCTACTTGTACAACCTATACCATCTAATTAAATTTGGCATTCAATAGTTTATGAATGGAGTGATGGAAAAGAGAAGTGGTTTTCTAAAAAATTTGGATCTAAAACTTCCTTGAATTTTTTTTTATGAATTTTAGGAGATGAAAGGACACCTATGCAATATTTTCACTTGAAAGCAACTTCCACAAGTCCATACAACTTCCTCTAAATCCTCAAGATGGATTTGAAATGCAAGATTCTGACTTTTTCTTGATTATATGAAAGGTGTGGTATTTTATTAATTGATCTAATGACCTTGAAATGTGTGTGGTATGGATTTATATCTTATTAAACTTTTTTGCATATAAATTTTAACTAAAATCACCCTTTTCACTCATTTTCACCACCTTCAAGCTAGCAAATGAACTATATACATTCCAAAACTTCATGAAATGTTATGATAAGATGTTTAATAGATAAAATGACATTATTGAAACCATAATCAGATATTACACAATTTGAACATCCCTTATATCTCCATCACATGCCTAAACCACTATATACCATAACATGACTTTACCTTTACTTCTCCAAACTAACCTTCAACAATGTTAACATGGCTATATGAAGAACCTAAGGACCACATAAGCATGACATGAACACATGACTAGACCATGAAAGGTTTGAATTTATATGGGCATGACGAATTTGAATTGGGGTCAAATTTGGTCAACATTCTTGGTGATTCATAAGGGTAGCATGCCTATAATGCTAATAGGACCAGTAGACTTGCATGTCCACTGGGAAATGAAGTCTTTTGTACTCATTTTTAGACTTGAATATAATTATAACATGAATAAAAAAATTAATTTATCTTCATAACACATGAAAACAAAAAACAACAAGACATAACAAAGTAAAACAAACACATGTGCTATCAAGTACTTAAGGAACTCAAAAACAACGTAAGCAAACTAGACTATACACAACTAGATTAAAAAGAACCTCTTCCTCCTAGATCAAAGGGGAAGTTTGCACCATATCTTACTCCATGAGATGAAAGATGACATGAATCAAATTTACTTCTAAACTTTGTTCTTGGTATATTCATTTCCTTCATGTTTTCCATTCTTTTTGACATGATCTCTAATGTAACAACAATAGCTGTAAACATATCACCTATGAAGGTGAATTCCTCTTATGACTCAACCATATTCTCATGGTGTTGCTTAGTTAAAATTTTTCTTGTTGATGATTCAAATAATCATATTTATTTAACCTTCATGGCATCTTGAATGACTTCAAATTCTTCACCAACTATTTCAATCTCATCAAGCTCTTCAAGGAGCTTTGCATACTTATTCCAATCTTCATCATTTTCTTCCATGAAGAGATCTTGTTCAATCTACTTTTGCACATGACCTTCAACCTTGTAATGGAATTCAAGATCTTATAGAAGTTTAATATTATGATTCCAATCATCTTTTTTTCTTTCTCTTTAAGAAATACAACTTCTTAGTCATTGTGTACTTCATCAAATTCAACTTACTTACTTGAAGAGTCTTAAAATTTAAGGTTGGTTGCAAGTTCAACAAGTTTGGGTGGCATAGGGTATTATTTTTGAAACACACCCTCAAAAGGCAATGAGTCTTCAAGAGTTTCTTAAAATTTACTAGCAGGAGGTGTAGGATTTTGAAGGGCCTCAAATTCATAACATATCTCATTAAATATCTTCCATAAGTCATCTTGTTTCATGGAGTCAATAATAGCTTCAACCTATATTTTTTTAAAATTCAACTTCTTTATCATGCCCATGAGATCAAACTTACTCATCTAATGTTAAGTTTTCCTTAGACACCTTCTCTTTCATGTCTTGATCAACTTGTTCATGAGCAGCTGCAACATCATCAAGGTCTTCTCCTTCCTCACTCAAGAAGATTGACTTATGTTTGTCTTCACTAAGGGAAGTACCTATAGTTATTTATTAATCATAGAAAATTTAGTAATCTTCTTGATCAACTAAAAATTTAGATTGATTTTCTTTACTTATCTCCCATAGGATGGGTTCTGCTTTAATAATGGATGTGGTGGGAGGGTGATGAATAGGTTCATGGGTTAGGGAGGGAGTATGAGGTGTGATGGATGGCTCATTAATGGGATTGGGAATGGAGGTTTCTTTAATGAACTCTTGGGGTGATAAAAATTTGGGTTGGGTAATGGAATATATGTCTTATTCAACATGGGATTGACTTTGCTCATAGCCTTCTTAAGCATATTCAATAGCTTCAAAATGAATCTCAACCTCTTGACTTTCCCACCTTTATAATCTATATATCCACCATTAGATACATTTTATTTCAAAGTATAGTTTCTCATTGATAGTATATTGGGTTTCCTCTTCCACTAACCTCCACATAGTCATCAAAGTTTGAACTGAATATCTCAATCACTCTATGAAATGAATGGGGGTCACATCAAGCTCTTCATCCTATGTTCTCATATCTTCTTCATTATCTAGCATATTTGGCATGAGTTCCAAAAAGGATTTGGCATGAGATGGGATTGATGTAGGAGGAGGGGTGGAGTATTAATACTATAGATCATGGTGAGGTTGATATGAATCATAGGGATGGTGGGAGTCATATTAAGGATGAGTCACTTCTTGATACTTTTCTTGATATCCTTCCTTATAGGTTTATTCATAGGGATGATAAATAAAATTATGGCTATATAAAAGGGATGTAAGATGACCATAGGAATTTCATGACTCATAGGGATAATAAAAATATTGATAGGGCTATTAAGACATATAATTGGGTTCATGACAAGTTTGGTATAAAGATGTATAGTAGAAAATCTTATCATACCCAACCATAACAACTTCAATAGTCAAATTCAAAAAAAATATATTATAAAATTATTTCACAATAAGTACCTAGGATTATAGAACCAATTTATTGCATTTAGATTCTCCATTGGTGTTTTTTGAATTCCTCTAAAGGCTGATAGGTAGAAAAACATACCAAAAATTATTCCACTCTTTTGGACCTTAGTCCCATCAGGTGTGATGGAACTATTATCACTCAATTTTTCACCCTTGGAGAGGTATTTCAATCCTTCAATAAATTGAGTAGAACATGGGATTACCCCTATACTTATGGGTTGCCTATAATAGGGGTAAAACTATATACTAAAGGGTTATCTCCCTATATTTATCTTTTGAAGTTCATCACCTATACTACTAGCTCATTTGGATGAAAAAGGAGAGATAAAACATAAATTAAACCTATACTAATGAGGTGATTCACCAATTGTAACATGATCACCACCAACCAATTAAAATTACACTTTAGACAAAAGCTTAAATTTTACATAACACTACTCCAAATCCGCCTATTGCATTAGTATTTCTCATAGAGGTTTGTGAAGCAAACTTAAGCTAAGAGGACTAAATAAAATGTCATAACATGACACTTGTGGAGAGATAACTCACTAAAATAATGAAAAATTCATTATAACACTTCAAGATACCTACACAAGACTTTAAAATATTAATATGAATTCACATAAGGATAACATGCCAAGGAAGAGAATCTATCACTTAGCAAGATCAACTAGTCTAACACACACATTGAAATAACTCATGGAGAAGTTAAATTTGATTATTATTTATTTCTCAAAGGCTAAAAATGAACATGGATTAAACATACTCATGTGGATGATACAAACTTATCAAAAAATGGCTCAATATATAGCATAAGTGAGAGACAAGAGGAGAAAGGCATAGTAGAGAGAGAGTAGTCAAGTGTCATGTGAGTTAAAACAAGAAGAGGAGTTAGGAAATGATTAAATAGGTCCTAGATGACATGTGTAACTCCTCTAAAGATGTTATAACTCTCTAAGTGGCATGGGAATTTAAATGCTTGTTGGACACCTTGATATCTCTTGAAAATTGCCCTTTTGTCTTGGAATGTTGAAGGAAAAGTGGAATTATTGATGGTTAGATCAGTTTTTTATACCTCTTTGATCTAGTCTTGACACCTCTCAACTAAAACAAACAAGTTATCTTTGACACATCATTTATTTCTCTTGCAAGGTGTCTAGAGGACTCTTCATGTCATTAGGCCTATTTTTCACACAAGTGTCAAAACTTGGATTTATCTTCTTTAGCTCATCCAAAATTCATGGATGGACTATTCACATCATATTAGACTTGAAACAATCCATTTTGAGGCCTCAAACTAGACCTAACCATTCATTCTCTACCAAATGCCTCAATTAGGCCTCATTCCTTATATCCCTAAAATCATAAAAACCTCATTTCTTAGATAGTTTTATAGAGAATCTGAGGGCACATTCTAGTACTAGTATGGCCTTACATCTCTAGGTTCAATTTCATGCTCTGGGAGTGAGCAGAGCTATCTCTTTTTTCCCTTTATCTTTCCTAACTAGGCCTCAATTAGGTCTCCCTTCTAAGAGAGTGAAAAATGTTTATACAATATCCCCACATGTGCCAAACCTAAAAAAAGTGTGTAATTTGGTTATAATAACTCCTTGTTCTCCATACCCATTTTTAAGTTTTAACTCACTCTAAAGACATCTCAAAGAGAAATAATCAGTCTTTTAGGGATTATTATATATGACCTTATACCTAAAAGTAAAATCCAATGGCATGGGATAATTATCATGGGAGTCTTCGACATGTTTTGGGTGATTTGGAAGTTTTATTTATCCATCTAAATGCATAAAAATTCATTTTTTTCTCATTAGGTCCTTATAACACTCATATGTAGATTGAAATTACTTTGAGGTGTTAAGGATAATCCATAAAACTTGGGGGATAAATATTCCAACCAATTCCACAAGATGGAAGGTTAACAGGGTGGATAAATTACCCTAGGAGCTAAAGGTCCCATGCCAATATTATGATCTACACCAAATAAAAGTATATGATCTCTCAGGTTGAAACTAAGCATTCCATGAGGTCTAACAGAGAATTGAATTAGTGAGAGTTTTATTGAGTTTTTTTTGAGATTTAATGACATAAATGAGGTTTGATACATTTATTCTAACCTCTTCCAATTATTTTATAACCATTTTTATTCATTAAGTCTCTCTACACCCTCATTGATTTGAGTTTAGGGTTCTTATGCTAAACTATCTAAGATACCCTAATGGACTTTATTCTCCAATTTTATCATTTTTAGGAGTTATAAGATCTTATGGAGTGATTTTTAAGGTCTTTTAACATCATATTATGTTTACAAGTCTCATTTTAACTTCATTTCACCACCTTTTTAGGTTGTCATCTATTCAAGACTACTTAGTAGGCCTATGTATGCCATTATGTCTCTACTTGTCTAAATATGGTCTTCTATCATGTTGTATTACATATTTTTGGATATTAGAATCTTATAGAGTGATTTTAATAGTAAAAAATCCTCTTAAAATTCATTAATCTCCTTTATACCTTCTTTTAGTGTCCCTTCAAACAACTTTCTCAAGAATGGACAAGCATGCATGTTCTTACCCTAACTAAGAAAACATGGTTTTAAAGTTTGTATTTGATTAAAGTTTAGAACTAAAGGTTAATGGATTAATTAATAAAATGAAAACATATTAAATTAATTACTTTCTCTCAATCCATTTTCAGATCTCAAATTTTCTTTGGTAATGCAAGACTGTGTTAGACTATGTGTATGCAATTGTCTTATGACCCTTGTCTCTCTTACTTTGCTCCAAATATTAGGTCTCTTTAATATTAATTAATTTATGAAATAATAACTCACTTCAATCCTTCAATTAATCACACAAACTAATTTATTGGGTTTTGAGGGACCTTGAGTTCCTTACATAGACTTACAGGTGGTTAACTCCCTATACACATGCATATGAAACTAATCTGCTAACTCAGTGTCTTAGGAGTATTTATTTCACTCATGAAAATATATTAAAAATCTTAAAATTTCATTGATTTATTTAATATGTTATGTAACACCTTTTAATCTCTTTGTTTCATCACATTTCCCTTTAAAGGTACTCCTCTTTAGCTGACTATAAGTGTGTATGAAGGAGCTTGACTACATATGGTTTTGACTATATTCTAGGCCTTTCCTTACCAACACTAATCCTATCAATAATTTTATCATGTTTCTATGATATCCAATTCAATTATCAATTTCTTGAACTATCACAATATTTCCATGCCTTTTTTCAAGCCCATTCTCTCAGTTGGTTGTAGGTAGTTATTTTTGAGTTTGACTGAGTGTAGTGGTTTGAGTTGTCCTTAAAACTTGATGGCCTTAGTTATTTTTTAATCTAAATCTCCCAATAGATTTATCATTATAGAGATGGTATCTTTAGGATATTTTAGTATATTAAAGCTCTAGACTTCATCAATATTATTGTGTAAACCCAACTTTCTCTCAGCAAGTTGTAGGTGATAACATAAGAAGGTTTATGTGTGTAGCTTGAGTAGGCTTTTTCAAACCACATCCTGATATATGGAAGTTATTATTGATAATTATAGGTATATTTTACATTCATTTACATTCCATTAGCCTCCTCAGGGTCTTTCATAACCTTGTATTCACTATTAACACAATCACAGTCCTCTATGTCTCCCTTACCTGGTCTGTTAGCTTGGTATTTTATACACCACTAATGTTAGGTGCTTTGGAAATATATAAATTGATCCATGAAATCAACTTGAAACATATTATAGCTATATCATGCTTTGAAACCTTAATTAACATTGACAATATGGAACTTCTTGGAGTTGCATACCTATAGGCTTGTAGGTAACTATTTGTAATCTTGAGTTTTTGAAGCTTTGAAAAGTGCAATATGACTGCTAGTGACTATATATCATTGTTTTTATGTATCAAAATATTATACCAGGAAAATATAACACCCCAAATCCTTGTAAACATGTTCAAACTCACTTCAAGTTAATTTGTCATGAAGACATATAGAACATAGTTTGCAATATGACTAAAGATGTGACCATCTCTTCAAACTTGTAAATAATAATTGATTTATTAGGAAGCCCATAATGGATTGAGAAGAGATTAGAGAACAATGAAGAACCACTAAAATACATCAAACCACTTGGAGAAAGTCTAAAAAATAGAAAAGTTACTAATCACCTCAAACTATGCACAAAAACCACTTTTCATGCCAAAAAGGCATCCATAGATGCCACCATGATAAATGAATGTGTGTGAGGAATATACAAAAATATTATAACTCAATCCAATTGGTTTCATGCAGTTAAGAATTTACACTTTATTCTAGAGTTACACCAAAATTAACATGTGGGGTTTTAAGCTCTCAAAAAGTAGTCTAGCTTCTTATCAATTTTTAATAAAGATAATATAACCTATATAATAATAAATTCCTCATATTTTAATCCCATATGGGAACCAAACTTATTCCAAAATCTTGGCCCCCAACTCTACCTATATGACCTATACCATTTGATTGAATTTGGCCTTTACTACCTCGTGAATGGAGTGATGGTAAAGATAAGTGATTTTATGAAATTTTGGATCTTAAACTTCCCTATAATATTTTTATGACCTTTAGGTGATGAAAGAACACCCATTCAATGTTTTCACCTACAAGTCACTTCCACAAGTCTATACAACTTCCTCTAATTCTTCAAGATGGCATTGAAATATAATATTCTAAATTTGTTATGATTATATAATAAGTGTGGTAGTTGAGTAACTATTCCAAGTACCTTGTAAGGTTTGTGTTGTATATTTATCTCTTATGTAAATTTGTCACATATAAATGTTAGCCAAAATCACCCTTTTCACTCATTTTCACCACCTTCAAGCTAGAAAATGAACATTATACATTCTAAAACTTCATGAAATGTTATTATAAGATGTTTAAGACATAAAACGACATTAATAAACCACTAATAAACTATGCCATAACTTGATCATGCCTTATCTCTCCATGCCATGCCTAAACCACTATATGATCACAACATGGCTTTACCTTAACTTCTTCAAACTAACCTTAAAAAATGCTAAGAAGGTTATATGAAGATATAGGGAACATATAATCATGACATGAACACATAAAAATACCATGACAAGTTTGAATTTATAGGGGTTGACCAATTTGACTTGGGGTCAAATTTGATCAACATCACCCAAAAGTGAATTTTTTAGATATTGACTTTTATTTTCTTGTTTTTTCTTGATTTATAGTTTCTCTTTCTTGTTTAGCATCTCAATTCTAGGTTGGGTAATACTATAGCAATCAAAAGGTAGAACTGTAGATTTTCAACCTAGATATTTGCCATAGTAGGTTCATCTAGGCAAACCCTGAAAACCATTAAGATGTGATTTTTTTGCTTGGTTTCGAGAGAATATATTCATGGGATAGATAGTTTTACTAGAATTAACCCAACTCAAACAAATTTAGAACACACATGATTACTAGACCTTTGAAACTGAGTCAAAAATAGAATATAAAGTTACAAACTACTAATAGTTCTTATGCATTAAATTATCATTCAGGTTGCCTACATACATGCCTTTGATTCTTTAATTCTTTTCACCAATGGGGAAACCTAAAGGGGAAAATAGGTAGGTCTAGCCAAAATTGAAAAAATAATGAGGCTAGACCAATAATGAAAAGTGGAAAAAATAGGGAAAATAAAATAAACTAACCATAAAGTAGGAATGAAAACAAAAACAAATTAGGAAATGGAAAGAGAAGGTATTTATGGGAACCTGCTAGGATAATTCATGCTTGGAAGTAGTGTTTGAGGAATTGTTGACCAATTTTGCCCATAGACAAAATTTCGGTCAACTTCTCCCCTGCTGTTTAAGGCCAATTCATTTTGGGTTCAGTAGGTTCAATGAATTTAGTTCAAAGCCGAGTTCAATGGTTCAAAGGCAGAAGTTCAATGGTCTTGTTTCAAAGGCAATGGTTCAAAGGCTCATCGGCGTGCTTGGTTGAACCATTGAATCATTGAACCATTTTGGTTCAACGGGTTCAGTTCAAGGAGGCCACAATTCAAAGGAAAAAATGCGATGACTTTTGATAAGGACGGTGACGTCCTAGAGGCCATCAATTTTAATTTAATAAACTAGCCATTTGTTTTTTGAAAATTTTGAGCGTCAAGCATGGAAAAGCCTAAGGAATGCAGTGACCAACCAAGAGATCACCCCTGAGGGCTGAAAGAGTGAGAAAGACAAAACCGAGAAAAGACAAATCACAAATGACAAGCAAGGAGAAATGATATAGCACAGAAGTGACAAGGCAGTCCAAGTGGCAAAGTGCGGGTGATTTATTGCCTGATAGTCCCCAAATGGCGTGAACAGCAAGTAACACAGCCCGTGCATTTAAAAGGGGAAAAATTTTAGTCTGTTGGTAGAAAAGAGGCATGATCCACGCTTCCACATTAAAGATCAAATGCCAAATTCAAATTTGGTGATTATACAACATGGTTCCAGCATGCTTCTTCTAGAATGATGACAACACAACAGTGTTTTCTTCTTTCCAATGGGACATGACAGGCGAACTTGTCAAAGAAGTGCCAAGTTTCTTTCTCCTTTTCTTCTATATATTGTAACTTATCATTTTGGAGAAGGGGGAAATCTTCCACATTTGTAAAGGGCACAGCCTTGGAAAAATTTCACCTGAATCAAATAAATGTAGTTTTTTACCTCCATTTGGATAGATATTTTAGAGTATGTCTTGAGTGTTTGTCTGTGTCCAGTCATTTTTTCTTGATGATCTCACAGGTTCAACACCAATAGACCTGTTATCTACAAGGTGCCATTTCTGTAGCTAAAAGGAGAAGAGCTGACATTTGAGAAGACCAGAATAAAAGGAGTTACATATAGTGTGCATTTCACAGTGCCTCAGTGATTTCTATTTCTTGTGTTTTCATGAAAGCCTCCCTACCAGTCTTTTGTAGCCTGGTCCTTTTGCCAAGTGTGTAGTGTATGTATGTATTTGTTTGATTCTAAGAGTGGATGTGTGAAGGTCAACTTATTTTGGTGCATCACCTCTTTTAGAGTAGGTTTTTTTTCCTGCATCTCTTTCCCTTTTCATCCCCCCATTATATATCTATATATATACATATATATATATATATACATATATATATATGTATATATATATATATATATGTTAGCACTTGATGGAAGAAACATGATGCATCAAAGGGAGCTAGCCCTTATCTAGAGACTCTCCCCTCCAGCTTCACCGATCCCACAGGTGAGAGGGGAGTTTCCATTGTTGTGTGAAGAAGGTAGGAGCTTGGCCTCCTACCAAGGGTGCAATCTTCTGCGTCAACAGGAACTATCCATTGATAGGCAATGGGACATTCTCACTAGTTATACACCTTAGGTTAAATGCATTCTTTCCTAGGATTTTATAAATTTGATAGGGACCCAACCACAAGGCATCAAATTTAGTGTATTGTATTTTTTTATCATGACCCTTGTCCCAAATAAGGACTAGGTTAAGTATTATGAAGGCTTTCACCTTTTTTCTCTTGTCAAACAAATGTTTGATGACCTATTACTAAAATGCAATAGGGTTGCATCACATTTTTCTTCTAGTTGTATTAGGTTAAGTAGGTAAGATTATATATTGTCATCAGTTCCTAGGTAATCTCTCACAAATTTTAACATATGGATTCTTAGGTTAACTAAAAGATGGGGCTTGGATGTAAACAAGATGATATGAAAACATTCCTAAGGCTAAATTTATCCTAGTCCTCTCAAACCATAATGTAAATTTAAGATCATTATTCTAGTCCTTAGGGTTCTTTGTCAATATCTTTTTAATTACATCAAGTATATTTTTATTAGTTTCTTCCAATACCCCATTACCTTATGTATAATAATTGGAAGAGAATTTTAGGATTAACTAGTTGTCGTATCCCCATTCATTAAATTGGAGATATGAGAAAGTAGGACCATTGTTACATACCAACATAGTAGGAATTCCAAACATGGTGACAATGTATTATTATAAATTTTTTATTACCATGTCAATTATACTATTCTTGCATAATTTAACTTCCATCTAATGCGTAAAGTAATTAGTTACTATTAGAGACTTAGATTACACCCTAAATGAATAAAGGATTGTTTAGGTCCTCTACTTAAATCTAGTACAATAATGGAATGAACCTAGGATGTGGGTTACCTAATCTTGGGTCAGACCTCTAGGATTTTTAATGAGGCTAGCTCATCTAATGTATCACCTATCTCATTTCCACTAAAACCTATTAATTATTGGGGTGAAAAGGGAGAGAAAGGTAACTGAAAGGGAAATCTAAGCTAATATTGGTGATGCACCTAAATTGATTACTCATCCACTCTATTTGAACTTTTAAAAACACTAATAAGACAAGCAAAAGACTAAATATATAACTAAAAATGTCTGTTAAACATCAATATTTCATGTAGAGTTTCACCAAGTGATCAAAACCTGAGGGAAGTGATGGAAAGGCTTGATTTAAGGTACTAACTAGTCAATGTATCCACTTGCTAGCTTCAATCAAATGACATTAAACACTATACATGACTTGCATAAAAAGATAAAATAGTAGCTAGGTGAGATTAGGACTTGAAAAGGGAGAGATTTATACCACATATGCAAATCAAACTGATAATAAAACACTATACTAAAATAATGAAATCTAAAAGAATCATCTTATTTATCTCAGGAGGTTAGAAAGATCAATCTTGGTAGAGTCTAGTCATGCTAAAGAGAGGGATAATTTTCAAGGCTTAGAATACTATATTTATAGTATAATGGAATGAGAGAGATGGGAACATACATGGGAGAATGGAGGAGTCATCAAAGATCAAGATAACATCTATACCAACTCCTCGAGCTCCTCATACATTAATGTCACTAGGACTCTATCTGACATAGAAAGGTGGAAAAAAAGCATGTAACCAATGATTTATGCAAGAAGCAATCAAGAATGGCAGATTGAAACCCTTATTTAGCTCATTAATGTGTTAATGTTACTCAATATCTCCCAATGGTGATGTTTTATCCCTAAAAATCTACTCGGGTTCAAATTTAAACTATATTTGGACCTCTAATCAAAGTCTCATTACTTTGACCTTTAATTTTTCCTATCAATCTTTATTTGGGTCTTTGTAATTATGCCACATTTGACCTTTAACATTAGACATCAATCTTCTTGGTCCAATTGAATGCATACCATCTATCTCCTTTTTATGATTGAACACGTGCCATTGATCTCCTTTCACTTGATTGAACATGCACTATTAATCCACTAAGTTACTATGATCATGACACTTGCCAACCCTTCAGATGATCTCAAGATCCTCTAACTTTTTGACTTGATAATAACCATTATATTTTAGGTACATGATCAAATATGATTTTTTATATCTATGGGATCCATTGATGTCATCATTTTTTAGGTCATTATTGGATCTTTGATGCATGATTAAATGCACTTTGTTAGATCTTTGGGACCCACTAACACCATCAGTGTAAAGCTCACCATTAAATATTTGATGCACAAACAAATACAATCCATTAGATCTTTAGGACCTACTAACATCAACAGGTTTCCACTCATTATTAGATATTTGATCCATGATCAAATGCACTCCATTCGATCTTTGGGACCCACTGATATCATCAGGTTGTCACTCTTTGTTAGGTCTTTAATATGATCAACATCGACTATTGATCTTATTCTAGGTGCTTTTGACTCTTTGACCTTGAACATGCCATAGATTTTCTACCTAATCTCTTAAGATATTGACACATGTCATATTTTCATTTAGCCTTAGGATCATTTGAACCCAAACAATTACTTATCATAGCTTTATCTTGACATCTCTGCACATGTCTTGGACTGCTGATTCAACTTTGAAGTTTTATATCTTGAGATAGAAAAGACATCAGGATATGAAATTTACAAAGGATGATCTAGGCATGAAATACATCATGTATATGCAATATTTTGACTCTAGTCAAATTCCTAAGTGAATTTATCAAATGTACAACCGAATTGATCCATTCATTCCTACAACATGTGTTGTGATAATTTGGATGTCTAAGATCACTAAATTCACACTTTAACCCGACTTAAAGTGTTTCAAAAGATTGGAAATGTCATGAGATATTCTTGAAGCCCATCTTAGCCTTCTACTATTAGATCATTCTTCAACTAGGACTCTACTTAGCTTCTCCTTCTAGATGTAGGCAAAGTTTTTTATGTGGTCCAAATTTGGACAACATCTTTGATGACTCAATTGGGAAGTATGCCTTCTATGCTTGAGAACCTAGACTAGTTGCCTCATCTAGTACATTGGGCATGAATTCTATGATCTAGTTAAACATATTGATCTAAATCTAAAAATGGCCACCAACCCTTGGAAAAATATTCTTGAAACAAACAAGGACTAAAATAAAAATAATAATAGTTATGCCTATGGAACTTATTGAAGGGAAACACAAAACAAAATGGAAACTAACTAGCCTAAACACAAACTAATCTAAAATAAACACTTCCTCTTGGATCAAATTGGAAGTTCAAAAACCCTCTTACATCATGGAATAAGGGATTGAATGAGGCATGTAGCCTTTTGACAGTAGGTATTGACACCATCTTCTTCATGGTGTTTTCCAACTTCTTTAGCATGATACTCAATGAAAAGAAAGTAGCTCCAACTAGGTTAGTTATGGAAATGTTCTCTTTTTTCAGCCAAATAGCCTTATTTTTCTCATAATATTCTTCAACTACAACCTCCAATGGTAGTTCAACAAGGCATACCTCCTTGGTTTCCATGGTGCTCCTAATAATATTAGGTCTCCTAATAGCTGTAATTCCTCAAGCTCATCAAGGAGATCTGTATAGTCCACCCAATCTTGGTCATTTTCCTCCATGGAAAAATATTTCTCTACATTCTAAATTACTTGAAATTCAACTTGGAAAAGCTCTTCAATCTATTAAAAGATCTCCATTTTCCACTACCAATTATCTAAGAGTGGTTCAAAATTAGGCTGAGGTATTGAGTCATCTTCAAGAACAAATTATACTTTGGTTTTAAGAGATTATTTTGGGACTATAAAATTTTGAGTAAGGTCTTGAAATTGCTCTTCTTCATCCTTTATAGTGTACTTCACCTCATGCTTGAGATGATCATCCACAACTTCATGATTAGATATGAAGTCTTCTTCAAATTCCTCTCTTTTCAAGTCTTAGCCACATTCCTCATGGACATTTGCAAAAGAATCAATATGTTTCTCTTCATTCAAGAAGCTTTAATTATTATTATGTTCACAAAGGGGAGTCCCTATGGTGATGTTTTCCTCATAGTCACTCATGACATCTTCTTGATCAACTATGACTTGAGATCTTTCCTTTGGGTTCATTTTAAAGAAAGGGTAAGGTGTAAGGTCGATGGATAGGCTCATGGGTTTGAGGTGAAGGATGAGATGTGATGGGGGGTGGGATGATGAGTTGGATATGGATTATGAGGTATGATGAATGGTTCATGGATGGTTCTAGGAATGAAGGGAACCTTATTTTAACTTGAAACCTTGAGAATGGTCAACTCTTAAACAAACTCCTGTAGGGAAATAAAATTGAGTTGGGCAATGGAAGGAATATCTTCTTGATCACCTATAGCTTGAGATTTTTCCTCTTCATTTGATTCCCTCAAAATGGGATCTTTCTCAAGAAAGGGTGGGATGGAAGTTTGATGGATAAGCTCATGGGTGTGATATTTCTTAGGATGATTAGAAGGAAGAACACCTACATGAGCAAAATTTGTACCTTGCCAATAGCCTCCCTAAGGCTCTTCAGTAGTAACATACTCATTTTAAATTTATTTATCTTCCCACATATTTAGCCTATCTATTGAGCATTGAAGACACTTATTTTAGAAGTACATTTTCTCTTTGATCTCCCATTGGGTTCCTTTTATCCCTTTGAACATTTACAACATCTACATACAAATTTGGGTACCACCTCTTAACCATTCCATGAGATTATCAGGGAGCACATCATACTCATCATCCCATGTTCTCATAGTATCTTCACTAACTAGTAAATGTGGTATGGATGCTGATAAGGACTTGATATAAGATTGAAATAATAGAGGGGGAGGGTAAAGATGGGGATCGAGATCAGCTTCATCTTGTTGTATTTTAGATTTTAAGAATTCACACTTTGTCTTGTAGTATCTTTGTGTGCAATCAATGGGATTATCAAATTCCTCATGACAAGACTCATGAGGTTCCTCTTGAGGTTGATAGGCATCATGATATGGTTGGTGAGGGTTACATTGGAATTGATAAGAAAGAATTTATTGATAGGCCTCTTGATACCTTCCTCATAGGGATATCTAAAAACATGATGTCTATATGGAGAGGGAAATGGAGGACCATATGGCTACCATGGTTCATAAGGTTGATGGGCATTTTGATAGGACTGTTGAGGAGTATAAAATGTGTTATAATAAGGTTGATAAGGAGTTTCATGATATGGGTATTCATCATATCTATTTATATCAAACTCATATGTCAAATGAGATGCAAAAAATGATTAAAATATTTAATGAGACATACCTGGGCTACTTACAACCAGAAGCTTTGATTTAGAGTCACCATTGGTATTAACTTGTTTACTTCCAAAATTTGATTAAAGGAAAGACACACCAAAAACATTTCCATTATCTTGTCTCTTGGTCCCACTGAGCATGCTAGAATTGTTAGAGACTTAGATTTCACTCTAGCTAAGCAAAGGGTTATTTAGGTCCTCTACTCAAATCTAGTCCAACATGGGAATGACCCTAGGTTGTGAGTTACCTAATCTTGGGTTAGACCTCTAGGATTTTTAATAAGGTTAGCTCCTCTAATGTATCACCTAGCTCATTTCCACTAAAAACTACTAATTTATAGGGTGAAAAGGGAGAGAAAGATAACTAAAAGGGAAATCTAAGATAATGTTGGTGATGCACCAAAATTGATTACTGATCTACTATATTTGAACTTCTAAAAACACTAATAAGACAAGAAAAAGATTCAATATACAAATCCAAATGTCTATTATGCATCAATATTTCATGTATAAGTTCAACAGGTGATCAAAACCTAATGGAAGTGATGGAAATGCTTGATTCAAGGCACTAACCAGTCAATGTATCCACTTTCTATCTTTAATCAAATAATATTAAACACTAAACATGACATTCATAACAAGATAAAATAATAGCAAGATGAGATAAAATCTTGACAAGGGAGATATTTCTACCACATATGAAAATAAAAATAACATTAACACACTATACAAGAACAATGCAATCTAAAACACTCATCTTATTTATCTCAGGGGGTTACAAAGATCAATCTTAGCATAGTCTAGTCATGCCTAAGAGAGGGATCATTTTCAAGGCTTAGAGGCCTCTATTTATAGTAGAAGGGAATGAGAGAGGGGGAAGATGCATAGGAGAATGGAGAAGGATTCATCAATGATAAATAAAATAGTTGTATCAACTCCTTGAGCTCTTTATGCATTAATGCCACTAGGACTCTATTTGGCATGGAAAGGTGGAGAAATAAGCATGCATCCCATGATTTCCATAAGAAGCAATCAATAATGGCTGTATGGAATAATTATCAATATACTAAATGTGTTAATGTTACTAAAAACCTCCCAATGGCAACATTTGATGCCTAAAAATCTATTTTGGTTTAACTTTAAACTATATTTTGACCTCTAGTCAGTCTCATAACTTTGACCTTTAATTTTGATCACCAATCTTGATTTGGGTCTTTAATATTATGACACCTTCAACCTTCATCATTAGACATCGATCTAATTGGTCTAATTAAATATATGTTATTGATCTCTTTAGTCTGATTGGATGAATGCTATTGATCTCCTTCTGCTTAATCAAATGTGCATGATTGATCTACTAAGTTACTATGATCATGACACTTGTTATCCCTTCATTTGATCTCAAGATGCTCTAAATTTTTTGACTTGATGCTCGATATTAGATATTAGGTACATGATCAAATGTGCCTTAGATCTTAAAAACCCACTAACATCATCAAGTTACCACTTACCATTGGATATTTGATACATGATCAAATACACTCCATTAGATCTTTTGGACCCACTGATGTCATTAGGTTACCATTCACCATTATACCTTTGATGCACAATCAAATGTACTCCATTAGATCTTTAGGTCCACTAACATATTTAAGTTACCAATCACTATTAGATATTTAACCCATGATCAAATGTAATCCATTAGATCTTTAGGACCCACTAACATTGTTAGGTTGCTACTGGCTATTAGATATTTGACCTAATTAAACATTGATCATTGATCTTGGTCCAAGAACTTTTTATTCTTTGACCTTGCATGTTCCATAAATATTATACTCAAGCTCTTAATATCTTGACACCTTTCAAATCTTCATTTGACCATAGGATAATTTGAACCCAAATGGTTACTTGCTATATCTTTATCTTGACATTTCCATGCACGTCTTAGACTAGAGGTTCAACTTTGAGGATTTATATCTTGAGGTAGAAAAGACATCAAGATATGAAATTTTCAAAGGATGATCTAGGCATGAAATACATCATGACCATGTAATTTTTTGACTTTGGTAAAATTCCTAAGTGAATTTATCAAATGTGCAACCAAATTGACCCATTCATTCCTAAAAGATTTATTGTGATGATTTGGTTGTCTAAGATCACAAAATTCACACTTTAAGCCTACTTAAAGTGTTTCAAAATATTGAAAAAGTCATGAGGTCTTCTTGAATCCCATCTTATCCTTCTGTTGGATCATTCTTCAATCAAGACTCTACTCAGATCTCTCTAGATCTATGTAAAGTTTTGTATGTGGGCCAAATTTGGCCAATAGTTACCTAAAGTATGAACTTGTGTCCTATGAAGGAATTAGCATTGATGGATCTAATGAAGTATAATCCCCATTTTTTGAATGGCTAAACCTCAATACCTAACTATAATGGCATGGTAGAAGTACATTCTCTGTGTGTCAACTTGGTAGGTATGATAGCTTCAAATGTGAGAATGAACATATTTAAAAACATGTGGTTTGTAATATCCTATCTTGAGTATCTGATGGGCCATAGTACTCCCTAATCCTAAAAGAGTTTGGAAAACTCTTCAACCAAGATCTCTCATCTATCTAATCAAGAATTAATTATAAGATTCAAATGATCAATAATAACAAAAAAACTAAATAATACTTTTTGATGTTGATAAAATATATTTAGGAGCTCATAATCATGAAAATATTATGAAGGAATCAATAAATCCTCTCCATGGGTAATTAAGAAGTCAACATTGAATCATTCTGAAGAGATGGAAAATATAAGGTATATTACTAATAATGTATATATAATATCTCATAGAGATATAAGTAAAGAGGAAATGAAATTAATATGTAATAAATTGATTTACCTTTCTAAAAAGTTTGAGATACCATTTATTGATACCTTTTCTACCAATAAAACTATATAATTTTTTTAAGAAACAATATATATTTTCATACATATCATCATAATAATATATTCCATTTCAATTATAGTGAGAATGATTATTTTAATGAAGGAAAACTATTACATAGTGATGATGAAGTTAACTTTGATAGTTTTGACACTATAACTACTACACCTTACTAGAGGGTTGATCAACTCTATTAAATGATGACACAATTGATATCAATATTGGAATTAATGACACACCTAATAGCTTTAATTTAGGTGATTCTTTAACTCCTAAAGAATATAAAAAATATATGAAATTATAAATAAATATCAAGTTATTTTTTAATGATATTATTTTTATGTGTTTAATATGTTCACTTTTATTTTATTACATAACCCTTTTGTAAATCCTATTTCAAAGCTTATAAAGAAAAATATTAGAAATATGCTTCTTAAGATGGATTTTTTAGTCAAGGAAGAATCCAAAAAATTGATTGATTGTGGTTTTTTATACATATTGAATAATTTAATTATATTTATAACAATGTACTATTTGGGAAACCAACTGGAGTCATTAGAGTATGCACTGATTTCTAAAATATCAACAAGCCATGCCCCAAGGACAATATTACATGTTTATATTATTATTTATTTTATTAGTAGACACATGATGCTTCCATTTATGAATACATTTTTGGGTTATAATCAAAGCAAAACATAATCATAGTGGCTAACTGAGACTGATTTTACTATACATTATGGTACAATTCCTTAACTAGAAATAAAAAACACGTGTCAATTATTAAAGGGATAAAGGTCATATATTTCAACATTATATACATTATCTATTTTATAGGATTATGTAGATGTCATCTTAAGGAATTAAAATAAAATATATAATCATGTACTTTACTTTAGATAAATATTTGAAACATTAAGGTAGTACAAAGTTTGATTAAATCCAAATAAATGTATTTTTAGATTTACTTCTAGTAAAAAAATTGTTTCATAATCTATAGGAGAGACATATAATTCAATCCGATGAAAGTACACACTATTTTTTAGATTCCCCACATAAGAATCTTAAGCAATTAAAAATTTTAGAAGGAAAACTATAGTACATTAGAATAATTTTTATTCAAACTACTATTAAACCCAATTTCTATATTATTAAGAAAATATATCAAAATTAAATGAGATTATTGAAATAATTTTTTTTTTTGATGAAAATAAATCATAAGTATCCAATCATTTTTATCATTATTCCATTTATTATAGAATTTTTTTTATTGATATACATTTATACTATATAAAATGTTCTAAAAAACTCGCTTTCAAAAAATGACGATGATAACAAGGAAATATTAATTTTGTGCATCAGTAGAACTTTGGTGGGTTATGAAATAGTTTTCAATTTAATGTAAAAACACCATATATGTGGTGTTTATAACTCAAAAAATAATACATTGCATACCTAACAATGATACACATGATATCTAAAGTGGATCTATTGAAATATAGGATGCTTAAACCTTATAAATGAAAAATAATATCCAAATGGATCACGTTGATAATGAAATTTTATCTATTTTTTTTATTATAAATCATTAAATAGAAACTTATAGTATAACAGTTAGTAGAGGCTCCTTTATTAAAGTATTTTCTAAAAAATATAAATAAATTTATTGAAGGTTTTAAGTGTGTTTTACGTGCAAGATCATGACTTTATCACTCCTCAAGGATAAACTATGCCATTAACATATAGATTGTAGTTTTATTGTAATAAAAATATTGTAAAATATGAGGCACTTATCTTGGTAATTCAAAAAACACATAAATTAAAGTAAAATTTATTAAAGTATATAGTGATTCAAAACATGTGGTTAATAAAGTAAAAAATATTTATTAGATAAAATGAGACAAGGTTAATCTATATAGATATTTTGTCCAAAGTTTAATTTCCTAGTTGGATGAGTTTGAGATTGATATTATTCCTAAAAAGAATAATATGCATGCTAATGTTATGAATAGTGTTAATTATTTATTTCCTATTGATATTAATGACAACTATTCTCTATTGATCACTAATATATTATAACAACCTAATACTGAGAGAGAAAATATAGAATCTCTAGATGTATTTGTGTTAGAATGTTTCATAAAAACACTGAAACATATGCCAATTTTTTCAACTATTTATTAGAAAATATAAGTCACCCACATTTTTCAAGTAATGATAGGAAGCTGATATATAGAGAAAAAATATAATAGTCAATTATTGGATTTGTAACTTTTATAATATATTTTAATGATCAATTTTTATATGACTTTCATATGAAGAAGGTTGAATAAAATTTCAATAAATTCATGTTAGAAAATGTGGATGAAAATTTAGTCAAAAATATATGTCACAAAATTTCCTTTAATAAATTATTATTTGAATAAAACCAAACATTATTTTTATGAACATATTAATATATGTGAGAAGTACCAAATATGAATTAATATAGTTACACATGATCCTTCATAAGAAGTACAAACTATTGTGTCACTATGGAAATTTTATATATACGGTTTTGATTTATTAGTTTGATTAACAATCAATCATAAGAAGATCATATGTTCATCATTATCACAATAAAATTCTTAAAACATTGGGTAGAAGAGGTTCCCCATGTTTTAATAATAGGGGAATAAAGTTTAAGTTTTTCATAACTATTATAATCTCTAGATTTAACCTCCCTTTTACAAATATATCCTAAAATAGTTCATATTTTAAGAGAAAAATAGTCAAGATTTTTTGTGATAAGTTAAAGGTAAAATATATGTTGTCTACTCCATATTACCTATAAGTAAATGTAAAATTTTAAGCTTACACCAAGACTATTACAAATATTATTTAAAAAATAATGGATAAACATTGGCATGATTGGAATAACTAAATATGGTTTGCATTACTGGAATATATAACAAGTTTTAGAAAATATATGGGATAAAACTTATTTGTGAGGTATATATGTGGACACTTATTTTTTACCAATTTTTTGTCTAAATCAAGTATCAAATCAATTTCTAAAAAGCTATGTAATTTAAGCTTAGAAATAACCCTAAATGCCCAAATCCATCTATGTAAGGGATATATTTGCCCAAAATGGTGGTGAGCCTTATTTATTTGGGGTATTGCCCTATATGCACAAATAAAGTAGCTTGGATTCAATCCTAGTCAAATTGTGACCGAACAAATTGACATTTTTAGCCTAAGTATCTATAAATGCAAAAAATTTAAAATAATTCATAAAATACAAAAACCCTAAGAAAAATTCATTAAATTTTTTTTTTAATTATCTTGATTAAGTAAAAATTACAAGTTGAATTAGAGAATTACATTTATATAAAAAAGGATTTTTTCAATAAACATGAGGTCAAAATCAAGGGAGCTAATAAAATGTTTTATCAATTCCTAAATTTAAATAAAGGGTGAGTCACAACCTCATTAATATATTATATGAGTTGTCATGCCTCATTAATATTTAAAAATGAGTTTTCAAGCCTTCATGATTACTTTGACCCAACTAGGGTTAACCTAACTCAACCTATGTTATTTTAGACTCAATAAAAGTTAGAACTAAATCTAACCTACCTAGGGTTAGAGTTAGTTTGGAGACCTACAAATACAAGTGCCCTCACTCTACCCAAAAAAGATTTTGTGAGTAAGGTTATCTAAAGGAATGCCTTCAAGAAGCCATCAAAATAATGTTTTAATGACAAATTTATATCAATGATTTACACCAAGCCAAAACAAGTGAAGCAAAGCCACAAGTGGACATTAGAGACATGCTACCAAAATGGAGAAGCATTGATCAAAGTCTCTAATTACATATACCGAGAAAGAACATATACTATGCCAACAAGTTGACACTAATCTCAACAAGGGAGGTAAAATTGTTGTGTTTTTTTATCTCTTATTTGTGGTTTTGTCCATTATGCTATGTTTCCCTAGTTATTAGGAAAGAGTTTTTAGTTTCATCACATTATTATACTTAGATTTTTACTTGATTCAATAATAAGGAAATAATCAATATTTTTTTTCTCTTTGGAATCTTAAGATACATAATGGCACGTTTTGTGGGATCACACATCCCATATGGACCAAATAAATGATGTGGAACCTTTAAAATTCATAAAAAGAGCATTTAAATATTCAAGTTTAGAGTTTTATGCTTAAAAATATCATCATTCTATTTTGTTTATAATTAGTAACTTCAACCTATATAATGATAACTTCACCTTTTCCATCACCTATTTGTGATATTTATTTTGTAGAATCGGTGAGTTTATATTAGTGAATTTGCCTTGTATAACAATGACATCAATAAATAGAAATACTGACATAGACCCTACTAATTGGTGACATTGATAGGTATATTTTCACTTGATTTTGATAAATTTGCTTAATTTTAACTTGTAATTAGTGAATTCACTTGGACTAGTTAGTTCCTTTATCACTATCTAATGGTGAATTTACTCGGAGTCTATTTATTTCTATTTGTTCACAGAGAAAATAATGAAATCACTGGAATCAAAGGCTTCACTCTATTGCATAGTCAAAGAATTCACCCTGTGTAAATAGAAACTAGAGAGATAAAAATGGAATGTTGTTTGTTCATTTGCATTTTTTCCTAAAGGTAATATAACCACCTAATTTTTTTTCAAGAACCCAACTAGATAAAGAGAGGCCTAAACACTTCTAAGTCTCATGCACACTTTTATTTTAGTGTTTAAAATTAACCTAACAAAAATTGTATGTTTGCATTTAAATTTTTAAAGAGAAAATAAGGATAAGGGGAAAAAATGTCATTTACCTTTTGTTTGAGTCATTAAAATGAACATTCACTTTAGCTTAGATCTCTTAAGAGCATTTTCTTTTTCTCTTGTTCTTTGTTTATTAGTAATTTTTTGAGGTATGTTCCTATTGGTATGTTGATATATTTATGTTTTCATTGATGTAAAAGGTAATTGAGTATCATTTAAGTCCCATATATGTTCTTATGATGTTTTATGGTGTGTATTCATGATGTCTTAAGCATGGTCTAGTAGGTTCTTAAGTTCTGCATAAGGTCTTGGTAGAATGTTGTGATGTGATAAGATTATGAGAAGATGTGTGGCAGTAGTTGAGCATGGAATGAGTTTTTTTGGCATAATAATGTGTTCTATAGTGAATTTATAGTGGTAGGAAGATCTAAAAATGGTATGGTTTCTAGTAGGTCTATGTGAATGGACTTGTTCTTGAGCATGAACATAGCTTGTAGAGGCATGATAGTGATGATATGGATATGTATGAGCTTGAAGTTGTGAAATGAAGTATGAGAGAATGGTAAAAGAATATATGAAATGAGTATTAGGTTTTTTTAGTAGTGAAAGAGGGTTCAAGGTGTTTTCAAGGTCTAAGTATGGCTTATATGTATACGCCTAATGTGCAAAGAGACATAGTATGACCTAATGAGGGGTCAAAGTTAGTTTACAAGGTGATAAATCTCATGTGATATTTAAAAAATTTGTGATAGGTTTTTTCAATATTGATAATTATTTTTAATGTCTTAAGTTAAAGGATAAAGCATGACAAGTTGGTATTTAGGTCTTTCAATTGCTAGAAGGAAGAGTTGTAGACCCAAGAAGGACTTTCTCATGCTTGTTGGGATGTGTGACTATTTTATGGGTATTTGATATATTAGGGAGAGATGTAAAAGGTTAATAAATTATTTTCCAAGAATTAGGAGTTGGTTTTAAGGGCAAAGTTTTATGAACAAATGTTAAGAATAGAAATCAGTCTAAAACCCTCATAAAACCCTTATAGTGATATGTTGATGAAGATTTTATTTTTGATTGATAAAAATGGATTGGTAAGGATATTTTTATGATTGTATCATGTATAATAATATTTCAATTACCTCTAAGTGGAATTGAGTGTTCAAATGAGTGAGTGAAAGCTATAAGAAAACCCTTATTTCTTAGCAATTTAATATAACAGGTAGGGTTGACCAAGTTAAAGAATGCAAATCATTGGAGGAAAATGTTTGAGACTTTTTATTCATTCACATGATGATTTTTGAGTAGGTAAATAAATTAAAAATTTCTAAGCCAGTCATAGAAGATGACCTATCACTAAAAAGGCCTAATAGTGAAGACAATGAGGAAAACCAAACATGAGTGAGAATAAGATCAACAATGAGTTACAATGGATTAGGATGGAATTAAATTGAATGGGATTTATTTTAAATAAATATATCACATTCCCCATTGAATATAATTTTTGGTGATGCTCATAAAAAAGAAAAAAGTTATTCACAAGATGATCTGTCTAAGTGAGTTAAGACTGGGTGTAGTAAGGTTTTGTAATGGGTCTACAAGTTAAATTTTTGCGATAAGACCATGATTTTTTTGTATATAAGAGTGATATAGAGGCATCATAGGATAAAAAATGTATTTAAATAATTATTTAAAGTGTCTATATAGGTGTTTTAATGCATGTTCACCATGACTGCTTCACAAAATAGATTGGTAGTTATGGGTATGCAATATGAAGTGAAATATATCCTATGAACTTTAAATTGTTTTTTATATGCATATAAAATATAAATTTTTTATATAAGGTGGAAATTTAGTTTAAATATTTATAATATGGAAGCCAAAAAGGCTTGTCTGGTTGAATAAGAACTGTGAAAGAGAAGGATAAAAAATTGGTCTACAAGACCAATGGTTGACACTAGATATTATGATATATATATCAAAGGATTTTATAGAGGTCATGAAGAAACTATGAATTTAAATTATATTTCTTGTAATTATCCTTATAGGATCTAAATATAAAATTATTCATGACTGTGTTTTTGGAGTTACAGGTAGTTTTTTTGTGTGTGAGTGAGTTTGATATTCCTATATCATTTTGACTAGTTTGGAAGTATAACAAGAATTTGATGATTTTTTATAAATTCCATAGGATTTTATACATGATTTTGGAGTGTTATAAAGTGATTTTGTATATGTTTATGGTTAAAGGTTCTTGATTGTGTTTTGGAGCTTTCTAGCAAATCAAAGTAAGCCTTTTATAGAGATGTTTATGAGTGTTTAGAGTTTGATAGAATATGTCTAATGGATTTTATGATGATATTTAGTTCATTTATTTTATATAAATATGTGGATTTTACCTTGAAGGTATTTATACAATTTGTTTGAGATTCATCTTTACAGACATTATTATTGGGGTAATTAGGCCTAATAGGTCTTTAAGGCCTAATGGAGTTTTCATGAGGTAAGCGAAGGATGTGTGACTTATTGATAATGGAAGAAGTTATTAGAGGTTTGAATTTTAGTTTTTTAAAGGATTTAAGAATTTGGTTAATGCCATCTGGGCCATAGTGGTCCAAATTATTCCATGGAAAAAGACAGTCTATAATAGGCTAAACTATATCCTATGAACTTTAAATTGTTTTTTATATGCATATAAAATATAAATTTTTTATATAAGGTGGAAATTTAGTTTAAATATTTTTAATATGGAAGCCAAAAAGGCTTGTCTGGTTGAATAAGAACTGTGAAAGAGAAGGATAAAAAATTGGTCTACAAGACCAATGATTGACACTAGATATTATGATATATATATCAAAGGATTTTATAGAGGTCATGAAGAAACTATGAATTTAAATTATATGTCTTGTAATTATCCTTATAGGATCTAAATATAAAATTCTTCATGACTGTGTTTTTGGAGTTACAGGTAGTTTTTTTGTGTGTGAGTGAGTTTAATATTCCTATATCATTTTGACTAGTTTGGAAGTATAACAAGAATTTGATGATTTTTTATAAATTCCATAGGATTTTATACATGATTTTGGAGTGTTATAAAGTGATTTTGTATATGTTTATGGTTAAAGGTTCTTGATTGTGTTTTGGAGCTTTCTAGCAGATCAAAGTAAGCCTTTTATAGAGATGTTTATGAGTGTTTAGAGTTTGATAGAATATGTCTAATGGATTTTATGATGATATTTAGTTCATTTATTTTATATAAATATGTGTATTTTACCTTGAAGGTATTTATATAATTTGTTTGAGATTCATCTTTACAGACATTATTATTGAGGTAATTAGGCCTAATAGGTCTTTAAGGCCTAATGGAGTTTTCATGAGGTAAGCTAAGGATGTGTGACTTATTGATAATGGAAGAAGTTATTAGAGGTTTGAATTTTAGTTTTTTAAAGGCTTTAAGAATTTGGTTAAGGCCATCTGGGCCATAGTGGTCCAAATTATTCCATGGAAAAAGATAGACCTAATGCATTAGTTCTCTAAGTAGGCCTACAAGAAGAATGAGGTCTGAATGAGTTTGGCTGAACTAATGGAAATCCTAATTTGATTTATTATTATGTTTAAAATATTATAATATATATTTTGGGTCTGAGCCTAATGGATTAAAGTATTGGCTGACCAAAAGTGTGAGTGTTGTATTGATTGGTATGATTACAAGGCAAAATATGCCTATTTGGGATAGTTAAAAAATGTTAGAGCAAGCAAAGAAAAGAGCTCTTCAAGGAGAAGAATTAGGTCATTTAGACCATCAAAGGGGAGTATAGGATTAGTAATTAATATAAAATAGAAGTTTTTAATATTAACATCAAGGTCATATGACCTAATCAACTCATATGAGAGTTGTTTGAGCAAAGTAGAAGAAGGGCATATTTGCTTGCTTGAAGAGGCAATTTGAGAGTGTTGAAGGAGTGATCTTGTGATGATTGAGAGACCATAAAATTTGAATTATATATGTGTATTTGATGCATGATAGTGGATAAAGTAGATAGAGATATGAAGAAGAGGTCACCATCTATTGATTGAGCAACAAGGTGATGTGAAGGTGATCAAGTTTATCTTGGCTATGTTGGTGCTTCATCAAGAAGGAGTGGGATCTCCCTTATATTTTGGATCTTTTAGAAGTGTATTTGAAGTGTCTACATTGGTGTTGAGTCACTTAGGGGGTGGGTTCCTCCTTATAGGTTAGAAATTTCCAAAGGACTAATTGAGTTGGTGCTTGAATAGTGAGGGGTTGGTGCCTCACTAAATCTTGATCCATTTCTTATAGGACTATAGTCCAAATGGTGTGTCAATGGGTTTTATCCACCATTATGATTTCCCATATAACTCTTGTGTTTATGTGTTATATTCCTACTTCATACTTATTTTAATGGTTGATTATGCATTACTATATCTATATATTAGTTTGAATGATTCATAAATGATATATGGAATTGAAAGAAAAATGTATACACTAATTCACCCCCCTTAGTGGTTGTGCTTCGGAAAATTGGTATCAGAGTAGGTTCTTTAGAGGAGGCTTGATAACTTGAAGGTGATCTTAGAAGCACAATATGGCTAACCTTTTTGAAGGTTATGGTTGAGGTTTGCATAGAGGACTGCATGATGTTACTAGAAAGATTGACTAAGAATAAGGATTATATTGAAGCCAAGTCAAAAATCAAACCTAAGGACTTTAAAGTCATGTTGAAAGGTACAAGCCCAAATGTGCTTGATTAATGTTATGTTAAGGTCCTAATATGGATGCATAAGGTCAAGGCATCAAGGTGTTTTGTAGATCCTTATTTTAGGCCTTTTAAGAAGGTATGTGTAGGAATCTTGGTGAAGCATTCAAGCACAGGCTCATGAGAGTTGTTGATTGGTCTATAATACCAATGATATTCTTGGTAGAGGTATTGTCCATAAGATTCAAGGACTAGAGATGATTTAAAGAGTATTTTTGACCTTATGTTTCCATGAAAATGCTATGAAGTGATCTAAGCCATGACATATGATCATGTGATCTATATCAAATATGAAACATCATGAAGAGATCTAAAAGTAAGTCATAAGTATCTATAAAGGAAGAGGTTTGCAAGTGAATAATAATGTTGATCATCAAGATAGAGGAGTTGAGTTGAGTCTATGAAGATGTCATATATGAGCAAAGGTATTTTAGATGCCTAATTATGTTGATGAGGCCATGATCAAATGATACATATTTGAGGAAGGGTAGAGAAAAGAGATGAGAAGATGACTGAATGCTTTAGGTCTTTAATAGGCCTAAGAAGAGAAGGTGGTTGACTATGTAATATTGTGAAATTTTCCTATATGCATAGTGATTTTGGGTTGAATTTTTTGAGTGTTCTTATGAGGATATCAAGTATAAGAGCAAAGGGGGAGCTTGATATATGTTCACTTTGTTCATTTCAATTTTTTTAATATCTGAAGATGCATATGAGTTTATAAAGATCTAATAAGGTGACTATACCTTAAGGGCATGATCAATGAGATAATGGGAAGATATTTTGAAGGTATTCTTGAAATTATTAGAGGTATTTCAAGGTGGTCTACATGGTTAGCTAATATTGCTTAAAGAAGATCACATAGGTCTAATTTTGAAAAGCACCATGAAACCATTATAAGCTAGTGAGTGTAAGGTGTCTACAATGGAGAATGAGGTCTCATAGACCTATCTGGTAGTTTACCATGTAGAAGTTGTTCTGAGCTAGTCTGATACATGATGGCTTATGAAATATAAAAGGGATGGACTGTTGCATTAATAATCCTTTGATATGACATATAGATAATGAATATATTTATGTATATATGACTAATATTGTTATTTAGAACATTGATATTGTATATATATAATCCTAATGTGTATAGGTATCTATAAGATCTAATTAAAGATGGTTCTAAGATGATGCATTATCAAAGGAGTTCCTCCTTTAGGTGTTACCATATTTCAAGCAAAAAGATTAAGGTTCATATATATGAAGGCATATGATGGTTTGGGAAATATTTAAAGGAGAGCATGGTCTTAGTGGGATATTTTAAACTCTATGGTTAAGAATTTGTCTACTTCAATAGATATGAGCCTAAGGTGTGTTGAGCTTCTATTTAGATTGATCAAAGGAAGACTAATCTTGTTTGGAGAGAAAAGGTGTATTTTCAGATGTTCTAGGTCCAAAGATTAGTAGTATCCATTTTTCATTAATGTCAAATGGGTATAAACACTTTATTGGGAGAAATATCACTTGGGGGGATATCCATCTTGGAGAGATAAGAATGATCTACCTTGTTAGAGTGTTTGCCATCAATGACAAAGGGGGAGATTATTGAGGTATGTTGAGACATTGATTTCAAAGGTAATTGAGTATTATTGATATTATAAATATGTTCTTATGATTCTTCATGATGTGTATTCATGATCTCTTAAGCACAGTCTAGTATGTTTTTGAGTTATGCATAAGGTCTTGGTACAATGTTGTGATGTGACAAGCTTATGAGAAAATGTGTGGTAGTAGTTGAGCATGGAGTGAGGTTTTTTAGAATAATAATGTGTTTTATATTACATATATATTGGAAATAATATCTCAAAGAGGTATGGTGTCTAGTAGGTCTGTGTGAATGAACTTGTTCTTGAGCATGAACATAGATTGTAGAGGCATGACAATGATGATATGGGTATGTATGAGCTTGAATTTTTGAAATCCAATATGTGAGCATGGTAAAAGGATACATGACATGATTATGAGGTTTTGTGATAAATTTAATAGGTTTCAAGGTGTTTTCAAGGTCTAAGTATGGCTTATATGTATAAGCCTAGTATGGAAAGAGATCTAGTATGGCCTAATGAAGGGTCAAAGTCAATTTCCAAGGTGATAGTGCTCATTTGAGATTTACCATAGGTGTGATAGTTTTTTTCAAGAGTGCTCATGAATTTTAAGGTCTTGAGTCAAAGAATAAAACATGAAAAGTTGGTCTTTAGGTCTCTTAAGTGCTAGAAGGAAGAGTTGTAGACTTGAGAAGGACTTTCTCATGTTTTTTGGCATGTGTGAATATTGAATGGGAATATGACATCTTAGGGAGAGATGGTAAAGGGTCCTAATTTTTTTTTCCAATAATTATGAGTTGGTTTCAAGGGAAGAGTCTTATGAACAAATTTTAAGACTAGAAACTGGTCGAAAATCCTCATAAAACCCTTATAGTGACCTGATGGTGAATATTTTTTTTGAGTGCCCAAAATGGATTGGTAAGGATATTTTAATTATTAGAGAGTGTATATTAATATTATAGTTACCTATAGGTGGAATTAATTGTTTATATGAGTGAGTGAAAGATACAAAAAACCATTGTTTCTCAGAAATTTGATATAGTAGTCACGGTTGACCAAGTCAAAGAATGAAAATCATTGGAGGAAAATGTTTGAGACATGTAATTCATGACCATTATGATTTATAATCAGGTTAAATAATTAAAAATTTCCAAACCAGTCATAGAAGATAACCTGTCGCTAAAAAGGCCTAATAGTGAAGACAATGAGAAAAACCAAGCAGGAGTGAGAATGAGATTAGGGATGAGTTTTATTGGATTAGGAATGGATTAAATTAAATGGGGTTTAAATTAAATACTTATATACAATCAAAAACTTGATCACAAGATGATTTATCTGAGTGAGTTAAGATTGTGTGTAGTAAGGTTTTGTAATGGGTATGTAAGTTGAATTATTAAAATAATACCATGATGTTTCTGTATCTAATATTAATATAGAGTTATAATATTATCACATGCATGTTTTAATATTTCTTAAAAGTGTCTATATAGGTGTTGGAATGCATGTTCACCATGACTAGTTCATAAGAAAGATTGATTGTTATGGGTGTGCAAGATGAAGTCAAGAGTTTGAGACTCTAAATAGGAGTCAATGTATCCAATTAACTTTAAATTTTTGTTTTATATGTATATTACCTATAAATTCTTGATATAAGGTGGAAATTTAGTTTAAATAGTTGTATTATTGAAGCCAAAAAGGCTTGTTTGGCTGAGCAAAAAATATGAAAGAGGACAAGAAATTGGTCTACAAGACCAATGGTTGACACTAGATCTTATGATCTATCTATTAGAGGATATTATATATGTCATAAAGAAACTATGAATTTTATGGATCTTCATAGTTTCTTTATGACATATATAATATCCTCTAATAGATAGATCATAAGACAAAGATAACATTCTTCATGATTGTGTTTTTGGAGCTATAGGCAGTTTTTCTATGTGTGAGTGAGTTAGATATTCCTATATCATTTTGAATAGTTTGGAAGTATACCAATCATGTGATGATGTTGTATATAGGACATAATATATTATACATGAATATATATTTTTATAAAGTTATTTTATATATGTTGGTAGTCAAAGGTTCTTTACTATGTTTTAGAGCTTTCTGGTAGATTAGAGTAAGTCTTTTGTACAGATGTTTATGAGTGTTTAGATCCTGATAGAAGATGTATAATGGATTTGATGGTGATTTTAAGGTAATTAAGTTTTAATAAATATTTTTATTGTAACTTTAAGGTTTTTATACTAGTTTTTTAATCTTCATCTTTGCAAACATTATTATTGGGGTAAGTAGGCCTAAGAGGTTTTTAAGGCCCAATGGAGTTCTCACGAGGTAAGCAAAGGATGTGTGACTTATTAAGAAATGAAGGAAGTTATTAGAGGTTTAAATTTAAGTGTTTAAAAGTCTTAAGGTATTTTGAGATCCATCTAGGCCATAGTGGTCCAAGTTGTTCTGTGGAAGAAGATATACTTAATGCATTACATCTCTAAGTAGGCCTAGAAGAAGAATGAGGTCTAAATGAGTTTGGACGACCTAATGGTGAGCCTAATTTGATTGATTATTATTTTTAATATATTATAATATATATTTTGGGTCTGAAAATAATGTATTTATGTATTATATAACCAAGAGTGTGAGTGTTCTAATGATTGGTATAAGGCATAATAAGCCTATTTGGGCTAGTTATGAAATGTTAGAGCAAGAAAAGAAAAGAGATATTTGAGAATTAGGTCATCTAGAGAATAAAATGGGAGAATAGGATCAGTAATGAATACAAAATATAAGTTTTGAATATAAATAGTAAGGTCATATTACATAATCAAGCCATATGAATGTTGTTTGAGTGAAGTAGAATGACAGACTTGTTTGTTTGAAGAGGTAGTTTGAGAGTGTTGAAGGAGTGATATAGTGATGATTGAGATAAAATTATTGTTTCATAAGATATGTTTTCCTAATGTATGATAGTGGATAGAGAAGGTAGAGATATGAATAAGAGGTTACCATATGTTGATTGAGAAATAAGGTGTTGTGAAGGTGATCAAGTTTGTTTTCACTGAGTTGGTGCTTAGTCAAAAAGTAGTGGGAATTGCCTTGGAAGTTGGAACTTGAATAAGTGTCCTTAAAGTGTATGAGTTGGTGTTGAGCCACTTATGGGGTGTGTGCCTCCTTGTAGGTTAGATCTTGATAAAGGACTAGTTAAGTTGGTGCTTGACTAGTGAGGGGTTGGTGTTCCTTATGGGGTTGATGCCTCACTAAATCTTGACCATTGATTATAGGAATATATTAAAATTGGTGTGTTAGTGGGTTTTATCCAAAATTATGGTTTCCAACATAGCTCTTGTGTTCATGTGTTATGTTCTTGCTTCATACTTATTTGAATGGTTAATTATGCATTTTTATATCTCTATATTAGTTTGAATGATTCATGAATGATATATGGAATTGAAAGAAAAGTTTGTACACTATTTCACCCCCCTCTCAATGGTTGTGCTTCCAACACTAGTTTCAAATTTCTTAGATTAAATTCTTATTTGTGTCAAACCAATTTTTTTGTGTATATGTTCTCCCCTATCCCCTATAGGGAACTCAGGTGATTAAAAGCATTTTATTTATTGATTTGTTTGTTTATCCTAGAATAGAATAAATTTGATGTATGATCTTCCCAAGATTTAGTTTTGGGTGACTAAAAAAATGACCTATAAATTTATTCCTATTTTCATTTGTTTATTTTCTTATATTGGCTTGTGAGTGGGAATTCATTGCCTCCTCACAAGTTATTTAGGGGTGAGTTAACTTTGGGTTTCATCTCTTAGAATCGTAATAACCACAATCCATGGTGGGGTATATAAATTTGGAATGTGATAATGAGATTTAATAGTGGATAAGTGGTTAGCCTATCAATCCTAACAAAAACTTGAATGAGTTCATGCTAAACATCATACTTCACTAAGTAGTACATGATTGAAGTTATGTAAAGGATTAGACATTTTCATAGTAAGTTAGTTAGTTTGAATCTAATTGACATGATTTTACCTTGTGTTAGATACACTTGGGACCATTTAATTAATTTAAAAACTTATAGATTTTAGTCAACCCCACTTTATTGTCTAATGTCTTACCAAATGCCGAGTGTTTTTCACTCTAATTTGATGCCATGTACCAGTGATTGAGGGATAAAGGGGGCCTTAAAAACTCTACATACACTTATTAATTAATTTTTGGATTAATAATTAGTTCCTTTTCAAAATTAGTATATCAATGGAATCTTTGGCAGAAGTTACACACACCTTATCAATTTCATGGATAGGATGTGTACTTAATGTTATTTATATATATTTTCATTTACATGTGTGTTTGGGTCTAAAATTGTTTTACTTTTTGTCAAAATGAAGTGATTCAAAACCATCATGTATTATCATACCACTTTGACCTAATAGGTGTTACTCTACCCATTTTATTTACACATGGGCCTTAGGTTTTATTCTCAAAACCATCTTTGTTTACCACTTATTTAATGGGGTGTTGTTATGCTAACCATTTTGTTTAAAACATTTGCCTTCAATTTTTAGTCCAAAACTATTTTCATACCATTTATTATAAGGATCATTTTTATTCTACTCAAATTGTTCCAAAACACTTGTCTCTTTTGAAACCAAGTTCCAAAACCATTCATACCTTTTTTTCAAATGTGTGGTTACACTACATGTTTTTGTCTAGTTTATTTGCCTTAGAAGATATGAATCTTTTGTATTAAATTAGAAATTAAATATTTTGAAGTTCAAATACTAAACCATTCAATTATTCTCCAAATCCTCATCTAATTTAGGCTTAGGTTGTTTATGTATTATGTTTGGATTGTGATACTTAGATTAATTTCTTATTTGATCTAAATACCCCTTACCTAGACTTAGTAGTTGTTGATTGTAATGTGCCTTATTTTAATGTCCTTTGTGTTGAGTTTTTATTAGCATGTGCCTTTTTAAGAGTTTATTGTTCTCATTTCTAAATGTCCTAGTTTCATTTCCAAAGAGTCTTTTGTGAGCTAATTACTAAGTTTATCTAAGATAGTTACCTTAAACTTAGATTATTTATGATCCATTTAATGAGTTTAACCAAGCCAATTACCATAGATTTAGATTGAGTTTTTTATTTTTTTTAAATTGACCTTTGTTTTTGAATCTATAATTTTTTCCACAATAATGATTATAACTACCTTTGGGAAAATTATTTTTATCCTTTTGACCTAGTTCATGATTATTCTACCTTGTCTAGATACCTTTTAAACTAATTATAACTACCTTTGGGAAAATTAGTAACTTTTTTAGACTGGTTTTGATTTTTGTTTCACCTCTACCATTAATTATAATTTCCTTTAGGCAAATTAGTACTTTTGTTAGACTGGTTTCATGTTTTTATTCTACCCTTTGCCATTAGACATAGATTAGTTGTTTTACCCATTGGGCCCCTTTTACATATCCAAAGGTTATTTGTTTCATACCTTAGTTGTTTTCCATTTTATACCCTTATTTTTTAAGATACCTAATCATATATCTAAACATTCCTCATTATACATGTAATGGGACTATGTACAATCCATACTATGATAAATTTGTTACTAGTTACCCCTTCATTCAAGAATCATATGGTGATGATATATCATATGAGATGGATCCATATCCTTCTTATAATATTCCATATGATAAACAAGGGCAAGAACCACTAGCGTAGTACTTGGTGAGTACACCATCCTATCTAATCCAAGATCAAGAACAAAAGATATAGTACCTTTCTCAAATGATGCCTATTATATAATAAAGCCAATAACAAGATCCCTACTATGTAACAACATTGACATAGACAAATTATGATATATACTTATTTGATCATCATTTTCTATAAATAAAGATGAAATTATAATTAGGGAAATATAAGTAGGAGCTAAATTCTCACCAAACTTCCCACACAAAAGTCTATCTAGTTTGATTATAACACCTAGTAACATTATTTGTAATAAACAATTTGAACATGAGCCAACTATTTATAGTTAAGATTTAGTACACATACCTCAACAGATCCAAAGTGACTTTATAATAGGGAAATCTCCTATGGAAAATCAATTATAATAGGTAAAATAAGAGTATAAAAATTATCGTAACCTATCTAGAAATTTTAACGCCATGGCTATTTTAAACACTCCACTTGTCAAATTATCTCCTTCTATAGGGACATAAATAGATTCCCCAGGTTATGAAAATAAAAACATAGACCCCTTTATCCAAAAAAAACTAATTAGAGACATGTATAATGTCCCAATCATGATAAAATAAACTACCTCTGAAATGAAATACCTCACTCAAAATGTAGTGGATAACATGCAAGTGTATTCCAATTTAAACTAAATTGGGTCTAATATAATGTTGAGTAATACACAATATATTCCTCCAACCAATACCAAAAGTGGTTTGAAACAATAAGGGATATGTAAAATTGGTTAAATCAACCTCCAATCCTAAAAAATTTTCTTCTTAAAGTGTGTAATAGGGGGAAATTAGCTAAAACATTTGACCAACATATTGCCTCAACAAGTGCAAAACACTACACCACATCAACAGATGGAAATACATATTTTTCCATAACAAACACAAACAAATATACCTAAAAGATCATAAACATTTACTAATCCACAATGTGTTTCTATTTCTCAAAAAGTGCTAGTTGGCCAACAATAACAAATGCCAAACCCTCAACAAGTACCCAATCAACAACATGTGTTTAACCAATAAGAAGGTTCTAATATACAACATATACTAGGTGCTGGGAAGTAGTTATATTTCACCTAATGGGTATTGCACATACTATAAGGACCTAATTTACAATACGTTAAGTAATAGTATTTTATCCAACACCATGTTACCTTTATATAATAGGGTTTGATGAGTAAAATATAAGTTTCTGTCCAAATATAATATTACCTTCATATTCCCCTTAGCCAAATTCTATTACCACAACCAAAATTTACTAACCAAGGCTATGTATTCAATCATAGATATAATTTTTACCAAAAACAACATAGTATATACCAATAGTATAATCCTAATGCATATATATGTATACCTAGTCATCCAACTAATCTAATTTTTGTTTACCTAGTATGCTATTCCTTCATACCCTAGTTAAGGTAATCAAACTTTGAATGTAAAAAATCAATAGAAATAGACCATGCAGTCCAATTCTCTTTCCCAATATTTTCAAAAAATTAAGGATGAAATTCAAGTTATTCAAACTAGATGAAATATGCTCATATCCATTCAATATGGATTATTTACAAATGCCATTTACTCTAGGTTATGAGCCACCTAAAATTGACAAATATAAGGGCAAAGGTGACCCCAAATATCATCTAAAATAATTATTTGTTTCTTTTCAGCCAGTGTCATACATTGACATATATTTGATTATCCTCTTTGTAATAAGTCTAGCTAGACAAGCCTTAGAATGGCTTCTAAAATTGCCAAAGAATTATGTACCTAACTTTGATAATATTTCTGATAAGTTTGTATAACATTTATCATATAATATATAATAAAATATTATGGTTATGGACTTGGGCCAAAAAAATGGTGAAATATTTGTTGCTTACCTACAATGATGGAGAACACTTGTGAGCTGGTTCACTCATAATTTGATAGACAAGCAATTGGATACAATATTTACTAGGAGTGTACACATGTAAATATATTATCATATCAATATGAAATGTGATCATACATTCAAATATGTTATTGATAAAAGGATACATATTAACAAAGGGATCATCAAGCTATATTCTTCTAACTAGAGTTAAAACCAACATTGAGGTCAGCATAACAAAAAATAAATCCATAAGCAAAATCAAAACCCTATCCAAATAATAGCTTAAACATTAGCTTAGGATAATAATAATGAAATAACAAAAGCTTACAAACATAACAAGAATGTTATTGGTAATAGGGTCACTGAATCATGTCATATACAAATAGTGTACACATCAGTTGTCTATTTATCTCTACCCATTCAAAAATCATCACCTCCATTCATTTAGCCAAGATCTCCATAAAACCAATAGCCATAAAATCAATCCCAATTTCAAGCCCCTCCTCCAAGGAAAAGACCCCCCATTTCCAAATAATTCAGTGACCTTAGGAATCCTATTGAGTTTATATTCCAAAAATTGGTTCAGGAAAATATGATTAGTTGGCCAATACTGAAGCCATTTATTGAAGGAATTACTTTTTGTAATTGGTATAAATAACATGAATTTTGTGATTACCATCATGTCCAGGGACATTATATATGCTAATGTATTTAGCTAAGGCATATGATTGAGAATATGCTAGATAATGGAGAGATATAATGAGATACCCATGATACTATGACTAATCATAACTTGAGAATCTATCGAAATCCATTTACTCAATAAAACCATAACAAAAAATAACATCAAAAACATTAATAATAATGAAAGATAACTCCATCATATAATCAATAGTAACACCATCAACCATAACAATAATAACTAAATGGTCATAACCAAGGGAAAACTGACCAAACCAACCAAGGAGGCTATCATTCCATCACATATACTTAAAAAAATGTTGTCTAACATGTCTCAGGTGGTCATATTTATACAATTAGCATTAACCACTGACCAAATACCAATAGACCAATACCCTCACCTAATAATTCCTATAAACCTAATAATGCCTACCAACCTCCTTATGAAGGTAATCTTTCTTTAGATTGTGTTAGTATACAAGATCAAAACTACCCAATAGTTACCATTCCATGCCCTATTATCATTCTAACCAATTACCAATACCCTATACCTAATTTATATTATATAATAATAAATTGATACGCCAATATTACCATCAAAGGACCACAACCAAATACCAAAAATTAGCCTATTCAAATCTCCATCCCTATAAAAAATAATCCAATTACCAAAACTAAAGGAAAGACCTATGAAATTATGCAACAAATACAAAAACCACCTATGTAAATATCCATCATGGATTTATTGTAGACATCTAACATCTATAAAGATATACTGAATGAGTACTTGAGCCAATCCATCATACTTGACAACATGCCAAATAAATTTCAAGCCATGTTAGGAAATTTGACCCCTAGCCAACAAATTAATTTTTACCAAAGTGACATGTCATCTGTGGGCCCATTGAATAATAACCCATTGTACATCAAGGTCAATATAAAAAAAATAAATTTAAATGCATACTTTTAGACAATGGTTCAGGCCTAAACATCATGTCTCTAAAATTGGTAAATCATATCAGATACACAATGATCAACCTTTAACCATATAATATTATCATCAAGGCATATGATAATAATGAATGGGAATCTCAAGGTACTATCAACTTGTTAGTGTTCATTGGACCTTTGATCCATGACACTCTATGCCATGTTTTGGACCTAGAAATATCATATAATTTACTCTTGGTTCAACCTTGTGTCCATGAAATTAGGGACATACCTTTCACACTATATCAATGTATTAAATTTCCCCATTCAAGGATGGAAGTTACTATAATATCTAATCTCCATCCTTATTAGTATTGTAAACATCATGAGGCTGAGTATAAGAGCTATAATTATCATTCTAACCTAAATCATATGCCCAAATCTCATGGAGGATGATCTAAGAAAGCAAAAACCATTAAATCAAGACCAAAATCTAATTACATAGACCCTAACAATCTATCCTCTACCTCATTTTCACCACCACCACACATTTATAGTCACTTTTATATATTTGACAAAGGTATATGATAATACAATACCCATGATTCATTCACATTTCCAAGTTTTAGTAGAAACCAAAACCCTATGGGAAACCCAAATATAGGACTAATCACATGGAGTGGTAGAGCAAGGGAAAATATCATCTTACCAAACCCATTATTTTTGAACTAGCCTCTAGCCTAGAATATGACCCCTTAGTCGAAGATGATTCATCCTTTTATACTGATGATTTAGTTGATTGTTACCAAAGCACAAAGTATCTTATCCCTAACCAAATTATGGATAACATAGATTATGAAGGCATAGCCCTTGGGATACATCATCAAGGAATGATTGATTTAGTTTCAATGACAAATTATAATTAAACCCATGGTATTAGATTTAAACCACCTAGTAGTGACCCCACATACCTTATTTAAGTTCCTACACAATCGACTAGTGAAGATGATGTCAATAATAATGTAGGGTCTGATTATAGCATATATATAACCTTGCCAACATATGTTTGTTTAACCTTTATATCATTTTTACCATTAAACCTATTTATCACCCTTCACCACTTATCCCTTATCACCCATAATTGATAAACTAGGACCAACAAGAGTCGATAATGCCATTAGATGAGTTTAAGAATGATGAGGCCATATTCAATTTTTTGGGTTTGAGGGATCATATCCATCTAGGATATCACAAGTAAGTATTTTCTATCAGAATGAATCCTGCTACATATTTTAGAGTGTGGGTGAACTTCCTTGGCCAAAAACAAAATCAAAATCAAACATTAATGTTTAAAAGTGAAAACCTCTTTGAGGAACCTTTAGACTAGGGTAAAAGTAAATAAAAAATACAAGTCTCTTGAACTAGAACCTTGAGACTAGGGTAAAAGTAAATAAAAAAGACCATTAGGTGGGGATGTTCACCCCTATTTACATGAAGCATAAGAGACCACTAGTCCAAAGCTTATTTATGGATTATAAATTAGTACCAAGGAACAACAAGATTTTGCAAAAATTGTTCAAGAGTGCCTCAAAGTATTTGTTACATGGCCTTTACCATCATCAAGAGATTTTTTTTCATCCTATTTAGGAGAACAAGATGAGCCAATATGGAAAGAGGGCTTTGCCATTGCCAACTAGTTTACCTCCTTGCCAACTATTTTAGAAGATGGTTCTACATTTCTCGTGGAGGACACTTTCAAGGTTAATATTGGGACTCTAAAGGACCCAAAATGGATTAAATTAGGTGTTTACCTCTTTAAAGAGGAACATGAAGTCTTTAAAACCCTTTAAGTGAGTTTGTTAACATATTTAAATGGGCCTATTTGGATATGCTAGGTTTATACCTCACCTTTGTTGTACACCATCTTGTTTTACATCCTGATGCTAATCTAGTTAAATATAAGCAACAAAAAATTCATCATTTTATTGATGTGTTAGTCAATATGGAGTTGTATAAAATCTTAGATGTGTGATGCATTCAGTTGATTGATTATTCAAAATGGATTTATAACATTCTATCAGCCAAAAAGAAGATAGAAGGAATCTGAATATGCACTAATTTTTGAGATATTAATAAATCCTTCTTCAAATATGACTTTATCAAACATTGATATTATTGTTGATTCCATATTTAAATATGAAATTCTTTCTCTTATGGATGTATTTTTAGGATATAAATACATTAGAATAACACCAAAAGACCATCATAAAACAACATTTACCACTCGATGGGGAATATTTTGTTATCAGGTGATGCCATTTGGGCTTACTAATATAGGAACCACTTACCAATGAGCCATGATAGTGATTTTACATGATATGACAAATGACATCATTGATGACATCCTAGGTAGATCAAACACCCATGTCAACCATCTAGTCATACTTTGAAAAATATTTGAGACTTCAAGAGTATAAATATAGGTGTAACCCTATGAAGTGTGTATTTAATGTAACTTATATAAAAGTTTTAAGCTTAATTTTTTCTCATTGGGGCATTGAAGTTGATCTAGCCAAAGTTTACGCCATTATCAAAATGTCACCACTATCTACCTTAAATTAGTTCCATAGTTTTTACGGTAATATTTAGTTAATTTGATCCTTTTTTAGACACTCAAAAACTTCACATGATAGCTTTTGATGTCAAACTACCTCTTTGACCCTTGCTTGGCTTCATGTTTAGTGGACCACCTAGTCAATTAGACTCATTTACTAAATTAACCCATAAATTCACACATTCAACTAAACCATTTAATTTAAATTACTTCAACTCATTTTATTCTATCTCCTTGACCACTGATGGTCAGCCTAACTATTGATGGTTAGCCTAAACATCAACAGTTAGGTGCTTGAGCTTGCTTTAAAGCAATTACTATCTGGGTGTAAGATAAACATTGTATAATATAGAAACTTCCTTGTGCAAAGAAAATAAATTTTAAAATGTCATAAATTGGCAACTTTATCCCCCTATAAAATTAGTAACTTCCTCCAATCCAATTATCAACTTCATCCTATAAAAGGAGAAGAAGAGGAAGTGAAAAAGATCCAAATAATTTGTGTTTAGGATATCATAACTTCTTGTGCAGGTATTAAACATTCTTTCAGCAAGCAAGTAGTAGTATTGGAGACTTGAACCCCTATCTGAATCACATTTCTATGCCAAAGTATTGTCACTCTAGCCAAATTGCCTCAGCCCTCCACTATTAAGTTATAGTACTTTCTTATCTATAGGTTATCCCTTCCCAGCCAAAGATGAGTTCCCACTATCATCTGGATTCACACACACACTTTACCAGGTATTATTATAAACACCTTATTACTAGTTTCATTAATTTACCTTCCAAAACTAAGAAATGAGTGAAATTAATTGATATATTTTGGGATGCCTGGTGGGATCGTAGTTCCTTTTTTATTCCTTTATTGTTTGCTCATTGAATGAAATTTGAAAATTTCTTTTTGGCCTTAAAATAAACCTTTTGCCTACATTGATTACTTGTTTGTCTTAGTTCATCTAGTGACTTAGAGGGAAAAGTAATTAATTATGGATTTCACATTTATTATCACACACCAAGCCAAACCATAAAATAATTAACTCATCAAAACATAATCGAAACAAGGCCTGACTAGGATTTTATCACCTAGAGACAACCTTACCCCTTCCTAGCTATCCTAATTGTATTTCATCACCAAGGGGAGAACCAACTCATCTCTCTGGTTGAGTATAAAATCTATACTTAGTATATTTTAGCTAAGCATCTGACACTCTTACCACTATAGGACCATGAAGTGAGTGGGTAGGCCCCAATACCAAGCCACGCACAAAAATTCAACATAGATTTATCTCTTGAGCTCCTGACCTCAACTTAAAACCAACCATAGATTTCTTCTTAGTACCCAATCTATGAGAAAAATTCCCTCTTCACACTTTCTAAAGCATAATCCAAAAATGATCTAAAAATAATTTTTAGATTTAACACACTTTTAGTGTATGGATTGTTTGCCTTGAATTCTTTTCTTTTGATTTCTCTTTGTTTGAGGTGTGAGTTTCATCATACTATTCCCTATTTTCTCACATGGTATTTAATATACAGTAGCTGAGAAACCAAATCAATAAACCACCACCTTCTTCCTCTTTCTCCATGGTATACAATTCTAATGATGATGGTTCACCTCATTTTCTCCCCCTCCTACTAGAATCCTGATAATTTCTGAGGCTGATTAGACTTTTCTACCTTCCTTGATAACAATCTAGTTCAGATTTAACACACTTTTAGTGTATGGATTATTTGCCTTGAATTCTTTTCTTTTGATTTCTCTTTGTTTGAGGTGTGAGTTTCATCATACTATTCCCTATTTTCTCACATGGTCTTTAATATACAGTAGCTGAGAAACCAAATAAATCAACCACCACCTTCTTCCTCTTTCTCCATGGTATACAATTCTAATGATGATGGTTCACCTCATTTTCTCCCCCTCCTACTAGGATCCTGATTATTTCTAAGGGTGATCAGACTTTTTGCCCTTCCTTGATAACAATTTGGTGGCCCTTAAACATTATCTTAATAACTTACCCAAATGTACCTCTATTACTTTGGTTCCTCATATGAACCCTCTTTATGGTATGTTTCCCCATCTTATGGTGGGTACCACCTCAACCCAACCCTTGCTAACCCAAGCCTATTCTTCCTCCAACATCCCATCTACTACCACTACCCACACCCAATCTAATATTTTAACTTCTAACCAAACATTTCCTACCACACCCAACACTTCACATATAGGTTCAACATTGCCTCTAGTTACCTATACTCCACCTATCATGGGGTTATCTTCTACCCCTATTTCTACCCTTCCCCTCATCTCAACCAATCTGCCAACTTTTACCCCATTTTAGAACTTGGTGCTTTTTATACCTCAAAAACTTCCCCCCATTAGCACTAGAGTCACCACTGAACCTCAACCTACCCAACCTAAACTCACTACCTCATCTATACCTTTAACCCAACCCACATCCATCCCTCAATAAGTACCCATGACAACTTATCAATATGTTTCCAACCCACAAGGGTATATAGCACCTTCCACCAAACCATTTATGCCAATCAATCCTTATGTGGCACCATCTCAACCTCTTATGACCACATACCAATATGGGGCTACTTTCACACCTTCTATCATTTATCCAAACATAGTTGCTACCCAACCTCAATAGAATGTGCCCCTTAATTATGTAACTTCCCAACCCCAACTAGATTTGATCAAGATGCTAATCGACAACATGACTAGCTTGGAGTCATCCATATCTAGGTCTCATAACCTTTTATCATATGATCAAATTTGTAACAAACCCATTCATCCATCTATTCCCATCCATTTTTATCCTCCTTAATGGGAGTTGTCCAAGTTTTCCAAAATTTCAAGGCAAAGAGGACCCCAAACAACATTTGAGAGAATTCTATCATTATTGTTACTTAATCACATATAATAATGATCTCCTTCTTTGGAACTTTCCCATGTCCTTATCCAAACCCACCCTTGATTAGTATAGTGATCTTCCCATATACTCCATATTTTCATTCTCACAACTAACCCAAATATATTTAGATAATTTATTGGTAAATATATCTAAAAGATTTCTATTACTGACCTCTATTTCATTAAGCAAGTGATGATGAGCCAATTATCAATATCATTACTATATGGATAGGCCTCATCAACCAAATTACATTTTCCTCACCACAACCTGAATTGATTAAAATCTTCTCTTGGGGTTGTGCCAAATATATTTCCTCTATTCTTCAACTTAAAAATTTCAAAATTTTTGATGAGGCATTCACCATGGCACGCAAATTGGAAAACTAGGCCATCGAAGAAAGGAAATTAAAACTACAGAACAATAATTCTAGTTATAAGTCCAATGACCCTTCCTCCACTGAAACCACTAACCAATCTAATACCAAAGTAAAAGTATCCACAAAATTAGTTGTTCTAAAAACCACTCCACCTCTAACTATTAACCAACCATCTCAAACCAATTCTTCCAACCCTCCTTATCAACAAAACTAAAACCAAAAATGAGCTCCTAAAAAAGAATATACTCCCATTATAGAATCTTATGCATCAATTTTGGATAAATTTCTCAATGCCAACCTCATCCAACTACCACCTATTAAACTACCCCAATAATTTGATGTTTCTTGCCTTATGCTGAGGTAGTATAATGAAAATGATCATTGTGCCTTTCACCATGTTGTAGGACATGACATTAATAGACAAAATACTTTCAAATGTCTTGTAAAAAATTTGATTAATAATGAAGAACTTGCATTTGATAATCCTAATGCACCTCTTAGTCGATACCTTTATATTTTTCTCAAACCTCCCAATCATGCTCCTTCTCCCCAACACCATGATAACTAATGCAAATCATCTCACTCTCATGAGGCACACATAATAAATGTTAGTAATAACAAGCCTATTGTTGAACAAACCATTACTTCCATCACCAAAATGGAAATGGTAAACTCACTCCTATTCTTATGGATACCAGAATGGAAGAATTAACCACCCCTCCCTCTTCACTTAATGAGGTTGTAGCCTTATCTCCTTCTCCTTTGATATAAACACCAAAGAAAATACCTATTAATTCAACTATTCCTTCTTATTTTACTCCATCCATTCAAGCGGTAAAACTACCCTCCATCCCTTTGGACACCCAAATAAATGAAAAAACCATGTTCACTCCTTCATTTGGGGAAAATTTATCTACCTCCCTCATCTTAAAACCATCCACACCTTCTTTAGAAACTACCCCAAACTAAGAGAAGGTTACCTCACCTACCCAACCACTAATTTTAGAACCATCCACCAAAATCAAGGATGATAAGGAGGAACTAATACAAGAATCAAACCCAGTAAACCCCCTTATCTCACTATTCATGTGGTTACCTAATCTCAGGACCAATAGAAAGATAAGGGAAAAGCTAAGACATCCATTCCATGGACATACCCTTTAAACCCTTAACATTCCAACCAAAATAAAACATCTCCACCCTCACCTTCACAACCACCACAACCCAAAGTATCTATTTTGGGACCTTATCCCTCCAACCCTTTTGTATCCATTAAATGGTTAGTGTTAAAACAACTTCACCAAACATTTGTGAAAATGAGACTCTATGAACTGATCAACACCTCACCCCACCATTACTAAGCACTAATCAAAGCTCTGTAATCTATCAATGTTCAACTAGATGATCCTCAAACTCTTTCACCCTTTGTTGGATCCCTCCAACTTTTTACCCTCATCACCTTTCAAGATTTTGAAATACTACCTACTAATCCTTAGGACTCTGATCCTCCCCTTTTCATCATGACATACATTAATCAAACCTGAATCAAGAGGGTTATGATTGATGGAGGATCTAACATCAACAATATCTCCTCCCATGCATATGACCAACTTTAGCTACCTAAAAACATCATGTCAAAAAGTACAGTGGTCCTTTATTGCTTTAATGATACCATGACAACCACCTTAGGGACCATTTTCCTCCACATCCACTTGGGGCCTCGTACCATTCCTAAACTATTTTATTTTATAAAGGGGGAGTTCCAATACAATGTGTTACTTATATTCCCTTAGATACATTCTATGAGTTTTGTCCCCTCTACCTAACATTGATGTGTCAAATTTGAGCATGAGGGATAAATTGTTACCATCAAAGCTGACCCTATCCCCTTTGCCTCTTATAATATGACATACCAGCCTAATGATGTCATTTTACCTCCTTAATCTACCTTGCAACCAAATTCTAACAAAATAACCCCACCAACTAAAACCATCAACACTTCTGCTCACAATGATGATGCAACATCAACTAGCTCAACCATCCCTTCATCTTGAATTCTAATTAAGGATTTCCTTAAATCCACATTTCAACATCTTTATCTTGGGTAATATTTACTTTTAGTCTTAGATGCTTTCCCTACTATGCGGGAACTTAAAATTTGACCCTTCTTATGATCCCAACATCAAAACCATCATCCCTTTTGGGCCCCCTAATAATCAAACAAATTTTATTTATGGGGGACTTGATCAACCACTTATCACTCCTACCACTACCCCATTCATTTTACCATTCACCATCAATTTTTCTTACTTGGAAAAACTAGCCTTTGCTAAAGCTTACCTTTATAGGTGTGCTTGGAAGGGGTTTGGTCTTGGCCTTTATGAACATCAAACTCATGAGTTCTTTATCCTTGGGTTTGTACCCCTAGAAGAACCCACATCATTAAAAACTATTGCCACCATTAATGAGGGACTTCCATCCCCACCAACCCCATATCCTTCTAAATTTGAGGGTTTTGATATCATCTCATCTAACTTTTTTTATCAATACCATTCATTTGGACCCCTTTACCTATCAAAATTATGACCAAACTAAAACTATTTTTCTCATCCATCCTAAAATGATTGAACGTGATTCTCCTAAAATCAACACCATCCAATGTCAAGATGATGATTCGATTCTTGCCTACCTCAATGTGGGGGATTCTTTAATTCATAAATTTCTCTCTCTTGAGAACCAAAATATGTTTAATGAATCCACTATTAATGTCAACTTGGGAACTCAATATAACCCCCATATCATCAAAATTAGCTAATTTTTAAATTCTATTGAGCAACAAGATTACCCTTATTTCCTTTGAGACCATAACATAATGTTTACTTGGTCTTACTAGGATATGCCTAGCATTGACCCTTATATTTCCATCCATAACATTGATACTCATCCTGAGGCTAAGCTAATTTAGTAAAAGTTTCATAGGATGCATCCTTGTATAGCCCTTCTTATCAAAGAAGTGCTTTAGCATCTCTTATCTGTCGACTTTATTCAACCCATCAACTATCCACAATGGGTTTCTAACATTGTTCCCATCACCAAGCCCACAGGGTGACTTCACCTCTGCATCAAATTTTGTTATCTCAACTACACTTTCTCAAAAGATGAATTTATTCTTCTAAACATTGACAAACTTGTTGATATTATAGCTGAATATGAAATGATATCTCTCATGTATGGTTTCTTAGGATATAATTAGATCTTGATTACCCCTAAAGATCAGCATAAAAATTCCTTTATCACCTCATGGGGAACCTTCTGCTACAGGGTTATGCCCTTTGGACTAAATAATGCTATAGAAACCTATCAATAGGTCATGACTTATATCTTTCATGATGTCATCCATAAAATCATTGAGGACTATTTGATTGATCTCCTTCAGAAATCCAAACACTATAAGGATTACCTAGCTATTCTAGCTATCATCTTCAACTGACCAATCTATTATCATGTTAGGCTCAACCCCAAGAAGTGTATTTTTGTAATCTTATTAGGTAAGCTTCTTAGTTTCATCATATCTCTATGTGGAATCAAAATAGACCCTACTAAAGTTAGAGTAATCTCAAAAGTGCCTCCTCCTACTAACCTTACACACCTCTACAGCCTACAAGGCAAAATTCAATCCATTTAGCACTTCATCTCTCAAATTTTAGATAAATGTCAACCCTTCCACCACCTCCTAAAGAAAGATACCTATTTTAAGTGGGACAAGGAATGCTAACAAGCCTTTGAGTCAATCAAGGAGTACTTTATCTCTCCACCTATCTAAACCTCTCTTAAGGAAGACTATCCCTTTTACCTATATATATCTACCATTGATAATTCCATAGGGGAAATGCTCACTCATTGCGATGAATAGAATAAAGAACAAGTAGTATTCTACATCATCCACTCAATTATTGAATTTGAAACTCAGTATAACCATCCCAAAAAAATACTACCTCACCTTAGTTTTCATGGCCTCTAAACTCCATCACTATGTTACTAATAATAAAACCTATGTCATCACTAACACTGACCCCCTCAAGTACATGCAATCTAAGCCGTACCAAAACTAACATATGGCTAAGTGACTCATGCTTCTGGCTGAGTTCAAACTTAATTTATTTCTACAAAATTCCATTAAAGGATAGGTTATCACCAACCAACTGGCTGAAGCTCCTCTACAAAATAATCAATCTCTTCCTCTTACTTTTATATATGATTCCATTGTAACTCTATCCTAAGAAGAACCCACCTACCAAATGACCATGTTTTTTGATGGATCTAAATACCAAAATGGTTGGGGTGTTGGGGTTATTTTCATTCAATTTAATGGTCAACCTCTTCCTATTTATTTTAAACTTAAATTTGAATGGACTAATAAAATAGCTAAATATGAATCCCTAGTCATATGTCACTAAGCTACTCTAGCCTTGGAAGTCAAAACAATCATTGTCTTTGGTGACTCTTAACTAGTCATCAACTAGGTCATAGGATCTTATCAATGTAAAAATGATGTCTTACTAAAGTACAAGAAAATCATGGATGTACTCTTGGCATCATTTGATCATTACACTATCCAATTAGTTCCTCAATCTACTAACAAGTTCATAGATATGATGGCATCCCTTGCCATCCAAATTTCTTTTCAACCTACTAAGTCTAAATTACTTATCACCATCCATCATTTTATTATACCTTCATATATCAAGTTCTGATCTCCCTACCATTTTCAATGTGGAAACATCTCCTTTTGACATTTGGTATGATCAAAATTTTGACTTCCTTAACCTTGAAATTATCCCTCACAACCTTTTGAATAATGTCTAAAGAGATTTTGTTCAAAGTACTTCTCATTAAACCATACTAGGGGGAATATTGTATAAACATGGCTTCAATGGTATCCTTCTCCATTCTCTCCATATTCATGAAGCCTCCCATGTTATCAAATAAATATGTGACAAAATCTATGGGGGACATTTTAGTGGCCTAGATGTTGTTAAGCATATCCTTTTCTTGGGCTACTATTTTCCCACCCTTAATTAAGACTAATAATAATGTAAAGAATGTGTTAAATGTCAATAACACATTAACTTACATCATGCACCTCCTCATCGCCTTCAAGTATCTAAAGACTATTGGTCTTTCTCATAATAGGGTCTTGACCTCATTCGGGAGATCAGTCCTCATTATTCATAATGACATCAAAATATCATTACCACCACCAAATATTTCACCAAATCAATCGAGGAAATCCCCCTTATATCCACAAAATCCAAAAAAATTATTGATTTCATTAATCACCATATCATCTACTGCTTCAGTGTTCCCCATAAGATCATCACTGATAATGGCAAATATTTAAAAAACTAGAAGATCCAAGGTCTCTATGATGATTTCAACATCAAGTTAATTTTTTCCTTGCCTTACAATCTATAAGCCAATGGATAGGTGGAATCCTATAATAAAATCCTCATCAAAATTCTTACCAAAGTAGTTAGTGCTTCATGTCATAATTGGTACTTGCATATCCCTTTCAATTTATGGGCCTACCACACTAGAATTCAAACTTTTATGGGCACTACCCCTTTCTCTCTCATCTTTGGATCCAAGGCAATCTTGCCTCTCAAAGTCCAAATTCCATCCCTTCATATATACTTACATGAAATTATTTTTGAAAGAGATTATCATCAAGAATGCCTTGTGTGTCTTGAAATCCTTGATGAACATTACCTCATAGTCCTTAATCATCTTCGTGTCTCTCAGGAAGGAATCAAATTTGCATACAACAAACACTTGAAAGAGTAAGAGTTCAACATCGAAGACCTCATCCTTAAGGAAACAAACATGTAACTAATATGGAGAAGAGAAAAAAGGGAAAGTTTGCTTTCAATTATCTTGGACCCTACATCATAACCAATAAGTATGGATCAAGAGCTTATCATTTATCCTCTCTCAAAGGGAAACTAGAACCTGAGCCTCTCAACACATCACATTTACATCCTTTCTATTATTGAAACTAAGATCAAACTCACCTTTGTATCTAACTTAATCTCATCCCTTGATTTATGACATTTTCACTCCCTACATATCCTTAATCCCTTAGGGAATAATTGATCACAACATAAAACCATGTGATTATCCATCATAGTTATAGCCTAATCCTAAGCTTAGGAACCATGGCTCTACTCATGGCATGGTTCTCATGGATAATTTTGATCTCTACTCAGATGTAATTCCTTGATCAATTGTCTCTCAAACCACTTTCCCTATTTAACATTCACCATTGGTGTTCAAGTATTACTTCCATGATATCTATAATCAAATATATCTGTAATCAAATATCTACACTAAGGAATCAACAAGTGCAAAACCATATATGATCCATAACCATCATCATAATCATAATACATCATCAATACAACATCATGATCATAAGAACATAACCATCATGTCAACATAATCATCAATATAATCAAAATACCATATTAAAAAAACATCATATACATCACTAAGGTAATACCTATCATAATATATCATTTAGTCTCTCTCCCTAATATACATATCACATCATTAGTGTATAGGCTGGTATAAAAATCATATACATAATCTATCTATCAGGCCCCTAGTACACCATTACCACTAGCCCCATCTACACCTGTACCTACACTACCATCTAGTGGTGGCCTCCTTGCCTATCCCACTATCAAGGCCCACTATCTTAAAGTAACTATCGATAGATCACCTACTAAACTAACCTTATACTCTCCATACCACATCTCTAATGGTAGTTGTGCCAACATTATCACCTCATAATATCTAAGTTCCTTGATGGTGTCTAAATACCATGTCCTTGTAACTATGTTAGGTGGTCTTCCTACTTCTGCTCCTACTAAAGCTACCCATACCTTTTGTCTCAATGAATCTCTCTCTTGAGTCACTAAATCTAGGGAGGTCCTTGCCATATCATGATCACCAATCAAAGTGGTAACATGCCCCTATAAGGTGACAATTTGTACCTATAAAGTGGTCACCTATCCTTGTTACTTATTAATATGGTCTTATGATATTGCTAGTGCCACTGTTACCTGACCATTCTATGTTGGTGCCCCTATAAGGTCCACATCCATAGGCTATTGACCATCATCACCCCATCTATAATTAGCCATTACATACCTGTATTGGAACCACATTGCATAACCATCAATAGTTCCTACATCATTTATTGTAGCCCTTATTGAGATCTCCTTATAGTCTAACACATCTTATGGCTATGGATTTGGGAGTGGGAACTTGACATCCTCCCTCATATACTATGGTAAATCTGGTGGTACCCCCTAAACAAGTCCAGACTATCTCCTAACTCGATTAAAGGGGATCAACTTAGTCTCCCCATCTCTCCTCTTGTATATCCAGTGCCAACTCTATAAAGATAATGTGTTGTACCTGTGCCTAGACCAAATAGGTCAATCCACATATGGCCTCCATAAAACATCTCCCACCACTAAATCCTATAATGCATCCTTGAACCACTTAATATCTCAAGTTCCTCCATCGATACCTATTAAAGGATTAATATACCTTTATTGCATGAAGCCCATTAAAAAGGCCACCTGAGTAAATCCCTACCATGGTACCTCTAATGGTCTCAAATATTAAATAATGTCTAAAGAGATTTTGTTCAAAGTACTCCTCATTAAACCATACGAGGGGGAATATTGTACAAACATGGCTTCAATGGTATCCTTCTCCATTCTCTCCATATTCATGAAGCCTCCCATGTTATCAAATAAATATGTGACAAAATCTATGGGGGACATTTTAGTGGCCTAGATGTTGTTAAGCGTATCCTTTTCTTGGGCTACTATTTTCCCACCCTTAATTAATACTTATAATAATGTAAAGAATGTGTTAAATGTTAAATAGGGAGAGAATTGAAGCCTAATTAGAATTAAGTGTTAATGTGTTGAAGCCTAATTAGAATTGTCCATATCTACACTAAGGAATCAACAAATGCAAAACCATATATGATCCATAACCATCATCATAATCATAATACATCATCAATACAACATCATGATCATAAGAACATAACCATCATGTCAACATAATCATCAATATAATCAAAATACCATATTAAAAAAACATCATATACATCACTAAGGTAATACCTATCATAATATATCATTTAGTCTCTCTCCCTAATATACATATCACATCATTAGTGTATAGGCCGGTATAAAAATCATATACATAATCTATCTATCAGGCCCCTAGTACACCATTACCACTAGCCCCATCTACACCTGTACCTACACTACCATCTAGTGGTGGCCTCCTTGCCTATCCCACTATCAAGGCCCACTATCTTAAAGTAACTATCGATAGATCACCTACTAAACTAACCTTATACTCTCCATACCACATCTCTAATGGTAGTTGTGCCAACATTATCACCTCATAATATCTAAGTTCCTTGATGGTGGTTAAATACCATGTCCTTGTAACTATGTTAGGTGGTCTTCCTACTCCTGCTCCTACTAAAGCTACCCATACCTTTTGTCTCAATGAATCTCTCTCTTGAGTCACTAAATCTAGGGAGTTCCTTGCCATATCATGATCACCAATCAAAGTGGTAACATGCCCCTATAAGGTGACAATTTGTACCTATAAAGTGGTCACTTATCCTTGTTACTTATTAATATGGTCTTATGATATTGCTAGTGCCACTATTACCTGACCATTCTATGTTGGTGCCCCTATAAGGTCCACATCCATAGGCTATTGACCATCATCACCCCATCTATAATTAGCCATTACATACCTATATTGGAACCACATTGCATAACCATCAATAGTTCCTACATCATTTATTGTAGCCCTTATTGAGATCTCCTTATAGTCTAACACATCTTATGGCTATGGGTTTGGGAGTGGGAACTTGACATCCTCCCTCATATACTATGGTAAATCTGGTGGTACCCCCTAAACAAGTCCAGACTATCTCCTAACTCGATTAAAGGGGATCAACTTAGTCTCCCCATCTCTCCTCTTGTATATCCAGTGCCAACTCTATAAAGATAATGTGTTGTACCTGTGCCTAGACCAAATAGGTCAATCCACATATGGCCTCCATAAAACATCTCCCACCACTAAATCCTGTAATGCATCCTTGAACCACTTAATATCTCAAGTTCCTCCATTGATACCTATTAAAGGATTAATATACCTTTATTGCATGAAGCCCATTAAAAAGGCCACCTGAGTAAATCCCTAGCATGGTACCTCTAATGGTCTCAAATATTAAATGTGTTTGAATGCCCAATAGTGAAACACAAAATTAATGCTAATCTAATACTATCTATGTGATTTAAAGGCCCAGAGCTCTCGATAAATCTAGACCAATAACATTAGGTCCCATCTAAATATAGTCCTCTTGAGCAACATCTCCACTAGTACTCCTAGTAGTAGGTATGTAAATAATCCATGGCTGGAATCTAGCAATGCAAAAAAAATCACTACCATCATCATCATCATTAACAAGCATTTATCCTCTAGGGCCCTCTAGTATAATGTCTTGATTCCAAACCCCTTGCATGTCACCTAGCATAAACCTAGTTTGACTCATAAATTAGGTCCATATAATAATCTCTATCCTTGCTCTCTATATGATAAATCATATACATTCAAATAGGTAGCCATGTGATCCTCATCACATCCTCCAACAAGATGGTCATCTCTCCTATTGATAATATGAAAATGTTCATCACTGGGTCCCATCTCTCAATGAGTGTGATGATCATGGTAACATACCGTAGTAGGTATTGATAATGTATCATGGCCCTTAGGTCAACCATCTCCATGTGCATCCACTCCTCTATTTTCATCCCATCTTGAACCTCAGTAAAGATTTTAGGGACATGGTCCCTCAACTAAATCTACTCACGGTCTTGTAAAATAGATCACATTCATATTAACACTTAGTTTTCTATGTCAAACTAAGTTACAACCTATACCCTCTCTTTATAATTATTAAAAACCACATCCATTATAATTACTCTACCTATACCACCAAACCAACCTATACCTCTACCTCAAAAACTAATATCTACCTCTATCTGAGACCAATGTATCCATTTAACCACCTAATCACTTCTAAATTTGCTCACCTCTACTCACCACCCTATTTAAACCTTTCACACCCCAATATTCATGTCCTATCAAAATATACTCAAAATAACTCAAACATATCCTCAATAAATAAACCCTCCAACCCTTATCAAGAATGCCTTGCCCATATTTAAATCCTTGATGAATATCATCTAATATGACCTAATTCATTCTCGTTAAACCTTCATCAATAACTCAAACCTCACCCTTGCCACTTCCCCAATTAAACACTTTTAGTAATCTCATCTATTTTTCCAATTTACAATCATCTAAGAATGCAAATTTTAAAATAATTCAACTTTTTTACTCTATCCTTACAAATATTGATAATTCATGTAATAATAAATGGTCCCTTGGGCCTCTCTACACCCTTTAGGTTTGATCATCATTAGTTGGGTGAAGCACTAATGGTCACTGTGTGTGACCACTTATGGCTCACCCTTGTACTTGTGACCTCCCCAAAACCTCTACACACCTTTTATATACCCATTTTCAGCCATCACCCCACCTACACTTATGCTACACCCTATTACCACCCATTAACACCTTTCTATTCCACCTTCCCCATCTATTTTGCTCTAATTCCTACATATTTAACTTAGGGCCTTATTTTTTAAAACCCATTTAAAAACCTAGTCCAAAACCCTCTATATCTAAAGATAAACTTCTAAACAAAATAAACTACCACTCAAATTCAACACACAACCAACCTCATTCCAAAATCATTAGTGTGGTCAGAGCACCCATCCTATTGTGTGGTCATGCCCTCATCCATCCTCCATCTCATCTACACTCAATATCACACTTGATTACCCAACCATATGCCTTTACCTTAGCATACTTGAGCATAAAATGACAAATGGTACAATATACACAGAGTAAAGCACCACAAAGTCAAATGGTTAAAATGAACTCACATTTTTACTTTTAATCTTTCAATCATTTAGGGTTTGTCTTGACTAGCATCAGTCAGGGTGACCATAGTTGGTTAACCCTAGGGAAACCCCTGATTGACACTAATCAAGATTCCCCACCCCTTTCCCAATTTTTTTGGGCACCCCACCAAGGTGTTATCCTATGGGGAGATCACATATCCCTATTTCAACTATTATTTGGGATTCTCTATGTACATTCAACTAAGCCACACCATGTGGTACATTGAATTTGGGTAACTAATTTGACCACCACTCACCTACCCCCTAAATAACTACATTTAGCTTGATGTTTTTGTTGGATATTATGTCCATAGAACTATGTAGGTTACATCTACTTACCTAGTACATATGGAGTCAGATTGGCCATCCCCTACTAACCCATACTAAACCTCCCAACTATTACACCATGTTCACTTTGATGTTGGTCATTTTTGACTCAGACCATTCACATATTTTGTGATGACTTTACATGGTCACTTTGATCACACTGATTGACCTTACCATGTTGAACTTTTAAAATTTTCACCACCTTGTGCATGACCTGACCTATTATGTTATTTCATGGGAGAACTTCCTATCCTAGATACTTGTGACCAACACCAACCCTATCTAGATGGCTTGATAAGCCTAACCTGATTAGATATGACTAATGCTATGGATCAACCACCCCTATCATATGTCCCTCTAGACTCAACCTTATTTTTACAAACATTGGCAACTTTCATCTTTATGTGATCTTAATTATCACCCTTAGTCACATTTTATGTGTATTTTTGTGTCTCAAATGCCCAACCTTCTATTATATGTCACCCACCTCATAACTACCAATTTACCATTTATCAAACCTTAACCCAATTTTGCTTTCACCTCATTAACTCCCAGTTTAAGGGGGAATACCCCTCCCATATTTAGGGTAACCAGACATTGACCAACCATCTATTTTTGTTATACAACTTGTTAGATCAAAGTCACACAATAAAAAGGGGCAAAATGTAAACACTCAGAAACTAAACATGATAGCTTTCGATGTCAAACTACCTCTTTGACCCTTGCCCAAATTCACATCTAGTGGACCACCTTGTCAGTTAGACTCATTTATTAACTTGATCCCTAACTTCACATGTTCAACTAAACCATTTAATTTAACTTACTTCAACTCATTTTATTTTGGCCCCTTGACCACTGATGGTTAGCCTAACTATCGATGGTTAGATTTACCATCGATGGTTAGGTCCTCGAGCCTGATTTAAAGTAATTACCAATTGGGTGTATGATAAACATTAAAAATATTATCAACTTCCTTATGACAAGAAAATTATCTATAAAACATTATAAATTGGTAAATTTCTCCCCTATCAAATTAGTAACTTCCTCCATCCCAATTAGCAACTTCATCTTATAAAACGAGAAGAGGACGAAGTGAAAGGGATCCACAAAATTCATGTCCAATCCATCATAACTTTTTAAGTAGGTATTTAACATTCCTATGGAAAACAAGTATTAGAGTTAGAGACCCAAATCCCTTTTTGAATCACATTCAAAGGCTAAGGTACCATCACTATGGCCAAATTGCCTCAACCCTCCACTATCAAGTTATAGTGCTTTCTTATATATAGGTTATTCCTTCCTAGACAAATAGGATTTCCCACTATCATCTAGATTCACATGCGCACTTTACCAAGTATTCTTCTACACACCCTATTATTATTTTCATTACTTTACCTTCTAAAACTAAGAAATGAGTGAAATTAACTGAAACAACTTCATATCATAGTTGGTTGATAAATACCATCCATTTACACATTTTCTAAAGAATGGCATTACTATATCATGGAATGAGGATTTATAGAAAGAATTTGAACATATAAAGGAATATCTTTCCAATCCAACTATTTTATTTCCATTAATGCCAAACAAGCCATTGTTACTTTACCTATTAATAACTAAAAATTCCCTAGGGGCACTTTTGGCACAACATGATGAGTTGGGTAAAGAGCATGCTATTTATTATCTGAGAAAAAACATTGGTCGCATATGATTAGAATTATATGTTGATCAAAAAATCCTTTCTATCTATGGTTTTCATATCCCAAAAGTTACATCACTACATGTTGAATAATAAAATAATTGTTATTGCCAAAGTATATCCACTCAACTATCTACTTTACAAAATATATTTATAAGGCCACATGTAAAAATGGATCATGATTTTGAGTGATTTCAAGATTGAATATGCCAATCAAAAGGCCATTGAGGGACAAGTAATTATAGATCAAATTTCATAATATCCACTTCATGATACTCAACCTCTTATATTTAGATTTGCAGATGAGGCCATTATGACCACTGTAGAAGTAAAAGCACCTACTAAGGTAAATTAATGGAAAATGTACTTTGATGGTTCTATTTTACCCAACATTCCCCATATTATTTAAAAAAAAGAATGGGGACCCACTTTGTTTTTGATTTATCCCATGTTTTTTTAATTTTTATACTTAATTCTATGGAAGTTTTATGGATTTATCCTTAATATCAAAACTTGAAAGTATAAACAATGGTGTTTTACATTTTGGACTAACTTATTAATATCTTTTAGGAGTTTTGTACTTATGCAGGTTTTGGAAGTCATGCACACTTTGAGGGACTTGAAACTTTGGAAATTCTTAAGTTCAAAATTTTTTCATCAGGTATTTTATTTAGAACTTATATTCAAAATTTTATTCATTGAACATTTTATTCAGAACTTCTTCATCAGGATTTATTTTTTAGAAAAACTATTTAGGACTTATTAATCAGATAATTTGTTTATAATATTCTTCATAGGCTTTTATATTTAGAGGTTTTATTCAGGACTTGTTCATTAGATAATTTATTTTAAATGGTCTTCATAGGCTTTTGTGTTCAGAGGTTTTGCTTGAGACTTGTTCATTAGATTTTTTGTTTGGGGTTTCCCTTTTTCATATCTAGTTTTGCTCAAAATACCTTCATTGGATTTTCTAGTCAAATAATCTATTCAATATTTTATTCATCATAATTTTTTTAGGGTTTGTGTTTGGATCATTATATTTATAAGAGTTATTTGGCTTGGTCCCAACATGAAACTTGACTCTCGATTGTTAAAACCCCACTAGGCTTAGCCAAAAAAATAGAAGTGCTTCAAAAAATTTGTAAAAATATGCAAAAGATGTGGATTTCCCTCTAAATAATGTAATAAGGCTTGAATTGTGCAAGTAAAGTAAGTTTATGAATGTTGGAAATTAAAATTTCATGAACAAGAATTGAATGAAAAATATATACCAATAACTTATGGATATTAACATGTTCATTGATCACAAGAAAATTTTGAAATCAATCGTTACTCTATGAATAAGCACTAACCACCTGTGCATCAACTACAAAGATGAAACCAATAAAAAGAAGTTTTTAAAATATAGGAAATTAAATTTGAGAAAACTAGATGGGAGGTAATGGCTTCATAATATCTAGTGTTTATAATAGTACTGACACCATCTCAATTATCACTCAAAGATTTTACTAAGTATATAGACATTGTGTTTAAATCTATAGTCTTCAATGAACCATATGCCAAGTATTCAAACCTATGAGATTCCATTGATGCTATTGATGATTTTTCCAATGATGAATATCTATCATATGATAGATATAATTGGTGATATACCTAATATTCCTCAAAATAAAAGGATTGAACTTCATGCTTGCCAAACCTGAGGTTATGCCATGTATCAACCTACTATAAAACTTATTTTTTTATAGTAAGGTGATAAATGTTTTCCTACATCATGTGGGTTAGAATATTGTTATGGCTTATATCTCAGGTGACAATTTACAAAGTTATTTATATTTTCCAATTTTAGATGCTATATTTGACATGCATAGGGTAGTAGCATGGAGTAAGAGCAATTTAATTGAAAAAACTCTAAGCAGATGGATTATTATTGGGGAGTCTATTATCCTGAAGGGAAAATATCCTATCACTCTAAAAATAGAGGATGTTTCCATTACCCCTATTATTTATATTTTCCTAGTAATTCCAAACACATCTATTATTTTCACCGCTATTGAAATTCCCTTTGAGGATGTCTCAGTCCAACTAGAACCAGAAGGAAGGATTCTAAGAAGGTTGAAAGGGCATTGACAAGCTCCCAAATTCATGTATAATCTACTCAAATAAACTTTCTAATGCCTTCCACCAAATCTTCCCAAGATACTAATATAACATCCTTAGAAAAGGCTAAAAAGGGGAAACATGTGTATACAGTCAACCCAATACCCTAATATGGAGGTGTGGATTGGTATAAAATCATATGACCCTCCCTTACTAACTCAATACTTAAAGGATATTTAGAGAAAACATTATAAGATAAATCAAGTAGGACTATAGCTAAGGACACATAAACATTAAATCCAATATAAATAGTCATCCCTCCATGGGCAACTAATCTTAGATCAAAGGCTTCTCAAAAGCCAAAATTGAAAATCACAGAGTTGCCATTAAGATTCATGTTTGATAAAACCTCTAGAAGAATCCAAATGGTTAGAAAGAGGAAAGTGGAGGATGAAACTAGAATGAAAATAATTTTTGAAGAAATAAAATAAGTATTTACCTTATCCAAAAGGAATAATAGGAAGTTGGGGCAGTCCCCATATACAGAGGACTTTAAGTCCCTTGTTGAAACTCATAAGGATGCTTTGATAAAATTATATGATGGGACTAAAATGGATAGGAAGGAGCTTGAGAAAGATCTATAAAAAATAAATGATTAGCAAAAAATGGTCCATATCCCTCAAGAAATCTAGATCAAGGTTCAGTAGGCCACATCAAAGCTATACGATGCTTTGGAAGCAATTGCTGCAATGAGGGCAAAATTGACTCCTCATATAATTGAGACTAATAATTTTTTTAATTCTTTGAAGTAAGATCAGAATAAATTGAATTTACTTATTATTTATATTAAAAATAAGGATTACAGCCATATTGATTTAATGACACCATTTGAGGCTTCAAACTCCCTCAACTTGGTGGTAATTAGAACCTAGGAGGCTAGAAAGTGAATCACAATAACTGGGGTAGTAATGCCAAAGTATCAGGAACATGAAACTCTCATTTTGCAAATCCTATAAGAATTAAAGCTATCAAAGGTAAGAGACTCAACCATTAAAGTTATTAGTAGAATTAATTTTTATCAACTCATTCAGGAAGCATCTGAGAACTTAAAATAGATCCTTCGAGGATTATTAGTTGAAGAAATTGAGGTCGAGCTAAGTTTTGCTAGAAAGAAGGTGACGAAAGTGGAAACTTTCAATATAAACTTATAGAACACAAAGGTAGATCATGCCAAGCTCCTTAAATAGGTAAATAGGGTGTATAGAACCTCATTACTAAACATGGATATTATTAGATAGTAGCATGATGTAGGACACAAGTGTTATCTTAATTTAGAAGTAAAGAAGAAGACTGATATTGCAACTTCTAGTTCAACACAAGTAGCTACTACAATGTCTCCAACAATCAACAACACCATGTAAATTTTCATCCACCCTTATATCAAAGGTTAATTTTGTGTGCATCAATACAAGTCCATTAATTTTGTACTTGTTGATGGTTAAAATTGCACTTGTTTCTAACAACAACAATGGGAAGTTTCAAGATGTGGGACTTGCGACTTGAAACAACCTCCAAATTTTTAAGAAGCTGGTCTCTTATTTATATCAAGTGTATACTGGGAAAAGGGATAGGAATTTTAATAGAAACAAAAATGCAAGAAAGAAAATATTACTATGGTAATGCACCTAAATGTAATACGACCTTAATCCTGAGCATAGTGAGACTATATGTAAGATTCAATTACATTTAAGAGCAAACAAGGCATGATCAATGTAAAAGATGAAAACCATAGAAACATAGGCTCACAGCTTAGACTACTTTTGCAGCAATACATAAAATATCAACAAAGGCATAGGATTCAATCTTCTTATTTGAATTTTCTAGTCACATAAGAGGCACAAAAACACGCACAATTACATAAACCTTCCAACTCAAGAAAATAGAACAAAGGAAAATGATATTTCTAATCACAGCTCTAGAAAGTCTAAAACTCTTAACAACACAACCTTAACTACTTTTGCAATGACATAGAAAATATCAACAAATTCATAGGATTCAATCTTCTCATTAATTCTCCAGTCACATAAGAGGCATAGAAACATGCACAATTACATAAACCTTCCAACTCAAGAAAATGAAACAAAGGCAAATGATATTCCTAATCACAGCTCTAGAAAGTCTAAAATCTTGAAAATAATTCTCTCAAAAAATTCTCTCTGATATCTGATCCTAATTTTGGTGATATCTGCACCCCTATTTATAGCCTTAGATTCACTTTGGATTGTCTACATGTTCCCAATTTAACGAACCAACTAAAATCTAACCAAAATGGAAGTGTCTAATAGAAGATATTTCTTATATTCTAAAATGCTCTATCTTTCAGCAATTCATTGACTGAAATAGATCACATGACGCTCCTTTCTATTAATTGGAAGAGGACACTTAGCCAATTGCTTGAAAACCTTCTTATTACTAGAGAATGACACTTGGCATGTTTCGTAACACTTACTAAAGACACACAACACTTTCCATGTAACTTATACTCTTTTGTGTCTTTGCTCAAGAGGGTTCCACCTTTGACACCTGTCGTAATCTGCTTCTTCAAAACTTTAACAACTTGGACAAAAAATAAGACCCATAACATTTCTCACCTTAGCAACTTTTAAAAGGCATAGGGACAGGTGGTGATTTCTGCTTGCCTCAACAAAGGACACATGGTAATCTCTGCTTTAATTAACTGGGGAATGTAGTGATCTCCACTGCTTTTAGCTATCTTTTGAGAGACCTGTGGAAGGTGACACATGCTAGTCTCCACTTTACTTTGTTTATATTATAGAACAATCAGTCCTCATTTCATATTTACATAGACAGTGACACTTGGCGGCTTCCACTTGCTTCAGACACAAAACCTGAGACCCACCACAGTCTTTGCTATATTAGTGAAGCAAAAATGAAGATAATTCAGATCTCGACATGTGGTGGCTTCTGCTCTCTTCATCTGGGATACGTGGCATCTTTTGTCACTTTTAGAAAAGCAAATTGAAACCTTTCGTGATTGCCACTTGGCACTTTCTGCCTGATCTTGATACTTAGCTTGTTGAAACCTTTTGCTAAAAAGAGATGAAACGTGGGTGCCAATATGAAACATGGATGCCGACACTTGTCTTATTCTACTGAGTTACTATGAGATACGTAGAAATCTCTACTCTACTTAGAAAATTGTAAAAGGTGCCTCAGTCGATGACACTTGGCAGCTTCTGCTTGATTTTGACACTTAGACAAAAATGAATCAAAGGAAATTAGAGCCCATGCTCTGTTTCAAAACTTCACTGTCATGAACCAAAGTATGCAGGAACAAAAGTTTGTAGTGTGCAACTAAAAATTAGAATGAAACGTAGAGTATTTTTTACTCTATAATTATTGGTGACCCCAAGGATGTTTCAATATATATGTATGTATGTACGTATGTATATATGTATATATGTATTGTATATATATATGTATGTATATGTATATGTATATATATACACATGTATATATATATGTATATGTATATATATATGTATATGTATATGTATATGTATATGTATATGTATATGTATATGTATATGTATATATATATATATATGTATGTGTGTGTGTGTGTGTGTGTGTGTGTGTGTGTGTGTGTGTGTGTGTGTGTGTGTGTGTGTGCATGTGCGTGTGTGTGTGTGTGTGTGTGTGTGTGTGTGTGTGTGTGTGTGTGTGTGTGTGTGTGTGTGTGTGTGTGATTTTAGTTGCATGTGAAAAGAGAGAAATGGATAGGAGAGGTAGAAAATAGAGATAATAATATGATTTAGGGAGCACACACACATATATACTATCAAAATAATATGAAATAGATAAGTATTATAATATAAACCCTTTATTAGATTCACTTTTTTTACATATAGGAGAATGGGTTGTTACACTCACTTAGTAATCTCACTCTACAATTTAAAACTCGCTCATATATCTTATCTTTCCCTAATACAATCTAATAGTAAGAGCATAGAAAATACAATTAAAAAACAACCCAATTAATGATTAATCCCTCTAATTCTATTTTTCACACCCAAAAATTTAGACCTGTACCTTTCTCTAGATGACCATACCATCATCAAACTTGTAAGTAGGTCACTATGTGCAAACTAGGAGGAGTGCCTATATGAAATAGTTTTGAGACTTTTCTACATTCAAACGACATGATTTTTTTTTAAAATATTTTAAATAACCTTTTATTTATTTTACCTACCCTTTATGTAAAATCTCCATATGGATCGGTACTTCTCTCTTTGAGCCTACTCAAAAAGAAACCACAACTCCCGCTAGATCAAAATTACAAAATTACAACTTCAGCAATGTTGTTTGGTAGGTGGACCACTCATCATCAGATAACCCCTGCTTATTCTATAATTCATTGAAAGGTAAGTCAAGGTTAATAATATCCTTATGTGATTTTTTTTTTCAAAATTTGAATTGTAGCCTTCAATTTGAATTCGAGATGGGAAATAGGAACCAAGATAGCTTCAACTTCAGGGACTGATGAATCATCCCTTAGATCCTAGAAAACTATCTGATCATTCTATTTGGCTAATATCAAAGGTTTAATTCGTCAACCATTAGCACCATGTTGTCATTAGGAAATTGAGAAGGAAGACCTAATTGTACTAGATCTTCAACATGTTGTTTCATTTCATTGATTCCTTCTTTCATAACATCTAGGAGCTCTCTGCAACTGATGGCTGTAGAATTAAAATTGAGAACCTCATTCACTCACTTAGCAGTGACCATTATATTCTCAATTCTTGCTACTAACAACAATTCATCCATTGCATCATAAAGCTTTTGCAACAATGTTTCAGTGTCCATTACTCTCCCAGAAACTGTAGCCAGAGTGTTTGTAACTAAATTCTCCACCTTTTTGCACAATTTCTTTGCATTTAGTAGGAAGGTGAGAGAAGGCCTGAGCTAAATAATCTCTAAGGAGATTCTTTTCCACATGGATTCATAGAGCTCCTTCACCAGACTTAACACTCTGACATTCCTTGGCCTATTAGCCAGCTCTAGTGTCAATTATACTGCTCTCTATTGCTCTACTTGAAATTGGACTTGTATAGCCACAGTATTATTTTGTTCACATAGTAGCTTTTGTTTCAATTAGGTAACCTATAGCAGGTGTTCCTCACATTTTTCTTGTAATGCTACTTTTTCCCACCTTAGGGTCATTACTGCATCCTTTACCTATGTTAGCCCTGCCTTTAAGGAATCATTTTGGGCCTGGACTGCCTGGTGAGTCTAAAGAGAAACAATATCTTGCAACTGTTTATTTAGATTCTCTATTTCATTGTATTTCTTATTGATTTTTATAGTCAAACTGTTATAATTTTCCTTTTGCTTGGCTAAATTGGCCTCCATCTTCTATAGCCTCCTTGATGTCTTCAAGTAGTCTTCAACAATTGTAGAAGTGGATTCAGTTAGCATCTCAATTTTGTCTTGTGGCCTGAAGAGGGACATGTCGATAGCCACTACGTTCATTGTGTAGTCCTCTGGTTACATCTGCTCAGTTGGCTTGATTACATTTGGTGACAAATGAGTCACCATCAATTACTATTGAATGGGGTCAAATTGTGACCACAGATGTTGTGTAGCCAATGAATTATTTTCCTTGATCTTCTTTTTCTCTCTTTGGGCTTCCCTTGCGTTCCTAGCAGCATCTGCTTGGGTCTGGAAGGTAGAAGGAGAGGTAATGTGCCCACCTGCAAAAGGATTTCCATGTGGCAAACCATATTGAATAGCCAATTTTTGGCTATGGGCAATCTGAGGGGAAAGTTTCTTGGGAACAGAGGGGGAAAAATGAGGTAATGTTAAAGCTTGAGGTGCAACAGATGGGGTGAAGTGAGAAATGGGAATAGCAAAGGTGGCAGGGGATGTCATCTAGCTAGATGGAATCATCATGCCAATAAGAGAAGAAAGAGTTTGAGAAGGAGAAGGAGGAATAATACTTATTTGAGGGGCAATTATAGTACTCTGTAATTGGCATTGTGGGGAATCTACCTCCTCTTTTGAACCCAACAGAAACTACACCCTCTTTCACTTCTTAGGTGTCTCTTCTTTTGGCTGTGTTCTTTTTCCTTCCACATCTACTACTACCATCAGTGATGCTTGTGGAGAACTCAGAAATTCAATAACTGCTACTGATGGGGAAGCTTTCAGTGGTGAAGACACCACACTCTTTTTATTTTCCATAATGCTGAGAGATTGGGGCCAAATTGATATAGTTACTACAGCTGCAATTTGCCCTGAGGCTCTTGACTCTTGGCTTGACCCTACTCTGGCTTTTAGCTCTACACCCGGTGTTGGAAAATTACTTGTCTCTGGGCTAGATACAGGGGAGAGATGGCACTCATCCCATATTTCTTCCCATCTCTCATCTGTGTCTACGTTCCTAAAAGAATGGGTTGTTTGACAAATTTCTTGCCTATATTTCCAATAGGCTTCAATTTTCTCAGCATCCCAATCTTTATTCTTTAATGTCCTTCTTAAGCTAGAATTCATTCTAAATTTAGGATCATAATCCCTCTGTCTAACATAGAATGTTTCCCAAGGTCTATTTTGTGGAAGGGGCAAGTCTGTTAATTCAACATAAAATCCAGTAGTGTCTTCCCTAGGATTTTTTCTATTCTCCCAAAAGGGGCAGCCTTCATGTCAAATTATGGTTGCAACCTTATTATTCCTTATCTAGGAAGTGATGAAACCATTTGGTTCATATACCCATTTGTCTTTAACTAGCAAGAAACCCAAAAAGGATAGCTTTTTGAGCAACACAACTTCGGCATCTCTGGTTTCCAAAACCATGCTGGTTGTCATCCATGGAAGGTCATATATTTTCCTCTTCATCTTCCTAGATCTATATTCATTATCTACTATAGATACCTGCCTGGAGACGTCTAAGAATGCTAACCTAAGAGTCAAAATCTTAGGTAGTAACATTGGTTCCCCACAAATACCATGGACTCTTATAATTGTATGGTGAGATCAAAAATAGAAATCACAAGGAATTGGGAAATTGGCTAGAAGGTTTGAAACACTTGGGAATAGTCTATTCATAACTAGTTCAGGGCTGAGGTGACAAAAAGTAGGCTAACAAATAATTCCCAAAATTCATATGGGTCATTAGTCTTTGAAAAAATATGTGTCCATGCAGACATAGGAATGGTCCTTTGGAGATCAAAACTTGGGTCATACATATCAAGATACATATGTTGGGACAATAGGTTAGAGTTCTGAAATATCATGAGGTGAAATAAATAAGAAGATTACCTAAAAACCCCTTTTGATTTGAACTAGGCCAATTGTTCCACCATTGAGAAAGCAATTTGTTCAGAAAAGTCAAGCCTATACTCTTGAGTTTTGTCAATAGTCTTCAGCTTGAAGAGGATAACCAATTGTTCTCCATAAACTACCATATCATCTTTCATGCCAAAGATGAAAGCCATCATAGATAGTGCATCTTGGATAGCTTATGCGAATTGGGCTCTTGATGCAGGGAGTGTAGGCATAATAGTGTCATCATCGCCCATTTGTAATTCGGATCTTAAGAACCTCAACTGGGTATTGATGTTTGCCCACATTCTTTGAATTTTAGCAATAGTGGGAAACATAACTATCTTATCATGATATAGGGATAACATATCTCTAATAGCCTATGGTGTGATTTGCACCATGAATGGGCCCTGTTGAATGGTGCTTGAGGGTGCATGGAACAAGTCTGTGCATTATTCAACCAAGTCAGGGCATGGATGTATAGCTGGGACAATGAATTGTGCCAGTTGTGAAGTCCATATCCTCATGGCAAATGTCTCATATTTCCTTACTTTGGCCCTCTATAGACACCTTTGATGTGCCCCTTCTCTAAGAGTTTTGCTACTTGCTCTTTGAAGGATTGGGTCCATGAATCCATCTGCATAATCTTTTATCTTCGCTGGGTCACTTGCTTGACCAATTTTAGGGATTTTGGTCCATGGATAAGTCTTCAATGGTTGCGCGAGTGCTGAAGAATATGAATTTCTCGCAAGAAACTTGTCAAGGGATTCATGCATCCCAGCTCCTTGTTGTGAAGACTATGCTCCCTCCATCTCTATATCTATTCTGTGATAATTGGTATGAAATTTCTCAAAATAGAAACACTTTCACTGAATCAAGTTTACTAGGCACTAAAAAATGTAAGTAGCAAGATATTTTCTTGTAGATGCAAGAATGTTTGAGAACTTGTAAGCTTTAACTCTTGCTAAGAGGTATTTATTGACCTATCAAGTCTTAAAATGGCATTAAACTCGAATAACCGTTAGCAAATCTTACTCAATCATTATGGGACAATGAGGCAAACATGTTATGAAAGTGACAGTGCAAGGTACCTTGGGGATTTCTAAAGATTTGGGAGACATTCAATGCATTGAGAAATTTTGAAGATTTTGAAAAGCTCTCTGAGCTACTAACTACGTGTTCAAAGAACACTTATTTAAAAGAAAAGCAGGAAAAAAAATGGGAAAACAAAACAATATGGAAAGGGGAAACTATCTAACTATATAAATTACGTATCTTTATCTCCCTCCTGGATCAAAAGAAGAATTTCTAAAGTCTCCTTCATGACAAGATGACTTATGTTGCTAAACAAGTTGTTGCATTGGATGTAGCTCTGGTGACTTGCTTTCTTTGTATGCCACATTGATTTGCCTGCATTTGAGTGAGTCTGAGTCAAACATGCTTCCAACATATATAAACTCTTCTTATCCTTGAAAGCTTTTCAAATGCTATTTCTTGATACTGGTATGTCTTATCAAGAAATTAATGATTATTTGCTCATCAACAGAAGCCCTTTGATATATATCATTTATTGACTTATCTCCTTTTGCCTCAAACTCAGGGTCTATTGCATGATCATCTTCTTTAGTGACTTCAAAATTATCAATCTCTCCAAAGGATATTTCTAAAAGTTTTTAATAATTTTGCATATGTAATTTAGTCTTATGTTGTCTTATTCATCTGTAACCAGCTCACAACCTTCTTGAAAAATAATATAACCTGACCCAATGATTTCAAACAAGTCATTAAAATCATGATCAAGGAAATGTCTATCCTCCTCTAGATCATCTTGCAGAGTAAGAAGGAAGTCATAAATTATCTCTTCTTTATCAGAGATTAAGGCATATGCTTGTGACTTCTCACTTAGAATATAGAATTCATGTTGAGAGACCCGAGGATTAATAGAAGAGGTATGTTTTGACTTTTCTTCCCTTAAAACATTTGGGATTTTATAATCTTCCTCAAATATGACATAAGTGCCCAGACCCATGGAGTCATAATTTCCATATGGGTTACTTTGCATCATAGCTAATAAATGATCATTTTCTTCTTCTTGATCATGTTCAGTCCATTCAGCTAACTCCTCAACAAAAACCCTTTCTTCTTTATTCATCATAACATGGGCTGCCTCTAACTTTGCAATTGGTTCATTGGTGATATGATCTTTATATAATGGCTTAGATAATATCTTCATCTTTGAACCATATTTGGTTCTTAAGATGAGGTGAGACCAATCAAGCGACATATATCCTCCTATCTTGGCTATAAAGTCTCTTGATAAACATAAGCCACAATAGGAGGTATATCTATCACTAATATATCTTGATTTACAATTATATTGAGACAATTATATAATTGTAATGGGAGTTGTTTAATTCTCCCTATTGTTTGTACTGCTTTACCATCTAGCTACATGACTCCTTTAGTGAGTGGTTCATACTTTATTTATAAGGCATCAGCTATCTACTTAGGTATTACTGTGGTACTAGCCCCTGAATCAATCATTGCATTATGCAGTAGTTTCTTGCCAACTATTAAAGTTAAATAGAAGGGATCTAATTTGGATTTGCTTACCTTTGGTGCATTATTCACTATGGTTATTGTTTACAGATGAACTATGTCTTTGAGCTTTTCTTTTTTAGTAGGTCCTTCTTTGATAACAGTACCTTTGGGCACTGCTTGGCCTTGTAGAGCTTCTTGTAGTAGTGTCTTCTGTTCTGGAATAGCCAATATATCCCATATTGATACTTGTGCTAGAGTCTTCTTCAATTGATCCACCACATTTATTGGTCCCAGAGTCTGAGTTCTTTGAGAATAAGGATATCTCATTTTTTCTTGAATTTGTGTAGGAATCACTTGATTATGCACTAGTTGAGGCACTTCTTGTCTAACAACTATGTTTCTTTGTCCTTGAAATGGAGGATTATCCATGACTTGACTATTTACAACTTTAGGCTATTCCACCATCCTTCTCTTTGATCTAGTATAATAATCAGATTGCACCACTAGTTTCTTAGAAGTGGAAGCTTCATTCAAGAAAATTGATTCTTCATATTCAACCCATGAGAACAAGGCATGTTCCAAGGCTATTTATTCCTCTTTTTTCAAAGATATACCTTGCATCTAAGCCACTAGGACTGAATTTTGCATACCAAAAGATTGATAGGCTTGATTATCATTGGAACTTACAAACTGTCCATCCTTTCTTCTTTACTCTGCCACCTTTTGTTGTAGATTACCTATGGGACAATATCTAGGTGTATGAGAATTATTGCAAGGGAAACACCATGCATTAGTACTATCTGCATAATTATTTTGCCTTGGGATAATCTCCCTATTTGAATTGGGAGGAATAGTCTGTGAAGGTGTAGGGACTGCAACTAATTGGTTTGCTGGCTGAGGGTTATTTTGCCTTGGAGGACCCTAGTATTGGTTTGGCTGTGATGAGAATATATTTCCTTGATAGCATTGATATGGAGGCCTAGGGAAAGGATTATGTTATCTTTTTATATTAATCAGCTCATTAGAAAATGTCATCAAGATATTCTTGATATCATCCAGCTCAAATGACTGAGTGGGGACAATTTCTTTAGCAGGTGGTTGGGGATATGTGTACATAGACACAAGTGGGGTTATAGATTTAGGGGCTTCTTGAGGTAATGGCAAGGAAATATATAGA